>PVHT020000588.1:102763-204151 GCA_004024745.2 Catagonus wagneri | reverse complement strand
CCCACAACTAACACAAGAGAGATTTAGTTTTAGAAAGATTTAGGAGGTGCAATCAAACCCCTTTAAAGATGGACTGGTCAAATAGTTACAAATGGATGCTTTTATATGTGATGTGGTTTTCCTATATCAACAAATCGTATTATACGTTATCCATCACCATAACAATGACAACTAAGAGTAAGGCTTCGAAAAAACTCTGAAGCATCAGGGCCAATGTCAGACATTTCTTCCGGGGAAGAACAATAGTTCTCAGGATGGTACTGTAGGACCAGCTTTGAAATCATCTTGAATTTCCCATTATGTTCAAAACTGCCTCACATGTGTTGGTAAAGCAGCCTGTTTTGCTCCTTGTTCTGTAAGCCTGATAAAAGTGGATTTTCATGTTATTCACAAAAGGTTAGTTTGTTAAAAATAGAAAGGAAGGAAGGAAGGAAGGAAGAAGGGAAGAAAGAATGGAAAATTAGGAGAGAGGCGGGGAGAGAGGGAGAAGGGAAGTTTTATTTTCCAGAAGATTTGAGATATAGAATATAGTGTGTGTGTGTTTTAATCTGAGACTTAGTTTTCCATAATAACATTCAAATATCACTTCATATGGCAATATTTCTATTTTCAATTGCCATATTGCTGTTCCTTCCTCACCAAGAATTATGGCTGAATAATTCATCCTAATTTTCACTTGTCTGTGTTTCTACATTTTTTATAATGATCACATATTAATTCTATAAGTAGAGGAAAGAGGCATTGTAATTCAAAAATGTTTTTGGATTTGCCAAATATTGTGATTTCATCATACAATATTATTTCTTTCTTACCGGTTCTACCACTCACAGATGTGAAATGACATAGTAACTGGGAATTCCTCTATATCCATTGCTTTGCTGCAAATTTGAGGTAATCATGTCATACTAGGTAGAAATTCATTATTTTGTCCCTGTTATTACTAGGAGATTATAACACCCAACTGGCAAATGTTACCAAGTAGCAAAGCAAATGTAACACCCTTTGCTCTGCTGATATTATAACAGGCTTCCTTTGCTGTAAGGTCTCTTGACACCATAACATGATAGATATGCAAATATCACTTAAATAGCCAAATAACCATATAATGTAAGTGGATCAACAATTAGACCCCCACAAATTTAACATACTACAAGATTCAGCTAAAATAAAGAGTGGAACAGTAAATTGTGATTTTTATCTGCTAGATAGACCAAAGCTGAACAAATAAATACACATTTTAAAGGTCAATAACCATAGAATCACAAGCACACTTAAGCGTGTTATATTTTTTTCTTCAAGGCCTTATTCAAATTTACATCTCCCCTGAGGTTTCTCCTATTATTTCTAGAATGTTCTCTCCTTCCTTGACTTTTTCCATAATTGTGTCTTTTTATTATAGCACTCACCACTGCATCATAGTGTATTTTCCCCTCACTGAGGGACATCATAATTATGCATATTTAACATTTCTGAACTTGAGATGCCTTTTATAATTTACACACATATTTAATGTGCTGCTGTTTTCCTTTCTTCTTTCCCTCCTGCACACTTCAGTCAGCTCATTAAATTAGTGGATGGATTTACAATTGATCAAGCCTGGGAATAACCTTACAAACCACTTATCTGGAGGACAGGTGACACATCTGTTGATTCTTTTTTTTAATCTGTAGATTTTTATGTTCTCTAAAAATATAGATTATGGTGTTTGCAGGATAGCAACCTGGGGGAACTGAAATTAATAACCTCAGCCTTTCTTAGACTAAGAGAAGAATTTTGAAGAGGTGACTACCATCGGGAGGAACTTTTAGATTTATATAATCGGAGTTCTAGCCAACAATTGCTCCTTCATCTCTCCAAATTTAATTAGTTTCCTGTCTCACTCTCAAATGTTTCTATGACAATGTATTAGTCTTTATAGCAGCAAAGACCATCAGACTTTACATACTTTACATAAGTGACTTAAAATCCACAGTCCCAACTTGCTTTTCTTTCTCTAATGGTCACAGCGCTGAACCAGCTCAGGACTGAGGTCCTCATTTCCCAGCTGCTAGGAGTGTTGATGGCTGACAGCTCATAACTGAGTCCCACTGCAGAGATTGTTTTTTGTTAAAGAAAAATCATAAGTTCACATTGTCCTCCTGGAAGCAGCTCACACCCAATGAATGGTCAGAGATAGAGTCCACGCCCCCTGCCCCAAATTTGGGTAACATTGCAGAACCATCCCAGCTCCAGAACAAACCATGGAATTGTCTGGGGTCTTGGTCATAAACACATCACAGCTCAATTTCTTCCTCTGCCCACTTCTCTTTTTGTTGTTGTTGTTATTTTTTATTAAGAGTATAGTTGATTTACAGTATTGTGTCAATTTCTGCTGTACGGCATGGTGACCCAATCATATATATATATACACATTCTCTCTGCCTACTTCTCATTCCTTCTTTTTCCCACAAGAATATATCTAAATACTGTCACCCAGGGAACCTGATCTGTGAGAGTTGATGTGTTAGGAGTGGTCCAAAGAAAAAAGACAGAAATAAGATTTTGGATCTGGATAATCCATGCACCAGTTAATAGATAATAACTCCCATCAATGATGGAGGTGATGCATGGATAAACCATAAAATGTGGCAAAACTTTCACTAATGGTGAACTGGGATGGCATATTAGAAAAGTGGAATGTTACCCTGTCTGGTAAATAAAACATTTGGAAATACAGAGGTAATAGTCATAATAACTCTAATTCATCACCATTTAAAGGCTAAGTGTGAAAGCCAAAGCTTGCTTTGCAGTCTATCAAGTGACTCTCCGCTGCTGAAGGGCAGTCAAAGTTGAGACTCAAGCCCAAGACCTATGAGAACAAGAGTAGCATAACTTCCAATAATTCAACTTTCCTAGCAGGTCTGATACACCAAGGTCAAGACCTCGATGACGGTTTTTGTACACCTATAAATGTAATAAAATTCATTAATTAATTTAAAAATAAAAGACTTCAATTAAGAAGGAGTGGGACCTTGAGACGTGAGATACCTGGGTAGATGCACTCGACAGTCCTTTTTTTTCTTTTTTTTGTTTTTTTTAGGGCTGTACCTGTGGCATATGGAAGTTCCCAGGCTAGGGGTCGAATCAGAGCTGCAGCTGCCATCCTACACCACAGCCACAGCAACTCAGGATCCTTAACCCACTGACTGGGGCCAGGAATCAAACCTGCGCCCTCGTGGCTACTAGTCAGTCTCATTACGCTGAGCCATGACGGGAACTCCTGCACTTGACAACCTTGAGTCCCGGATTCCCCTGAACCCCTCTGTGGAGGTGACCCGCTCCATCCTGTTAAAGGCTAATGTCCTTCCTGGATGGAAGACAAAGGAGAGGGAATCTGCCCTTGCAAGACATGGACTCTCTTCAGCATCTTCCCCGAACTCTCCTTCTGGCCACTCAAATAACTAGAATTAAATCACAACACAGTTTGGCCTGGGAAGTGCTAGGCGTGGTAAGGGAGGTGTGGGGTCATAGGCCAAAGGAGTTATGATGCCTGGACAACATGTCAGGGAGGGGCCAGGAGAGTATTGTGAGACTGAATTCTAAAGATTAGGGGAACGTAAAGGCAGATAAAGGAGAATTTATAGATGAAAGAGTAGTACAGAATTTAACACCTGTCAAGGACCAGTAGGACAGTGATAATATGTTACTAGGCCAGTTCTCAGGAATTTTGAGAAAGCAATGGACCACACTAGATGATGCAGAAATACTGTGCCTTGTGGTTGAAGAGAAGATCAAAGGCAAAAAAAAAGTAGGCAATAATGGGTACACCTGGAGTTCCCATCGTGGCTCAGTGGTTAATGAATCCAACTAGAAACCAAGAGGTTGTGGGTTCTATCCCTGGCCTCACTCAGTGGGTTAAGTATCCGGCGTTGCCATGAGCTGTGGTGTAGGTCGCAGACACGGCTTGGATCCCACTTTGATGTGGCTGTAGCATAGGGCTGGGGGCTACAGCTCTGATTAGACCCCTAGCCTGGGAACCTCTATATGCTGCAGGTGCGGCCCTAGAAAAGACAAAAAAAAAAAAAATAGGTACACCAGATAAAGTCAGAAAACCCACCAGACTCTGATCCACAAGAAGGCTCAGGAAGCATAGTATTTAACAAGAGGGAATTCACTGGTGCAAAAGGCAGTAGCATGTTGAGAAGCTCTGTGGTGGGCAAACTCTGTAGATCCCACATGACTATAGGACATAGCATCATAGAATTGAGCTCCCTGGTAGCAGTGGGGATCGCTGGATCTCCAAAAATAAAGGTGGGGGAGCAAGTGGCACTTAGCCAACTGAGGCAAAGTGCAAGCAATTATGACAATTAACAGCAAGGGTAGATGGCAGCCAAGGGGTCACTGGCCCTTAGAAAACTATAGGGATGCTTAGAAGAATAAGGCACCCCTAGAGATGACAGACAGGAGTAGGGGCTACAGTTCATTCCATTAACTTCTACTTTTAAGTGTCTTCTGGAGAAAGGGGGCCCATAGACTCTAGGATGAGTGGCTCCCAGCTCAGACATGGAGCAGGGAGGTCTGAATGTGAGGAGGCATACCGCCCAGGTCCTCCCTTTTGGCACTGAAACTCTCACTGTTCCAGCTGCTAAGAGTGTTGGCAACTGATGGCTCATAACCGAGTCTCTCCCTGGAGACTGTCCTCTTTGGAGATATCCACGGCACCCTGCCTCACACCCCACACCACCCCCAGGCATAGCCACACTCTATGAAGGGTCAGCGAGAAAACAGGCTTATCTCTTTTACCCTAATTTGGACAAATACACAGAGCTACACTAGATCTAGAACTATCCTTGGAATCATCCGAGGCCTTTTTTGTGACTGTCTCACAGCCCAAATTTCTTCTCTGCTGGGTCCTTCCTCCTTCATGTACCACAGATGCTGACCCCCAGAGCCTTCCTCGCCAAGTATTCTGCATGCCAATCTCTGCCCCAAGTCTGCTTCATGGAGAGCCTGATGGGTGACACTCCCTTCTCATCACATCTACAGTCAGCAATTTCTAAACAATGTCCTCTATTAGAGCAGAAACACCTTGAAAAAAAATATATATATACGTGTGTGTATGTATAATATAATGTGTATATATTATACATACACATGCACAGTTCTCATTTTTCCACCCCATACCTACAAAATTGCAGTCTTCTTGGATGGGCTCCAGGGGTGTGTATTTTTTAAAGTTCTCTGGATGATTCTGTTTTGCAATTTAATTTAATGTTCCGCTACATCAAGAACTCAGACTCAGAAGTTCCTGTTGTGGCTCTGCAGGTTAAGAACCCGACTAGCATCCATGAGGATGTGGGTTCCATCCCTGGCCTTGCTCAGTGGGTTAAAGATCTGGTGTTTCTGCAGGCTGCTGCATAGTTTGCAGGTGCAGCTCAGGTCCAGCGTTGCTGTGGTGTAGGCCTGCAGCTGCGCCTCCAATTCAATCCCTAGCCTGGGAACTTCCATATGCCACAGGTGCGGCCCTAAAAAGAAGAAGAAGGAAAAATAGGAACTCAGACTCAAATTAGCCTGTGATGTGTATCTTACCCCATCTTCCTCTTCTAGCTTATTAGAGAATGGAGAAGCAAAAATACTCAAAATTTGGGTACCAGCTAAATAAAATATGGAGAGCTAATGCAAGTTCTCAGGAGCAACTAGTACATATTCTTGACTATTGGACACTGTGACTATTGCAACTCAGCCCATTTCCTCCTTTACTCAAGAGGGCTAATCACGAGTTCCTGTCCTGGTGCAGCGGAAACGAATCCGACTAGGAACGCTGAGGTTGATGGTTCAGTCCCTGGCCTCGCTCATCAGGTTAAGGATCTGGCGTTGCCGCGACCTGTGGTGTAGGTCGCAGATGCAGCTCAGATCCTGAGTTGCTGTGGCCCTGGTGTAGGTCAGAGATGTGGCTCGGATCTGGCATTGCTGTGGCAACTGCAGCTCCAGTTCGCCCCCTAGCCTGGGAATCTCCATATGCTGTGAGTGTGTGTGGCCCTAAAATGACCAACAACAACAACAAAAAAGAGGTCAAATCAGGATTTGTAGCCAACCTCTGGCTTTCAAGAAAACTTTCTCATTTGTTTCTAAATGTTAACTTCATCCCCGGCTAGCTCTCACTTTTGCAACCCAATTTCCCTTTCACCCCAATTTCCTCTTCTATTTCTTGTTATAGTTTTTATTTCACAAATTACTGTAGGCAACATAAAGCCAGCTTTTTGTTATTGTGAGGAACAAGTGGAGAACAGAGGAGGAGAAAGAGAAAACGGATCGAGTTCGTGTCAGACGTAGGGGCAGCAGTGGGTGTACAGGATGTGAATTATTCAGAATATAGATTATCCCGAGCTGCTTTTATCAGACCATTATTCTAAAATAAGAACTTGCCACTGAGCATTTTTCTTAACATTGGACAGTTCAATTTGCAATATGTATACCCAGGTGAAAGGGCGAGAAGGAACAGGACGATTCATTTGGCCTTGGCTGGTGTGGACCCCATTGTCCTAACTGAGGGTTCAAGCTTCAGTGTTGCTCTTAGGTGTGACCAGCTCCCCCTGACTAGCATCGGCCCCTCAAACTTAGAGCCCTGACAATATCTGTATGCAGGCAGGCACTCGCGTGGAGAAGGTGTGGGGGCAGGGCTGAGGGATATGTTTAAAAATTATCCTTACCTTGTTCACAGAGTAATATATTATAATTGTTGATCCCTAAATTCTCCTCTGATTGTGTTCTTTTGCTACTCAGTAGCCCCTGTGTCTTTTACATTAAGATTCTGTGTCATGGGCGGGAAAGTAAAAAGCTTTCTCTGGAACAAATCTTGAATGGAAAACTATTAATTTTTTTTTTCAGGCTGAATAAATGTCCTAAATGAAACTGCCAAAAAAGTCTGATTATAAGCTCCCCCTCCCCCGCTTCTGTAGTTGGTAATTACTCGGAAGACTAAAGCTAAGGCTTCCAAATGTAGAGTTTTAGCAATACAGCTTGCACATATTGAACTTTATTTTTTCCTCTCTGAAAGGTAAGTGATCATGATTAATAGCAATTCCACTGGTGGGACTCCTGGGCCACTTGACCCCATAAGGAAAAATGAGAAAATAAAATCAAGCAAAAATGCATTTGTCTTCATCTCAAGAGTATGTGTTTTTCGCCGCTATTTATTGAATGGTGTGCTCTATTGGCCTTGGACTGGGGTTGCCTAATAGTCTTGTGCCTCCTAGAAGATTTGTGATGACCCAGCTTCATTTCAGAACTTGCCCTGGACTAAGCTTGTCATCCAGCCTGGGTTCCCACCCTCAGACTCCCTCTGGTCTTTTAGAGACATCTGCCCCCAGGGAGCAAGCGGGGATAGGGCCCTTGGTCCATATCAGAGTGTGGGAGACAAGCTTCAAGGCTCTCATTAAAGCCCACAAAAGGGCTTGACTATATGGAAGTGCTACCCTAGTCAGGTTACAAGAGCTGAGAAATAGAAATCCAGAAGGGTATTAGGATAGAGGATAAACTCTTTCTTTTTGAGAGAAATTGTTTGAGGAAAGCTTTTGCTTTTTGAGAAAACTGGCCTGTATCTACCTGGCCTATTGGGAGAAAAAAATACATAGTAACATTTGTATGGCATGTTATTTTCATAAAGCACTGTCACAGTATCATTCATGGGGTCTAATGATAAAAGTGTGAAGGAGGCAGAGCCAGCGCTGTCATTTTCTTTACCTGACCACCCTCCTTGCCTCACCTCCAGACACTAATGTCTCTCGGGCTCTGATATTTTAGGATTTATATTTAGGATATACAAAATAATGAGCTGGTTTTATTATCAGCCTAGCAGAGTTGCTAAAATATCTTCACATCCTTTTGGACAAGATGTCCACTTTTAGGCCTCAGTTTTTTGCATCTTAAAAATAAGGGGTTGGTATATGATACCATTTATATGTGGAATCTAAAATATGGCACAAATGAACTTATCTGCAAAACAGAAACAGACTCACAGACACAGAGCAGAGACACGTGGTTGCTGAGAGCAAGGAGGCTAGAGGAGGAATGGACTGGGAGTTTGGGGTTAGCAAAGGCAAACTATTATACATAGAATGGATAAACAACAAAGCCCTACCGTGTGGCACGGGAACTATATTCAATATAAAACCATAATGGAAAAGAATATGAAAAAGAATGTATAAATACGTATAACTGAATAACTTTGCCATACAGCAGAAATTAACTCAACACTATAAATCAACTATACTTTATTAAAATAAACTTAAAAAAAAAGGTATATATATACCCATACCCTTGGGAAACTCTCAGACACGTGCACAAAGGAATATGAACAAAGATGCCTATGAAAGCACTGCCAGTAGTAATGCAAAAGTCAGAACACAATTGTCCATTAATAGGGTAATTGATAAATAAGTTGTGATGTAATCCTTTAAAATAAGAGGTTGGTATTGTAAGGTTGCTTAGCATCTATCTAACTCTAATACTCTCTTAGGCTATAAAAAGTCCTAACCAGAGTACAGACGTGAGCAGTCGACGGTGGAAAGCACATGACCATAATACAATGGGCATAAGATGTAGGGAATTCTCCCATAAACACAGAAGGGTTATATTAACTGGACAGGTTATAGCCTGTAAAAGAAAATGAAAAATAAGTGCCATGGAGCAGAGAGACAGCATGTGGTCGAGGCTGTTAGTGATGCCACACTGACTATCTGGTTTGGGTGATGTGCCCATAAAATTTGTCACAGTGATGGGTTAAATCAGGTATACTAGGGTATGTAGGGACAGCATGAGTGAATCCAGCTGGGGGGATGACTAAAGCAGATTATGCATTTTAAGACTGAACAGACATCCATACAGGAGAAGATCTGTTACCCATAATAAGATCTGACTTCTGTGACAATGGTGGAAAATTCCATTTTTCCATTTACCTTGCTGGCCTCCCTTCTCAGCCTCCTTTGCTGGCTCTTCCACCTCTTTTACAACTTCTAAGTACAGTTGTGTCCTAGGGTTCATTCCTAGGGCCTTCACTCAGCTCCACCTGCCATCTATCCAAAAGTTCTCACATCTAGACTCATGACTTTAAATAGCATCTCTGTTAAAGACTCCCATATTTTTCGTTTTAGATATGACTGCTCCACTGAGCTTCAGTTTCATATTCAATGGCTAATTAAGCATCTCAGACTTATCATGACCAAAATAGACTCACGATCTCCTCTCTAAACCCCCGGACCAACCCAAATCTCTTTCCTCCCCTAGTCTCCCAATCTCAGCAAAGAGCATCACCTTCCATTAGTTTGCTTAAACCTAAAATCAGCACATTGTCTATAATTCTTTTTTTCCTCCACCTTGATGACTGCGCCACTCCACAAAATGTCAGCCTCTGCCTACTAACACATCCTGAATCTAGCCATTTTTCTCCATTTCCACTGCTATCATAACTCAAAAGATCACTATCTCCCGTCTAGACTACTCTAACAATGGTTATAGCACCTCAAGTTGCCAGACACAGTATCCCACCTGCAGGTGCAGACACTTGACCGCAGCTAGATCAATCTGATACCCTCTCCTGGGAATCTGAATCTAAATCAAGAGGACACATAGAAGTCACCCTCTGTCGTACTCCTATTTTAGGAAGCTAGCTGGAAATGAGTCACAACAATGTTGGCACCACAAGGAGCCAACCTGAGGGCCCTGGCCTGAGATCCTAGAGCTTTCTTGGGTAATGTTCCCCTGAAGCCTCCTCATTTAGCTTTTCTTTTGGTTTGGCGAGCCTCCCCGGGGAGGCTCCTGAAGAATCCACAAATGAGCTCTAGTAGGATGCCTGCCTTGAAAAATGACGCAAAAACCTGATTAGAACAGCACCACTTCTGATGAGAGTGAACAGGGGCTTCTCTATTTAATTCACGACCATATCCTTAGTGCCTAGTACAGGACTCACGAATACTATAACATGTTAACAGAATGTGTCAAGTGAATGAATGAATGAGTGTTATCCAGGTAAAGGAGAGCAAAATGAGAGTTCCAGACAGAAAAAGCATCACACTGGGATGAGAAAGTATCATGTATTAAAGGAACTGAAGAGTCAATCTGGAACTGGGAGCCAGAGGGGGTTGGTTAACGACAAAGTAGGAAAGATAATCAGTCAGCCGTCACATAGGACTATAAGTCTGGTAAAAGCGTGAACTTCATGGACAAGGGAAACGGTACATCATTTTAAAATCTTAGGCAGGGGAGAAAAATGATAAAAATTGCATTCAGGATTTCCCAGTTACGGATCAGATGTTGTCTATGTAAAGATGCGGGTTCAGTCCCTGGCCTTGCTCAGTGGGTTAAGGATCTGGTGTTGCTGCAAGCTGCCGCATAGATCGCAGATGCAGCTCAGATCTGGTGCTGCTATGGCTGTGGTGTAGGCTACAGCTGCAGCTCTGATTCCACCTGTAGCCTGGGAACTTCCACATGCCACATGTGCAGCCTTAAAAAGAAAAAAAAACGCACTCAGAAAGGACACTCTGGCTGCAATTTGGAGGTTTGAGTTGGAGCAGAGATGGACTGCAAATAAAGAGACCAGTTTATTTTTATTTCATTTTATTTATTTTTTTTGTCTTTTTGCCTTTTCTAGGGCCGCACCTATGGCATATGGTGCCAAGCTAGGGGTCTAATCGGAGCTGTAGCCACTGGCCTATGCCAGAGCCACAGCAACGCAGGATCCGAGCTGTGTCTGAGACCTACAACCACAGCTCATGGCAACACTGGATCCTTAACCTACTGAGCGAGGCCAGGGATCAAACCCGCAACCTCATAGTCCCTAGTCAGATTCTTTAACCACTGAGTCACGATGGAAACTCCAAAAGACCAGTTTAGAGTATGCTGAGGTTATCTAGCCAAGAGGTCTTGGTGGCTAGCCTAGCGTAGTACTGTGTAGTGGTATTTTGAGAGGTACTTTTAGGATAAAATGATGATGATGGAGAGCTAGCAGGTAGGGATGATGTCCTGATATCTGGATTTTCCGCCAAATGGGCAGGGATGCCATTGACTAAACTAGGGAATAAGGGGAGTTCCCTGATTACTCAGCAGGTTAAGGATCCAGTGTTGGGTCACTGCTGTGGCCAGTTTGATCACTGGTCTGGGAACTCTTGTATGCCATGCGTGCAGCCAAAATAAATAATTTAATTAAAAAAAAAAAAAAACTAGGGAACACAGGGGAAGGAACAATGTCGAGGGACTGGAGTTGAGTTGAGTTGTAGACATGACAAGATTAGGTTTCTCTAGGTCATGCACGTGAGAGTCCAGGAAGTATCTGTAGCTATTTGGGTCTGGAGCTAAGGAGAGATGTGTGAGCTGAAGATGTGGGTTAGATGGTCATTGGCATAAAGATGTAATGAAGAACTGGGAGTGAGTAAGGATAGCAAGGTAATGAATAGGTTAGAAGGCCCAGGACAAAACCCCAAGGAGAAGAACACCAACACTTAAGTACAGGCAGAAGAAGAGGAACCTGCAAATAATAAGGAAAGGGCGGCTAGCAAAACAGAAGACAGAAATTTTGTAGAAGCCAAGAACAGGGACTATTTCAGGAAGGAAGGAGCAGTCAAAACTGCTCTGAAAGCAAGTGAGATAAGGACCTCGAGTTTGTCTTGAATTTAGCAAAAAGGCTCTCATTAAGATTCCTTGAGAATGATCCCAGTGAAGGAAGGAGTCAGTGGGGGTGGGGTAGAAGGGAGAACGGGGTGGGGGCGTAGAGAAGTGAGGGCAGCAACTCTTCTAGGGGTCTGTCCTGAAGGGGAGGATAGGGAGGTGACTGTTGGAAAGGGTTGGGTTCATGGAAGGGTTTTGTATGTTTAAGATGCAGGCATATGAGCTTCTTTAAATTGTAAAGGGAGGGAGACAACAGACAAAAGAGGACCATAAAGAGAAGATGAGACTGGAAGGGAGAGAGATCCTAAAGGCTGACAGGCAACTACCTCTGCTTGCCTATCTACTGACTCTCATGTTTTTCCAAGAAACTATTTCAAAGTCACCTACTCTCCTCAAACTCTTGATCTTCCTGGCCCCAGTCACTAAGAACCGAAAACAGATAGTGCCTCACACCTCATGGAGAAGACAGAGCCTTCAGACAGGAGCTCCCTGGACTTTTTGCATCCAGGCCCATCTTCTCCTCCCTTCATCCAGATGTCCTGAGAGAGGTTTTACAACTCCTGCTTAAGGCTATTGCCCTACTTTCCATCTCTCTCATCCATTCACTCACCTTTCCAACAGCTCCTACTTTGTGCCAGGTGTGCACCAAGCTTGGCAGACACCAAGCTGGAGAAGATGAAGTTCTTTCCTCAAGGAGTTCAGAGTCTATTAGAAAGATAAATAACAAGACTATAAAATGGATAATATCATTAGTGGTAAAAGTGTGAATGACAAATTGTTAATTTGGGTTTTTTTAGGGCTTTTTGTTTGTTTTTGTTTTTAGGGCTGTACCTGTGGCATACGGAAGCTCCCAGGGTAGGTGTTGAATTGGAGCTGCAGCTGCCCACCTACACCACAGCCACAGCAACGCTAGAATTTTCAAGGCAACACCAGATCCCTTAACCCACTGAGCGAGGCCAGGGATCAAATCTGCATCCTCAGGAATACTAGTGGTCTGTAACCTGCTGAGCCACAAGGGGAATTCCCCATTTTGGGCTCTTGGATAGGAAATCTTGATGCCTCCTAAACGTCCAAAGACTAGGCCTTCTCATTTCACCAGCCCCAGACCATCAAGGACCATCACAGCAACCCTACCGAAAAATGCCACATTAACATTGCAGAGGAAAAGAGAAACACAAGTTCTTTCAGATATATCTCACAAAATAGAAACAAAACTTCCTGCTTTGAGATACAAATGTACTCCTAGTATGTTTTCTTAATTGCCATGTTCCAGGGACAGGCAATACAGGAACAATACAAGAAAATACTCAATATATATTCAGGCTTCCCTTGGATTTAGCTAGAGAGAGCATAGTAAATATGACAGACAACGTGATTACCACCATGTTGAGCTTTCTACATAAGATGAAAGTGTATTCATGTATGAATAACTGAAGTGTATGAAATATTCAAATTGTATCAGTTTGAAAATGACATTTGAAATATGCAGTTTCCAATGGCTTCTCTCAGTCAGGAGCAGTCACCATCTGGGCATCATCAATAAGAAACAAGGGTCCCCGACCAAACACACCATAAAATGAAACTCATTCCAGAGAAAGAGAGTAGTCACTAAAGCAAGTCTAAAAGACTGTGGCAGAGGCTATCATATGCCCCCCAATATTGTCCCTATCTTTCTTCCAGTACTGAGTCAGACCACCCACCTAGACACATTATTTTGGCCACCCAACCATGCACTTTATTTTCCAGATTCCCTTGAAGTTAGGTGTGATCATGTGATACTATTTTGGCCAATGGGATGAGCAACTTCTGGGTTATATCTTTTAAAAGGAAGGGCTGGAAAGAGGATGTGATGCTTATGGCCTGGCTTTGACCATGCAGCTGAAGACATTAGTCCAAGGCAAGGCAAAGCAACAAGTTAGAAGGAAAATTAGACCCTGCATAGCTGGTGGAGCAGAATCATCAACCTCCCCCAGACTTATCACCACCTCTAGACTGTTATGTGAAAGAGAAGCAAACTTCTAGTTTACATGAGTCATTGAACAGTGGGCTCTCTTTGTTACAGCAGCTTATCTGATGCTGACTAATACAGACTCCTTCTAGATAACTATCTCCAAAAAGAGGAAACCCTGCTGATGCTGACTCACAGCCAGTGGAAGATAGTTACTGTTGGAGCCCTGGGACCACCAAGACATCTAGAGGATCAGCAACGCCCAACCTGAGTCTAGCAAAAGCACCTGGGTCAAGGACAATGAGTGCGATGCACCCATTTATATAACACTGTGAGTTTCTGTTACATCTAATACCAGAGAATCAGTTCGTTATTTTTTTACCAAGGTGTTTAAGGCAGAAAAAGATCCAAGTAGACAAGGTAGAAATGTACTTCACCCCTTGCTGTCACATTCCAGCAGCTCGCCAATACAGACAGTATTGGCAGCCAGCCAATACAATCTAGCAGTGCAAGATTTTACAACCAAAAACTTACACAGAACAATTAGGAAAAAAAACATCTCTTTGGGTAAGCTGAATGGTCAGCAATATGCTGTTATTTGTTCTGAGAGCTATTAGCTCTGCATTCCCACACTTGATCACACTTTGCTATTTTTCCCAATGGCGTCCTCCACATTTTTTTCCTATTATCCACTGAATGTTACACTAAATACATATTAAAATATATTTTTTTTCTGAAATGGAAGCTTCTTTTGCTGAATTGGTACACCAAAACATTTTCATTTTTCATAAGAGTTAGGGTTCATTGTTGATTATAGACCCAATAAATAAACATCCCTTTAAAATGGCCTCATTGACAATTACACAACATCACTATCCTCTTACTTGCTGAGTTTTATGGAAACTATTTCAACAGAGGAGACATTTATCACCACAGGAGAAACCCCCATTTAGACATTAACTACCTTAGCTTTATTAGAAACTCATTTTCCACAGATGTCCAGGCATGATTTGCTCCTTTTTATCAGGAAATAAATAATATCAGGTAATAGCTTCCTGTGGCAAGAGGTTATATCTTTATTATACCCAGGGATATAGATATCAACCAGTCAGAGAACAGCCAGATGGCTTACCCTTCTTATCAATAAAATTTAATTTTCACTAAGCCAACTGCAATCAAGCTCATTTTTAAATAGGAATCAGAAATTTAAGATTCTTCTAAGAAGCATCAAATATGCCATCCATGAAAGTTTCAAATTTGCACAAACACAGATCCCAAGCCAGAAACTTGAGCACCTGCCTTGGCACTAGGCCAATTATTTTTCAGGTCCTATTGGTTCAAACCCATGTGATTTCCTGAATCTATCTACTCTTTTTATTTCTTTTTTTTTTTTTCCTTTTGTCATTTTAGGGCCGCACCCGTGGCATGTGGAGGTTCCCAGGCTAGGGGTCTAACAGGAGCTGTAGCCACCGGCCTACGCCACAGCCACAGCAACGCGGGATCCGAGCCGCGACTGCAACCTACACCACAGCTCACGGCAACGCCGGATCCTTAACCCACTGAGCAAGGCCAGGGATCGAACCCGCAACCTCATGGTTCCTAGTCGGATTTGTTAACCACTGCGCCACGACAGGAACTCCTACTCTTTTTATTTCTAATGCCACCTCCTTAGCGTAGCACTGTCGTCTTGTACATAGTTCACTGAAACAGCCCACTCATGACAGCCCCAACTCCTCCTTGCTTTCACGAGTGGTCTTTCAAAAATGGAAGCTCATTCCTTTTAGGATAGAGCAAAATGTTTAAACATGGTTTTAAATGCCCATCTAATCTGCTCTCCTGCCTACTTTCTGCCTCTTTTACTACTTCACTTCACTCCCTACTGCTTACCTCTGACATTATGTTTCAGTTCTATACTAACTACTGGCAATTCCCTCAAATAGACCAAGTTTACTTCTGCCTCTGTGTATTTGCAAACACTGTTCCTTTTTTCCCAGAAGGCCTTTTACCCCGGCCTCTTCCCTCCCTTCCTTTCAATCTCAGTAGCTAACTGCTGCTCTCTTTGCATTTTCAGTGCCCACATCATCTTCCTAATGAAGATGTCCCTGGTCCTTTAAAACTAGACTAGTACCCTTCCTATATGTTTCCCTAGCATCTAAGTCAGTTTCTGATGAGTTTTACGCACAAACAACAGCTTGGTCAACATCAACTAGTTGGTCTTATGAGATCTTGCACAGATGATTAGCTTGGGAGGTGTGCTCAAGCATGATTAATACCATGACTTCGGGAGTTCCTGTCGTGGCTCAGCGGAAATGAATCTGACTAGTAACCATGAGAATACAGGTTCAATCCCTGGCCTCAGTGGGTTAAGGATCCAGTGTTGCTGTGAGCTGTGGCATAGGTTGCAGATGCCACTCAGATCTGGTGTTACTGTGGCCATGGTGTAGGCCGGCAGCTATAGCTCCCATTCGACCACTAGCCTGGGAACCTCCATATGCTTCAGGTGCAGCCCTAAAAAGACAATAATAATAATAATAATACTGTGACTTCTGATTCTGACACCACCGCCACACTCAGCCCATTAAATGTGATATCACCAATATTGCTAAGTGTCTCAGAATCTATAGTAAACTGATCTGATCATATCAGAGAACAGAAATAACAGGGACCTTAGCAAAAATACAAGGTTACTGTGCTTCACAGAAAGGAAATTCTAATTCTAGATGGCCCAGTGCTGGTCTTGTGGCTCCCAAAGTCCTCAGGCACTGCAGATCCTTCTTTCTCATCGCTCCACCATCTTCAGTGTATGGCTTTCATTCTCAAAGCCACAATGTCTCTCAGTCTCTAGACACCCAACCTTCATTCCAAGCAAGAAAAAGGAAAAGACGAGGAATAAAGAGAGACACTTCCTCATGCCTTACCTATTGCCTTCAGCTTGTGTCACATTGGCCACCCTGTATGCAAGAAACATTGTGAAATGACATCCACTGATGCCTTAGATAGCATCTTATTATGAAAGAAGGAAAAAGTGAATAATGGATAAGCAACCAGCAATTTATTCCACATTCAGCCTAGTTTTAGAATCCATTCCTGAAGAAAGTAATCACCTGCTTTATACATTCAAATTTCATATAATCTAAGAAACAATTGTTTAGCAAGAAGAGTCACAGCAGGGACTTTTCAAATAGCACACTTCAAATATGAAGGAGGTATTAAGAAATTCAAATCCCATACGGTCTTTTAGAAACACATCTCTTGTGTACAGGGAAGGATACCCTCATGCAGAGAGCCCACTTATTCACCCATACATTACCCACAATGGACTATTCATAAGTAACACTGAATGTATGACCTTGTTTGTGCCTCATCTTATGAAGCAGAATTGTTATTCCCACTTGTCAGATGAAACCACTGAGGCAGAGAGAAGATAAGTGACTGGTGCAGAATTCCATTGCTGGGGACAGCACCAGCATTTGAACCCAGATTGGTTTGATGCTCTCTATTCTTCTATGCACCTCTCCACAAGCTCCTCCTGCCCCACCTTCGTTTGACCAATGATTCTGTCATGCCAAGGATAGAATTTCCACCACATTGTTTGCTACAGTAAGATCAAAGTGTATTTGTGTATGAAGAATTGAACTATATGAAATATTCAAACTGTATCCATTTAAACATGACAACCAATAATGGTGCTCAGGCTGGCCAACCCTTAATGGAAAATATTGGCCACTTTATTGTGTTTAAGCATGTGATGAGTAATTTAATCAGGTTACTTGGGGTCTTAAAGCTAGAAGCATCTGTACAGATCATCTAGAATCACTTTGCTGATTTTTAAGATGTGAAAATCAAAACTGGCTAATTTAATTGGCGAGAGTCCCACAACCAAGAACTGAACTGCCAAGGAGAGGACTCAGCTTTCTAGATGCTAATTATTTCCAGGTTGTCTTCTCTAGCATCCCTCAGCCTTCTCCTTCTCAAATCTTACAGCCAGCGGTCTAAGCCCCTGGGCACACCTTGATACTCTTTAATTTATTGGGTAGATACAAATCAGAATTCTTCAAAGTCCAGCTTAAATTCCATTGTATCCTTAAAGCACTCCGTAACTTTCCTTATGAGAATTAATGATTCCTTGGTCCCCACCTAAATTATATTTTTGGGCCTCAGTATGAGCACATCATTCCTTCTGATTTATATTAATTTTGCATACTGATGTCCTGTTCTAGATTATAAACCCTTTAAGGACTTACTTTTTTATAACTTCCAACCATCTGGTTTACTGTTTTGTTTGTACTAGGTGTTCAGTTATTTAGAGTGTCATCCAGCAGAGCAGGGGGTCCTCACAAATAAGCTATTTACATCTTTCCCTTCTATTCCCCAGTGCCCATCACTGTGTCTGATGCAGAGCCAGCACCCAAACACCTGATAAGAGGAGAATAAGTGAAAGAACCTCTTCCTTTGTTTCACAGACACTCATAAGATTTTTGAAGTTTCAGTCCAAGTCTTTCAGAAGCATGAACCCACCAGAAGTAAACATTCAAAACAGTTATTATGTCCTTCCAAAAAAAATTATTGTACACTGTGTGAGAACATCAAGTGGGCAGATATGCAATGTGTCTTCAGGCAAATGAACGTGTGGTTGTCAAGGAGAAAAGATAAGAAGACAAGAGCCTTTGAAGCCATATCATTAACCTTTTCAAAGTGATGCTGATTACCAACCAACCACAACACATCAATGGTATACAGCAGTAAGCTATTATTGCTCATGCCTCTGAGATGGTTGATTTAGTAGCTCTGCTAGTCTTGGCTGGGCTTGGCTGGGTGGTTCTTCTGGTCTCAGTTGGACAATCTCACAGATACAGGATGGTTGTTATCTCATGGGGGTCAGCTTGCTTTCAGCTGACATAGGGTTTTTTGGCTGGAATGACTGGGCTAATTCATCTCTGTCCCAAGTGTCTCTAATCAACCAACAGCCTTAAAAAGACCTTCTTACAGTGATGAAGAAGGTAAGAAGAGGACAAGCTGGACTGCAAAAGCATTTTCAAGCCTTTTCTTTGTTATGTCTACCAACAGCTCATTGGTCCAAGCAACTTTCATGGCTGGGATCAGAATCAACATGAAAAAAAACTACAATGTTATGTACAAAAGAGGGAAGGGTGGAGAATTAGAGCCACTTCTGCAAATCTACAAGAGTAAAGATTGAATATTGCTTGCTTAAATCTTTTGCCCCTAGAACATAATAGTAGGCTCAATAAATATTTGTTGAACCGGTGCACAGATCAATGGATGCATAGATGAATGAATGAATTAATGAAGCTGGTTTATGGAGCTCTTAACAGAGACTAGTCATCAATAATTCAACTATTAACTTGATGATGCCAGCAAGAAAATACTTGTCCAGAGATTTCTACAAGATCCACTATAAGACCTTACAAAAATAGAAACAAGAGCACCCATATTGGGTCCATCAAGCAGCTCTGGGGATGGGCTCTCAGAACCCTTCTCTGAAGAACATAAAGTGCTCTCCAAGGCATCCACCCTTCATTAGTCATCAAAAATCTTCCCATGCAACTAAGCTGTGTTTTTATCACAGCTGTATTAAAAACATTGTAATATCTCCAATTCTTGTTTTCTTACTAAGCCAAACTAAGGCATCAGAGAAGTACTTTTGATCTTAAATATAAGCTCTTTTGTCGCAAGAATAGCAACATTAAAAGACTCCTGAAACTGGAGTTCCTGTCCTGGCTCAGCAGTTAACAAACCCTACTAGCATTCAAGAGGATGTGGGTTCGATCCCTGGCCTCCATCAGTTGTTTAAGGATCTGGTGTTACCGTGAGCTGTGGTGTAGGTCACAGACATGGCCCAGATCTGGCATTGCTGTGCCTGTGGTGTAGGCCTGTGGCTACAGATCGGATTGGACCCCTAGCCTGGGAACATCCATATGCCACAGATGAGGCCCTAAAAATACCAAAAAAAAAAAAAAAAAGGAAAAGAAAAAGACTCCTGAAACATAGTTAACCACTGTAAGGCCAAGCAATATTTTCTGGGTTTTCTAGGCCTATCTCTACTCAGGAACTTTTAATGAAAGTGAAAAATATCCATTGATGGAGTTCCAGTTGTGGCTCATCAGTAACAAACCCGACAAGTAACCATGAGGATTTGGGTTTGATCCCTGGCCTCGTTCAGTGGGTTAAGTATCCAACATTGCCCTGAGCTGTGGTGTAGGTCAGTCTGGCATTGCTATGGCATAGGCTGGTGGCTATGGCTCCAATTATACCCCTGGCCTGGGAACTTCCAAATGCCCTGGTGTGGCACTAAAAAACAAAAGATTAGTGATTAGATTGCAACAGAAATTTCTAAACTGAAACTCCAAATTTCTATAGCTTCCTTTATAGCCCTTTCATTTACTCCATGAACAGTGAGTAGCATTCTAGTGAAATGGATTTTAAAAATAATTAATTCACCCAGGTCAAGAAGTTAGGATGGTGAGACTTCTATATTGTACTTAAAGGAAAGAGGAAGAGTACCCTTTTCCCAAGAAATAAACCCAAGATCTTTTGGTGAGTTTTGTATGATAAACAAGTGATGAATATTAATTACTGATAGTTTTGCAATGCCAGCTTGCCCCAAGGCACATGAAAAGTTGTCTATGTATGGTTAATTCAATAACTAACACGTATTGACTTTTCATACATGCCAGGTTCTGTGCCAAGCAACCCTTTACTCATTGTCCCATGGAATGCTTACAACCTCCTGTAAGATGAGTATTTTTCAAATTTTTGTGTCTTTCTTACACATTTTGCAGAGGAAAGAGTGCCTACTGCTACAGTAGGATGACCATGCATCCCACTTTGGCCCAAACTGTCCTGATTTATGCTTGTCATGGCACAATTATTGGTAAAACTCCCTTCTACTTTTCAATGTGCCCGTGACTGATTGTCATGGTCACCCTGGTTAAGAAACTTGTCCACCTCGCTAACAAATGGCAGAGCTAAGACTAGAAGGTAGGTCAGTCTGACCCCAGAGGGAACAATTTCATACTGAAATCCTCACGGTCTTACGAGTTCACCCATAATGATAATGGACACAGCTCCATTCCTCTCGTGGCTGCCACCTTAAGTCCAGAAACTGGGAGTACAGAGAGTCTCAAATGTAAGAAGACTTGAAAGTGGGACTTGAGTAAATTCTAGCTGTATTTCAAAAAAACTGGGAAAAAAAAAAAAAGGATTGCCCAAGGAGCTGGAAAAGCAGGAGGGAATAGATTGTTTCCAAAGCAAAGTCCCCGAAATTACTCCTTAGGATAGAAATTAAAAAATTGTATTTATAGACTTTAATATCAGCTTCTTTATTGAACTGCCATTGCATTTATTGAATGCGCTAATAGAAGACACAAAGTTCTGTCCCTGCCCTCAAGTAGGAGAGAGGACAACTTCACAGTTTGAATATCCTTCCTCTTTCTCGTTACCAGTAAACCAGCAACATTTATCTCCTATTATGCAACAGGGAGAACAGTTTGTATTTCCAAAGAGGGTCAATTTGATTAAAATGTAAATCAACAAATTCATACATTTCTTCTTTCGAGCCTCCCCTGTACCGATAGTAGAGATTAACAGCACAGAAATGTAGAGGAACTAAGGAGGAAAACTGTAAGGAAAATGCAAATAAGGCAATTTCTTGTATTTGGTCACGAGCAGATTTCTTGAGAAAAGAAACAATCACCACGTTCTTTAGGTCATAGTGACTGCTCTTTGCTAATTACATTCTCCTTATGGAAATCAAATTGGAAAAAAAATAACCTCGAGGAGTGGGTTGTTTGCTCTTATAAAAGATTGCCATTAAGTTATTTTGAGAAAATATATTGTCTAAATCAAACGAGGAACAGAGAAACAGTCCAGGAAAAAACAACAGTAGTAGAAGTCAGTATACATTATAAGAACAGAGACCAAAAAAAAAAAAAAAGAATGAGGAAAGAAAAAAGCAATTAGAATAAACAATAGAGTGTGAAAGGGAAGAAGAATTAGAAAATAATTAGAAAAAGTGTGTGACATTAAGAACTATTTTCCCGAACTACAATATACTCAGTGAAGCCAGAGGACCTCAAGCTCATGGGGGATAAATCTATTTTATTTTTATTTTATTATTATTATTTTTTTGTCTTTTTAGGGCCATATCTGTGGCATATGGAGGTTCCCAGGCTAGGGGTCAAATCAGAGCTGTAGCTGCCAGGCTACACCACAGCCACAGCAACAGGGATTGGAGCAGTGTCTGCAAACTACACCACAGCTCATGGCAACACAGGATCCTTAACCCACTGAGAAAGGCCATGAATCGAACCCACAACCTCATGGTTCCTAGTTGGATTTGTTTCCACTGCACCAGGATAGGCACTCCTTTTTTTTTTTTTTTTGATTTTTTTTTGTAAATCCATTTCAGATAGTGAAAACAGATGTTTTCGGTCACTTGATTGTTTTGGAGAGAATGATGGGAGCAATAATGCAAACCCTACCTAGGAAACAGAGACAGAGACAGAGAGGGAATTCACTGAGTCATAAAGGAAGGAAGGAGTTCGGTAGCCACTCAGCCAACTGCCTGTCATTACCCAGAGCCACACCTAAAGCATCCCACGCAGATGAGACCTCCAAGATGTACTTGCATGATCTCCTTGACCACAGCATTCCAGGGCAGAACATTGCTTAGAATGCTTTCCTTCTTACTGATCAATGCCCCATGTATAAGATTATTCTCTTTGATTCTGTTTGCAGTGGAGACAGAAAACAGCAAGCTCCTCACTACTTTGATTTCTTATAGGGCTGAGGGGCACTGGCATTAATTCACAGTGTGCGGAAACCACCTTCTGGAAGACCAGTTACTGAAACTCCCATTTTTGTCTTCAGGCACATTCATCAGGATCCTTAAAGCCTTCTCTCCCGAGAGGGAATTCTTGGGCTTTAGAAATTAGTATATTTCGAGAAGACAGTTAAAAAAAAAAATCATGCTAATGAAATAAAGCTACTCACAATTAAGAAGGCATAAACACAAAACACTTGGGAAATGAAACACAGTCCCAGTGGCTGATTTCCAGAGAGGGGTTCCAGCTATGAGAACCCACCCAAATCCTTTAGAGGGTGATTGTCAGAAAACAGGCAACAAAGAACTCCAGGCAGATCAACATTTGATTCAGGCAGCTCTGGATTTTGACAGCTTTCTGTTCTATCAACTTGTGTTTGAGCCCTCTTTTATATGGGGTAAATACTGCTATCGCTAATACTACAAATAACAGTGATGGAAAAATTATATAGTTAGTGTTTATTTGTGCTTACTATGTATAGTAGACAGAATAATGACCCCCACCTCCAAAAATATCCCAATCCTCAGAAATCATAAATATATTACAGGGCAAGAGAAAATTAAAGTTGTAGACAGAATTAAGGTTGCTAATCAACTGACCTTAAAATAGGGAGATTAGCCTGGATTATCTGAGTGGGCACAAGGCAAATCACTAAATCCTTAGAAGAAGAAGAAGGAAGCAGAAAAGTCAGCATCACCCAGCCATTGCTGGCTTTGAAGATGGAGGAAGAGGCCAGGAGCCAAGGAATGCAGATGGCCTCTAGAAGCTGAAAAAGGCAAAAGAAAAAAAAAAAAAAGATTCTCTTCTAGAGACCCCAGAAAGGAAGGCAGCCCTGCTGACATTATTTTTACACCAGTAAGACCTAATTTGGACTTCTACCGTCTGGTACTGTAAGATAATAAATACGTATTGTTTTAAGCCACTAAAATATGTGGTGGTTTGTTACAGCAATAACAGGCAGCTAGTACAGTGTGCAAAACTTTGAGAAAGCAGTATTACGTCCAGTTATCTCTAATTCTTACAAACACTCTGGATAATGCATGATATCCCATTCATAGGAATGAAAAAACTGAGGCTCTAGATGGGAATTGACTTGCCGAAGGCCTCAGCCAGTAAAATACAGAGCCAGATTGCAATCCAGCTCTGTTTCATTCCAAAGCCCATATTTATTCTCTATTCAAAATCAACCCATGTGAAATCAAACCCTAAATGCCCTTAGCTTCGTGTCCAGATACGCACTGCTCTGCCTCAGCTGCCAGACGGGCTCCATAGAAGCTGAACAAAGCACCGGCGCACACACACACACACAAAGTCAATTACCATTTAAAAATAGCTCTCTATCCAAAGGGCCAAATGAAAGTATTATTTTGGTCTAATTGGTCCTCATTTATTCACTATGTAGGACTCTTCTGAGGAAAAGGGTAGAGGAAGCAAGAGGTGACTTGTGAATGTAGCCTAAAAGCTTGGCTGAAAGCACTTTGAATCAATAAGCAAGCTGGTCTGGGAAATGTACTATAGTCAGCTTTGAAATTCTTTCTCATTTTCACTTTTACAATTAATCACCGTGGATAATGCCTTTTACTATTATTTTTATAATGAATGACCGAGTGTTGCTAGTAGCCATCAACATTTCATACATTGCTTAAATATACACAGATAAGAAATCAGAATCATAAGCAGAGTGCATGTTCGTGGATTACTAAAATACTCACATAAGACTTACACACTAATTCAACTCCAATAAAAAAAATTACACTTGAAGAGCTTATTATATACTATTTCTTCCCCTTCTGAGAAACATTTGAGCAGAAGCCTAGCTTGGTTACCGTGGCAACTATAATGCAAAATTGGCAGTAACTTTATGAATTGCAAATTCCTCTAAGGGTGTTGGGTTTTTTTTTTTTCTGCTTCCATTTTTAACCATCTCATATGCATTATTCCTGCAATATGTTAAACAAGGTTTTTGGGAATTCATGCATCATTTCAAAATAAGCTATGTTTTAAACCCTCAAATTCCATTATTCTAACAAGAGCAGGCTAAACAGGGAACATCCAATTTACTGAATTTTAAATTGTCCATTGTTTTTCACTGTGTCCTTAACATGTTTGCCATCCTCACCTTTTCTTGGAGAGATAAAAGTATAAATGGAATCTTGCCAGTCTTCAGTGTTGTCTAAACCTCTCTGAGAATGGAGAAAGGGGATAGCCCCAGTTTTGAAAAAAAAAAAAAAAATACAAGATAAAACCTCAAAATCTCACTACACGTTTTTCTCTCCAGGTAATTTCAGTTGCATTGTGCCAAAGCTTTAACCCAACGAATGGTCAGTGTTCGCTGTTTTCCTTTCTCAACCCCATTTTCTCTCGTAGATGCTTCTCTCATCAGACCAGGAAAATGGCTCAGAGAAGTTCCTTGAATAACCAGTTACCCAACATGGATCGTTTGCCTTGGGAAGTTAGAGACTTGCAAAGTCACCAAAAATACTGCTACAGTGTGTGTGCCTGCTCACTTATAAAGGCTTATAATGAGAGATGCAGCTACCTGCATAATCACAGCGGGTTCAGGCGTTAGCACGGCCCTCTCCCAGCTGTTTGACTTGGGACAAGTCACTTGTGCTCTCTGAGTTTTAACTTCCTTGTCTGTAAAACAGGAGTTGTCATTTTTGTCCTATTTATTTTCACAAGGCTGTTGCAAGGATCACATGAGAAACTGTATTCAAGTTACAGTGTCATGGAGTTCCTGCTGTGGCTCAGCAGGTTGAGGACCTGATATTGTCTCCATGAGGATGTGGGTTCTATCACTGGCCTCGCTCAGTGGGTTAAGGATCTGGCGTTGCTGTAAACTGTGCTGTAGTTCTCAGATACTGCTTGGATCCAGTGTTGCGGTGGCTGTGGCACTGGCCTCAGCTGCAGCTTCAATTTGACCCCTGGCCCAGAAACTTCCATAACCATACGCCACAGGTGGAGCTGTTAAAAAAAAAAAAAAAGTGTGCATGTCATATTATGCTCCTGTCAATTCAATGCTCCTGTCAATTCTTCTGAATTTTTATTTCAGATAACCAACACTAAGAATCTGTAAAATATGAATATTCTTTATCTTCAGAATCTGATAGCAAGAAGATAGGTGCTGATTCATGGTTTGGCTGTCTTGGGATTTAGAACATAAATTGAAATACAGGTAAGAAGTGAAAGATCAGAATCAGGAGTTCCTGTGTGGCTCAGCGAGTTAAGGATCCAGCGCTGTTACCGCTCTGGCTCTGGCTGCTGCTGTGACATGGGTTCTATCCCTGGCCTGGGAACTTCTGCATGCCATTGGCATGGCCAAAAAAAAAAGAATCAGAATTAAATCCTGTCTCTTCTAAAGAACCTAAAGGCCTGCCTGACTAGTTTCTAACTTGAGGCATTGATTGGTTGGCAAGGAAATGATGGCATTCAAGCTCAGCTCTAAGACCAGTGTCCACCGTGTGCTTCTCAAGTTCAGGAGCAACAGCATTTTGTGAAGACAAGCATGTCTATTGACTTGTTCCTTTCTGTGTTGTTCCATAGCAACTTCCGAAGGTCAGAACAGCATTCGTTGCCTCCCTATCCTTGAACAGTGGCCTTCAAAAAGGATGTTCATGTAGCATGAAAGCCTGATAGACATAACATCGTATATAAGATAATCAGAGAAATATGGTGGAGGTTTCAAAAGACTGAGACATGGATTGGTTTCCGAGGACTTTCCATTCATTCCTTCACTTGCTTACTCAATAAACATTTACTGAACCAACTATACCCTACTCTGGAAAATGAAGACCCTAAGCAGATATATTCTCATTCGTGAAAAGCTGTCTATTGGAGGGGGAGCGATTACACACTCCTCCTTTTTGGCCCCAACTGCATCTAAGGGCTATAGGGACACAGAAATGGCAAAGATTAATTGCAAATGGGGAGGCAACATGTGGGAAGAGACATCCCAGGGCGTGTGTTGTTCAAACCACGTTGATCAGATTTCCAGATCGGGAAGGGTGGCGGGAATGCTGCTGAGGAGAGAGCAGGTGAAAGGCTCTGGGGACGAGATTGGAATGTGGCCAGAGCTCAGGAGGCTGAGGATGGGGGACAGAAACCAAGGAATCTCAAAAAGCAGGTGCAGTCCCAGCTTGACAGCATGCAGTGCGTGCCTCAGGCCATGAGGAGCCCTGAATTTTCTGAATAAGGGAGAGGAACAACCTCGTCACATCTGGGTTTTAGGCAAGCCCCATTAGGAGTTGCAGAGTCGACCAGAACAAGCACAAGCGGTGAGTCAAAGTCTCTGATGTGTCCAGCAGGAGAGCCTGCTTTCAACAGGGCAGACCTATGGAGTTCCCATCGTAGCTCAGTGGTTAACAAATCTGACTAGGAACCATGAGGTTGTGGGTTCGATCCCTGGCCTTGCTCAGTGGATTAAGGATTCAGCGTTGCCATGAGCTGTGGTGTAGTTTGCAGATGCGGCTCAGATCCTGCATTGCTGTGGCTGTGGCATCAACCGGCGGCTACAGCTCCTGTTAGACCCCTAGCCTGGGAACCTCCAAATGCCGAGGGGGCGGCCCTAGAAAAGCAAAAAAAAAGAAAAAGCAAAACAGGGCAGACCTAAACCCAACGGCCTCAAGGGCGCGAGAAGCCTGGGGGAACTGCAGGAAGGAAGTCAGGATCCGCTGGGGTCCACACCGATCCTGAGGCATGAGGACAAATTTGGAAAGCCATCAGCACGATCTCAGAAGGTGAGTGCACAGATCACAGAGTATTTCTACCTTCCTGGGCTTGGCAATAATACAAAAATGCGGTCAACTCCCTTCACTCGGAGTAACTCACACCAGATGCTGATGCCCTTAGACTCTTCCACAGCTACAGGCCCCCAAATCCTTTCTTCCCAGAGGTCAGGCATATGGAGCTCATTAAGTCCCATACGCCAACATTTCAAAAGTTGTGTACAACTTTACGTATGGGGTGCACTTTAATGTTGAGCTTGATTTACGAAGCACTGTTTATTCTTAGTCCCGGATGACAGCCTGTTCTTCTAGGAGCTTAAACGGTGGTTGGAAGCAACAGGGAGGGCCTGCGACCAAAAGCTGGAACTGGAAATCTGGGCTTATGCTAATGACCTGTGAAGAACAGAGAGCTGCGTGTCTTAGAGACTTTCTGTCTGACCTCCTTGTCATACAGACGAGGAAACCAAGCCCTAGAGAGGTTCAATGACAGAGCTAGAGGCTGCAACCCAGGTCTTTTGACCCTTGGTGCAGTGGCCTTTCTCCTTTCTACACACCTCCAGCCCATACCTAACCGGTCTTCCCAAAGTTCAAACCATTTAAAAAAAAAAAAAGGTGGGGGGGAATGGTGAGGGGAGAGCTTTTCTTATCCATGATGAAATTCATTCAAAAGTGAAAAAAAAATCCTCCATAATAAAGTATTGGTACCTTCATATCCTAGTAGAAAATGAGGGGAAAATGATGACATTCATTTGAAAATGACTTGCCTTCTGTTCGACTGGTATGAAGTTATGAATTATGTCATAGATGACTTTGGAATCCAATCTGAAAGGTTAAATAACTTGCTCGAAGTCACATGGCTGCTAAGTCTAAGTCTGGATTTCTTCATCTGTGAAATGGGCATAATATACACCTCAAAGTTGGAGGCTCTAATTTAGTTAACCTTTGAGGAAAATGTGAGGAGACAGTGGTTATTATTATTATTATGATACTTGACATATTATAGATACAGATGTGGGCCTGGTCTTACAAGAAATTCCCTGGGAGACTCCCCATATTCTCATTCCCATTTTGCTGACAATGCTCAAAATATCTGGTGCATTTCTCTTTTGGAAGTGCTTCCAGAGCTAGTGTTTCCATCTTAGGGGAGAATGATCTCTTTATGCTTATATGTTGACCAAAAAAGAGTTTAACTCCATTTTATCCACTGCATTCACCAATGTTAGCTATGAGGCACTTGTGAAAACCAGAGCCGCATGCCAAGGATGAAGACTTGGAGATTTGCCCTCGCTGAACACATTCCAGAGAATTTGCTTCCTCAGGTGGAGAGGATACATTTTCCATTGGCTGGACCAGGCTTAGAAACCTTGGGAAAGTCATAAGCTATGAAGCCAAACACTCTTTCCAGAGTGGAGAAGGTGGGAAACAGGTGTTGATGACTCAAGGTCAACCCTGGGGAAGCTAGAATTTTCTGGGACTTTTTGAGAGAGAAATACTGCCTCTCAGAAACTATTACATGTGGATTTTCACAAGCAGGAAAGATCGCTGTAACTCTGGTAATGATTAATTCTCATTCTGTGTGAGGGCTAGAAGGAAGCAGAAGGCTTGTGGGAGCCCTAAGCACTCCTGACCTTGAATGCAAAGCAGAGCCTTTGGAAGACAGGAAAGGAGCACAGGCCATTCCTGCCTCATCCACAGTCACATATTTAGGGTAATCTTATCCCCTTCTTCCTTCCCTTTCCCCCCAAAGCGCGCATGCACACACACACACACACACACACACACACACACACGCACACACGCACGCACACACACACACACACACACACACACAGTATAGACTCCTGGCCGCTGAAATTTTTCATGTTCTAGAGTTAGCATTTTGCATGCAATTTGCACCTCAAACATTTTCATTTGTCGTGTTGTTATCATTATAACCCTATCATTACAATGCTGGTTAATCATGAATAAAACAATAAACAAAGAAAAAAATTCCTTTCCCTGGCAAGCATAAATAACTGCAGAAGCCTCTTGTTTGGGCCCTGCACGGCATAACGTTATGTGCCATTATGAGCAGCAGTGGTAGGGGATATTTTATTGCAAGAGATAAATTTTTCTAATTGTAATGTTTACTCCCTTCAGATTCCAGTCTCATCCTGAAGCCTTATCCTCGCCCAACAAAGTCACCTAGAGGGAGCAGCTCTTGCCTGCAATTTATGGAAAAAGTATTCTCTCCCCTTGGTAACAACCCTCAAGTGAAAAATGTGAAACCAAGCAGAAGAGGGGGAGTATGGCTTCTTTAACCAGAAGTTAAGAGGAAAAAACACACAGGATATGAATCTGGAATGAGCCTAGCTGCTGGGGGTGAAGGGACAAGGGAGGGAAAGTCAGTGATTCCTCTGAAAATATCTTATGCACTTGGAGGCTTTTGTGAAGTGAAATCAACCTATTGAATGGGCTGGGTCTGCAGTGAGGATGAAAAGAATCCAGTTTTCTCCCAGCCCCTGCCCGTTGTTGGGACTTTGCCAGATCTCTGCCGCCCCCACCCCTGGCCCCCCAACAAGGAGACCTCCAGCATTTTGGGCCACACTTAGTAGAATAGCCTCACTTTCAGGTATTAAAAAGTCCATCTACTGGTAGACTCTCAAAATATTAATCTCTCACCCAACTTAAGGTTTCCTTTCCCACTTAGCAGGGAGCAGCGTCTCTTGCTTGCTGCTTGTCACCTTGTTCTTTCTTTCACTCCTCCTGCCCCGTCCCTGCGCTGCCTCCTGAAGGATCAGGAGCGAGAGGAGAGAGAAGGCGTAGGGGGGCAAGGTCTTAATATTAACCGGTGATGTTGTATTCCGTGCAGGCACCTTTTTATGTTAGATGCCCAAATGCTGGTTCCTCCACTTTGGGGGGAGGGGGCTGTTCTTAAGAGATTCTTAACCATCACTGCCCCATTTTCCATTGGCTGTAGCCCTCTGCCACCACAGGGTCCCTGCCCCGCCACTGCCATGCACTGTGAAGACCTCATACAGCCTCCTTTTGCGGGGTTTGTGGCACCCTGGCAAGAAGTCCGCCAGGGCGATGACTTTCAGAATGACTCAGTCCTGCCGTCTTCCTCGGCATCTGTTTAATCCATGGGAAAGATTATGCATCTATGCCTTTCCCTCGCCAGCAAAACCTGGAAGCCTAAAGCCCTCTCCCGCTGCCCCCCGCTTTTGCTCTGCCATCAGATGCAACTCCAGGCAGCCTCTGCCTTTGGGCTGTTCCAGGCAAGAGTCAGAATCCTCTCTCCAAGCCACCCGCCCCCACACTGTTCACAGGACTCACACCAAGCTCTCAAAAGAATTGCAAATCGTGGTTTCTGAGTGTCACTCTCTAAGTCACAGCTCTGCCTAACAGAGTGAACAATAAGTCCAAGCCAGCAGACGTGCCCTCCAGGCTATGCGGGTCCTCCCTCACTCCACGCTCTGGGCTCCTCACGTGGCAGCTGGCTCTCACCAGGATTTCGGACTGTGTTGCTCTTGAGGTTCTATCAGCCTTCGACTTCACTAAAAATTTTAAGCACAACATCCTTCTCCGTGATCATTTTTAGGCAATTTATAGAGACAAACTTATGATATCCTACTATAGCATATATAGCATGCATTTCTTAAGTCAAATATGTAATTCCCATGTATAAAGGTTTATACTCATAAGGAGTATTTCCACAATACTCAAGTCAAAGATAGTCCCATTACATAGAGTGTAGTGAAATTCATCTCTGATGAATTAAACTTAATCCTGAAAACCTTGTCAACCACACTTAATATATGGTCCCTTATACATGCATAAATTCCTAGGAAATGGATGAACAGGTGGATGGATGGATATGTGAATGGAAGAAATATTTTTAAAGTACCAAATCTAGGAAGGCAGCATGATATTAGAGATGGATTTGGTTTCTTCTCTTCAATAGAATAAATGTGACCGTGGGAGTGTCATTTAACCTCTTACTGTCTCAATTCCCGTGTTTCTAAGTAGATGTACCGATCACAAAGACATGTTGTGAGCATCAGATGAGATCATATTGGGAGCTCTAATGCTGCATACAACAGAAAAGTGTTGAAAGGATGGGAACGGAGGTTTTTGCAGGTTTGCTGTTGCCTTGAACAATTTCTGTATTGCTTCTGTGACTCATTTTCAGTACCTGAAAAATGGACACTGAAAGCCTTCTTGCTAGCTTTCCTTAGAAAGCAGTGCATTTATAGCATAGAGAAGGCCCTCTGATTTCAGGGTCCAATAGATCTAACTAGCTGTACAACCATAGACCAGTCATTAAAATCTCTGTGCTCCAGTCCTCTCAACTATTTAAAAGGATATGGATGATTACTGCAAAAGGTGGTTGTGAGAATCAAATGTCTTCAAGCCGTACAGTGACTTGTGCATAGATAAGAGTACTGAGCCTAAATAATTATAAGAATCAATGGCATTTTGTGAATTGCCAGTAAAAAAAATACTGTGGGGTTACCTCTCCCTTTATTGCCTAGATTCAGTCATTTCTGAATAAGCCTAGTTGCTATGGTTACCTTGCAACACACCACATTTGAACATGTGTTGAGAGATGGGGATTGATGGCAGAAGGCTTTAGTGGGGGACACAAAGCAACTTTAGCAACTGTGACATTTTAATACATGTGAACTCTTTCCCTTGGAAACCAAAGTCCCATCTTGCCAAAATGGAAATGAGCTCAGGAAGTGGAGTTTCAAGAAGTTCTGCATCACATTTGGCCAGTCTCCTTCCCCCATCACCAGGACCTCAAGGACAGGTATATCTGGCCCCGAACCAACTCCTGAGCATCTCCGTTTCCTCCCCCAGGATCTGGCAGTCTGAAAGATGTTGGTTGCCAGACAGAATTCATCAGATTCACTTCCCAGATGCTATCGCTTCTGATGCCGAAAGAAAAATAGGTTGCCCAAAAATCGAGGTTGGAAAGGACAAGGGCAGCTGAGAAATGCACAGTGATACACACAACACAGTAAAGGGCTCCTCTTTTTAAAGCTCATTAGCATTTTATATCTGAATATTCCAGGGGACCTCACATCCCTGGAATCCCATACGTAGTCCCTGGAGGGGCAAGAACTAACATTCTAGGCTAAACTGTCCCCCACAGCAGAGTTAGAAATGGTTCTCGACCTGTCAAAACCAGACACAGCCCCAGCAGCAAATGAATAAAAGTGGGCCTGACCTTGCTTCCTGTTTCTAACTACAGCAAACCCAATACCCCTCGGGGCCTCACTGGCAAGGGTATTATATACTCATTCCTACTAAAAAGACTCTTTCTTCCTGGTCATTTTTTCCCAGACATCTCAGGGAGCTGTCCTGCTCTTATTTGAAATTCAAACCAGAAGGAAGTCACCTCTAAAAATACCGGTTTCCACTTGCATTTTCACGATGATGCAGCACCACCTAGGGGACAGGTTTATTCGTGTCTTACTATTTCCACTGTGACTTTCCTTTTAAAATATTGCAGTGCCCTGCCCACCACACACCCCACCTCCCTGTATCTACATGATAGGTATGGAAGACGCTCTGCGCACATCTTTCAAGATTCAACTACAGACTTGCTGTACCACAAAGGGAACTTCTACTCAACATTCTGTGATAACCTAAATATGGGAAAAGAATCTGAAAAAGATTGAACATGTGTATATGAATAACTGCATCACTTTGTTGTACAGCAGGAATTAACACAACATAGCAAATCAACTAGACTTCCATAAAATTTAAAAAAATGAAATTAAAAAAAAAGATTCCGTTCCAGACTTAATCCAGCTGGAAACCCTGGTTGCCTAGCTTATTCCACAAGGTTCACTGTCACATTTATAATCACCATAGAATATCTGCTTTATTATAATATTATTACTAATATAATGTTATGTGAATATAGTAATACAATGTTATTAAATTTTAAATGGAATAATAAACTTATTTTATATGTTGTATAATATGTATTTATTATATATAAAATCGTACATGTTTTATGTATATTATAAATTCATATTATAAAATATGTTTAATATTATTATAATAGAATAATATAAATACATATTATTTATTATTATAAGAACTACAAATTAAGCATCTGCTACATGACAAGGTATATATATTTATTTCTAACATACACACTTCAAATGGGGTGTTGGCACCCCCACTTTACAGATGCAGAAACCAAGGCCCTGAGAAATTAAGAGACTTACCCAGGATCCCAGGTCAGGGCTGTCTTACTCTTTCCACCATAAAATGCCATGAGCTGTGCCTACACAGCAGTGAAGCTGTTCATTTTAGTGACAATAAGGGAGAACATTCAAAGATTGCCTTCCAAAGAAATCACTTTGAAGCCTATGCTTTCATTCCAAAAAAGAATGTTCCTAACATTTCTAGTGTCTGTGGCTGGAACTGCCTCAGAGCTGCATGACACAATCTCTTTACCTTAGGTGCATGTCATATGGTGGAGATACCATGAGGTCAAGCAGTGTGATTTTTTCAGGCCCCTCCTCTGTGGATTTTGATTCAGTATATTTGGGCTTGGGCTCAGGAATTTGTATTTTTCATCAAGTACGCAAGTGATTATAATCATCAGGAAAGGTTTAGAAATAACGGTGTGATGATACTGGGATGAGCTTTGGGGTCAGAAGGACTTGGGTTGCAAATCCAGCTCTGTCTTTTTTCTATATGCACAGCCCTGGGGGAGTCATATGAAGCTTAGGGTCCCTGAGTATCAGTTTCCACATCTATAAAATGAGTACTAGGATTTACTATTATTATTATTATTATCTAATCATCCACTCTCAGTTCATCAAATTTGCCCTTTGTGGGTTTTTGCACAAAGAAAGAATATGAGGATACATAAAATATACTAAAGTAGCATATGCTTAATTAAAAATAGAAAACTGAAGATTCTTATGAGAGAGACTAGATGATACATACATACATACATACATACATACATACATACTCTTTAGGATAAGAAAACGCTCTAGAAATGAGAAACCAACATTTAAAAGAGTTTGACACTCAAGAAAGTAAGTTTCTGGGGGGAAAAGAAAACACAACACATTGATTCAAAAAGTGGAAACAACCCAAGAGTCCAAGGACAGATGAGGAAATCAACAAAATACAGTACATATATACAGTAGGATATTATTCAGCCTTAAAAAGGAAGGAAATTCTGATGCATACTACATCATGTATGAGCACGGATAATATTATGCTAAGTGAAATAAGCCATCAAACGGAAGGACAATTACTGTATGATTCTACTCATATGAGGTCCCAAGAGTAGTCTAAAAAGTCACAGAGTAGACAAAAATTCATGAAAGTAATAGTTGCTGCCAGAGGCTGGAGAAAGGAAGAACGGGGGGTTATTGTTTAATGGGTACCATTTCAGTGTCACAAGGTGAATAGAGTTCTAGAGACGGATGGTGGTGCCAGCTGTACAATAATGTTGAAGGACTGAATGCCATTGAGCTAGATCCTTTAAAATGGTCAAAGAGATGGTAAATTTTATGTTTATCTTACCACAATTTTTTTCAATTTTAAATTAAAAACCCACATTGATACCAAAAAGCAGTTATATGAGTTTGAGAAATGTCTTGCTTGGTTTGTAGTTCTGGGCTTGGTTTGTATTTCATGTATTGAGTGCCAGGTTGAGAGACTGTGGCTTAAAAAAACATTAGCTCAACCTTTCCTTTTTTTTTTTTTTTTTTGCCTTTTGTCATTTTAGAGCCTCATCCTCATGCCACGGAGGTCCCCAGGCTAGGGGTCTAACAGGAGCTGTAGCCACTGGCCTATGCTGCAGCCACAGCAACGCAGGATCCGAGCCACGTCTGCAACCTACACCACAGCTCACGGCAACGCCAGATCATTAACCCACTGAGCAAGGCCAGGGATCGAACCAGCAACCTCATGGTTCCTAGTTGGATTCGTTAACCACTGCGCCACAACGGGAACTCCTAATTCAACCTTTCTTAAAGTGAGAAAGTAAACTCTCTAAAGTGTGACCAGCCCTGCCTTAGTAGCCAGTTTTTCTTTAAGGCTGTGTGTTTACACAAGTTCACCCAAGAAATCTTACTGGGCAAAACAGGAGGCTGAGACTGGAAAACTGTTCTCCCTGGCCGGGGAGAGTGCTTTGAGAAAAATGACTGTGGATCATGGTGCACCCTGAGGAAAACTCCAAGGGAGTAGAATCGTGTTCTCTTAAAACACGGTGGCCTGTGCGGAGTTCTGCATGGGCAGCTGGGTACAGAGCAGGTGCATCAGAGGCACAGCCTCTGGACTGGACCGTGTGGGACCCATTTGAACTATAGCCTATAGCAGCAGCAGGAGCAACAGCAGTGGACGCAACTGTACGTGAACATCACGCTGGCAGAGAGGGCCTTGCCCTTCCATTTCTATCTTTCATTGATTTTCTTTGAGACTAGCATTTAATAAGGTAGATGACATATTCCTTGTTGAGTATGTGACATTAAAGCACTTCAAAGGCCCTAAAATATGATAGCATTGGCTTTTTGTCTAATTCACCTTAAAAGCTGTGACAAGATGAAAGCCGTTATATATTTAATAAATTCCTTATCTTTCTCTTTTCACTTCATTTTTTTTCTTCTTTTTTTATGGCGGCACCTACAACATACGGAGTTCCTGGCCAGAGGCAGAATCAAAGCTGCAGCTGAGGCCTACGCTACAGCTTATGGCAGCACCAGATCCTTCACCCACTGAGTGAGGCTAGGGATCGAACCTGCATCCTCGCAGAGACAACATCAGCTCCTAACCCACTGAGCCACAATGGGAACTCCCATCACTACCTTTTTTTTTTTTTTTTTTAAGCAAAAATAGGAACGAATTTCCTGAGACAACTGGGCAAAAGCTGATGCTATTCTCCTTTCCCTCTTCAGGACTGTGGTCTAGGTATATAGAACTGCCCGAGATGGAACTGGCAGAGTTGTAGAATTGAAAAATGGGGAAATGTGAAATTTGGATACAAAGAGAAAAGTAGAAAATAAAGACAGGTGCGCTGGTTTTGCCTTTCATCTGCCAGTGAAGCTTTATTGCTGCCTGGAAAACCTCCTTTATTGCTACCATGGTGAGGTACATGTAAAACCAGCTGACAGTAGACGTGGATATTCCTAGGAGATAGACAGTCCCGTGATACATGTCTCTAACCTCAGTGAAATCCTTTAGAGCAAAATGCAGAAAGTTTTAAAGAAAGGTATCCTATTGTGTGTATATCTATACTATAATACATATATGCACAATGTATGTACATATTTATAATATATATGTGTGTGTATATATAGTATATTTTATAACATCTTCATCAATCAGCATTCAGTTGCTGATAATAAAAACCACTCTCTCTAGTCCAAACAGTATGCTTGGGTGTTAGCTTCTGGCCATTCACAGAAGCCTCCTTCCGCTGATGAGATGATCGGAAGAGCTGAAGAAGCAGCCTTTAATCTGACTTCCAGGAATGTCTCTCAAAACACCACCACCACGGGATTGGCTGTCCAGAAGCGCCGCTTTCTGCTTATAGCTCAGAAGCTAGGAAATCATGACATTGCTGCCTAGTTGCTAGTCCAGATCCATGTTACCTTAGCCACAATGCCCCCAGCAAAACGGAACCATACCCTGGGACCTCTGCTATTGCTTTTTCCAGAAAAATCCACTGTCCGTGACTGTTGGCAGAAATAGAAATATGGTCCCCATTTCATCTTGTCTTCTTAACCTCCAGCAAGCACAATGCTTCGTGGAAGTTAGGTCACATCTGGAACTCAAGCTGTAGGGAGGTTTGGAAATGCAGTTTGTTTGTTTGTTTGTTTTTTTGCCCCTCTGGGCCCACCAGCAAGCCTAGCACATACATGTGCCCCAGATGGGTTACAAATGCATAAGGAGATGTCTACTTCCTCAGCCTTCTGGGCAGCCACAAAGGGCTGGGCAGCCAGCCAGTAACCTCAGTGCTACCTAGAAGTTCACCTGAACAGAGAGAGAGGTCTGACGGTGGCTGACTCCTCAGTTCCTTATGGGAGGCATTTGGCCCTCACTAATCTGCGGTGATGTGTTGTGTGAAGCCAAGAATGCATGCAGTCATCTGGACAGCTTCTTAAGAAGCCTGCTGCAGAGTGAGCTACTGGCCACCATGGACAAGGGGACAGTTCAGCTGCTGGGTAATTTCATGGAGAGGAGCAGTCATGGTTTGGGAAAGACCAGCTCCTCATAAGAACAGCTCCAGCCCCAAATCTCTGTCTTATGTTTACTTCTATTTGCCTAGAGATGTCTGAACTAGTTTCAGGGTGACTGCTTTATCACTACACTTGCATTCTATAAATTAGAACTCTATTATTTGTAAATATTTGATATGAAAAATTCAATGGCATTTAAGATCCACTTGTATTATCACAAAAAAAAATCAACATCACATTTGTCAATAACAGAATAAGAGCTGTTAGCTCCTAAATGTAATTTTTTTAAAATTTTTGAACGTTTTTAAAAACAGTTTAAAATTATTTCATCACTACTTACATCATAAACAAAGTTTCCTGTCCATAGTGACAACCAGTGGAGTTCCCCTCATGGTTCAGCAGTTAACGAACCTGACTAGCATCCATGAGGACACAGGTTTAATCCCTGGCCTTGCTCAGTGGGTTAAGGATCCGGCATTGCCGTTGAGCTGTGGTCGCAGACGCGGCTCAGATCCCGCGTTGCTGTGGCTCTGGCATAGTCCGGCAGCTACAGCTCTGATTGGACCCCCTAGCCTGGAAACCTCCATATGCTGCAGGTGTGGCTCTAAAAAGAAAAAAAGAAAAAAAAACTCAGCAAAAAAAAAAAAATACTGACAACCAAGAATTTGGTTAAATATCTTGATCAAGAATTCATACAGCAGAAATTGCAACATTGTAAATCAACTATTCTTCAAAAAATATATTTTTTAAGGAATTCATATAGCCATTTCAAACATACAACTTGATATTTAATAGGTAGGTCTAGAAAGCAAGGAATTTGGAAAAATTACTCTTTGGGAATTTTATACAAAATCAATATTTAAAATTTTCCTTCCTGCTGTATAGTACAGGGAACTGTATCTAATCACTTGTGATGCAACATGATGAAGGATAATGTGAGAAAAAGAACACACATATATATATATATGTATAACTGGGTCACTTTGCTATACAGCAGAAAGTGACAGAACATTGTAAATCAACTCAAATAAAAAATTTTTTTAATAAAATAAAATTTACAAAGATAAAATCTTCTTTAATATTTAGATTACTGATTTTAGCTCTTATTGTATCATATAAAGAAAATAGATTTTCCTCTACTAAGCTCCAAATAAACACTCAAACGAGGCTCTTGCTTAGTGCTATGAAAACTATCCTCTTCTATGTGTCCCATGACATAAAAAAGGGTTGGAGTGGAGCAGAATGAGCCAGTTTGCAATACATGCTGCAGTGTCATATAGACAAGATTTCACGGTAAATTTAAGAAAATTATTTACTTACAATATTAACATTCTAAGCCAAGAATAAGGCTCCTAGCTCTTTCCCCTTTTAAAATGTAGTTATCAGAATATACCACATGTACCACCATCGGTATTATTCCCTCTCAAAAAATCCAGGAGAATTTTTAGATCATATATGTTTTCCTTTGTATGTTGCCAAATTTTGTTCACCCTCCTCGGTTCAGCTCTGCACAGCTCAGGAAACCAACCCAGTGACCTTTCTCCACTCTAGCCTCCTCTTATCTTTTGCTCTGAGCCTTGTCATACATCAGGTTATCTTTACATATAATAATGGAGTCTATAAGCAACTGGAGAGGCTCTCTGTCTTAACTTCTTTTTATCCCACATAGTTCTGGGTATATATTAAGCTCTTAGTGGTTATCACTAATTTCTAAAATGTTGTTTGGGAAACCAAACATTAGGAGTGGACTGGGTTCAGCTAATGATTGGCTAAGTGTAATACATACTCATTCTTGAAAATATGAAAAATACTGTATAAATAAAATGTAATTCTACTATTCAGAAATAACTCTTTCTACATTTTACCACTTTTTATGCATCTCTTGCCAGTATTTAAAATAAAATTGGAATCCTTGTATGTAGGGTCAGTGTTTGCTTTTCCATTTAACTGTAAAGTTTTCGCCATGTCATTAATTATGGTACTTTCAGATAATATTTTATGACTACTTAAAATGTCTTAGCATAGTGCTTCTCAAATTTTCATGAGCATGCATCTCACCTGGATATTGTTAAAATACAGGTTCTGGTTCAGTAGGGCTGAGATGGGTTCCTAGAGTCTGCATTCCTAACAGCCTCCCAGATGGTGCTGACACTGCTAGTCTGTGGACCACGCTCTGAGTAGCAAGGGTTTAGAAGATATATATGTATGCTATTAATGATGAACATAAATAGTTTCCAGTGTATGGCTCATATGTGGTGAAATATCAAAATCAATGGAGTGATAACAACCCTTATACATAGTGTGGGAATAATACAAATATCTATCAAGTTTATACTAAGAGTGCATACAGACACAATGATAATTAAAAATCTAACTACTGGTCAATGTCGACAGACATCAGTATATTCAAGATTCTGCATGCACACAGCCAGAGGGCAACCCACAGCGACTGAAAGCCCATGGGTGGTTTCCAGGGAACAAAGGGAGGAAAGGCAAAGAGGGAGGGAGGAAACTTTTAGGAGTGCTGGATATTCATTACCTTGACTGTGGTGATATTTTCATTATTTTACGTCTATCTACATATTTACATATATGTGTATATATATAAAATCTGTTAAAACATCAAACTGTACACTTTAAATACACGCGGTTTGTCGATTATGCTTCAGTAAAGCTAATTTTAGAAATATGGGAGGAAAAGCCAGAAAATGCATTCCACAAAGGTTATATTAATCTACATCCCATCAGTAGCATATGCAAATGTCTGCCTCATTACCTTTGTCAGCACTATAATTTTTAAAGAAAGAAAATGCTAATTTAGAAAGGTAAATATCTCTCATTCATTTGAATGTTCATGTCTTTGCTTACTCCAAGACTGAAATTTTTTCACGTTGATCAGCTCTTCGTTCATTTTTCCTTGGTACTATTAGCATATTTCTTATCAACTTATAGGAGCTCTTTATTATGTGTCATAAATATATCACCTATTTCTCCCCCTTGGCTAGATGTTCACATTTGTGTATACCTGATGTAATTATAACACAAATAGACATGTTAAAGTTCAAGAATCTCAAAAACAAAAACCAACCTAAACACTGCTCAAAACACAAACAAAAACAGTGCAAAGTCAGAATACAGAATTAGACCAAAAAAAAAAAAAAGTCTTTTACAACACCTATTTCATTTACAAAGTGTCTGACTTTTTAGTATAAGGATACATCAGAAGCAAGCCATAAACGTAAATGTATCGTATCAACTTTAGACCTCTCATAGTCACTCTTTTAATTGGTTAATACCATAAAATAGGTTAGTTTCATTTTTTTTTTTTTGGTCTTTTTGCCTTTTCTAGGGCCACACTCACAGCATAAGGAGGTTCCCAGGCTAGGAGTCTAATCAGAGCTGTAGCCACCAGCCTACGCCACAGCCACAGCAACCCGGGATTCGAGCCACGTCTGCGACCTACACCACAGCCCACGGCAACGCCGGATCCTTAACCCACTGAGCAAGGCCAGGGATTGATCCCGCAACCTCATAGTTCTTAGTCGGATTCGTTAACCACTGAGCCACGAAGGGAACTCCCTTAGTTTCATCTTTTTCAAAATGAAGATTTTGGTACTAAGATATAAAATATTTTGTGACTTAATCAGGAGTAGTCAGAATTTGGATTTATAAACTTATACTCTATTGATCCTTTCTCATTGTGTGAGAAATGGATCCATGAAATCAAACTGGGGTTGAGTGTTTTCGTCTGAGTCAACTGAATAAACACCAGAAAAGGAGAATACTTCCATAGTTTCCTGGAGTAGAGAGTAAATCTTTTTATCAATAATCCTGTGAAGACATATATTATTAAACTGTTTTCCTTCACTCTATACCTTGAGTCTCACAAAAGTTTTTTTAGACTACACAGCAATGAGGAATGGTAACAGTACACCAGTAATAGCGGTAACAGTACACCAGTAATAGCAGTAAAGAGGAATGCCTCTTTGTCTGTCATGCCAATTTGTACAAGTTCAAGAAAACTGCTTCCCCAAAAGGTAGCTACAAGTATTCACAAATTTGTCCAATCCTTTAAAAATGAGTCACAATTAGCCACTAGAGGAAATAGATACACACTTAGCATTTAAAGAATGAACTTTAGTTTAATTGAACAGTTTCAACTCTTGTTCTGAAGCTTACATGAACTAAATCATTTGGTCAGGTACATAAAACCAGATGATGTCCAATCTGAAACAGAAGTCCTGATTTTTTGAGACACAAGCTAAAGAGCAGTAGAGGGTGAAAGAATGTGAAAATCAGTGATGTGGCTGAGGATCCAGAAAAATCAGATTCTTGGAACCTTTACTTCCTCATCCATAAAATGACAGAATTGGATTAAATGATTGATAAATTTCCTTTCAGCTCTAATCTTTTCTAAATACAAGCAGAATACGTTGATAAAACCTGCAAAAGATGCAGTCATTGCTATTTTATTGCCAACCTGGGGTTTCACAACTACTTTTCTTATAGGTCCCCACTAGCTCAGTTTCAAATTTTAGCCCCGCCCTATACATGTAGGCTTGGCAAATAATTTACCCTCTTATCAAAGATAAGGAAGTAAGGGCCCCAAGAGAATCATGATAGCAGCTCCACTTCAAACAGTTAAGATAGTGACAGGAGAGAACACATCCTAGCAGAGTAAAAGTCCATTAATTGCACATCTCCATGTTTGGGTATCTTAGTCCATCCAGGCTGATATTAACAGAATACCACAAACTAGGTAGCTTATAAACAAAAATTTATTTCTCACCAACAATTGAAGAGGCTTGGAAGTCCGAGATCAGTGCTCTGGCAGATCAGTGTCTGGTGAGGGCCCCCTTCCTGGTTCACAGACGGACGTTCTTCTCACTGTCCTCACACGGAGAAGTGACAAGGGAGTAGTGCTTTTTATAAGAGCACTATTCTAATTCATGAGGGCTCTATCCTCATGACTTAATCATCCCCCAACGCTCTACTTCCAAATACCATTACACTGGGGGTGAGGCTTCAACATACGAACCTGGGGGATGGGGTGGGTGGGACATGAACATTCAGTCTTTTGCATAGGGGTAAAATAGCACTTTACATGGCACTCAAGGTTCACAGTGGAACTTGCAGTATCCCTGGCGAGTCAAATTCTAGGTAGATAAACTTGTACAAATATTTCCGCCAAAAAAAATGAACAAACATAAATGAAAAGAGCCCTCAGGTCTGACTCACAAAACAGTTCAGCTATAAATTTATTTTAAAAGATTTTATGAAATGATGGGAGGGGAAAGAGGAAGGAATATTTCAACAATGGTAAGAACTGTGATGTTAGCAACCCACAGCTAATCGACCTTAAATAATCTGGACTCCTTGCCATCCCTGTATTATCTCATCTGTGTTTTTCTTAGTATGGTCCCAAACCACTTCCACATAGAATGCTCGTTACAACTGCAAATGCCCAATCCTCACCCACTTTTTAACATGGTACCTTATTATTTCTTACATTTTTTTTTTTTTTCGCTTCTTAGTACTGTACCCAGAGTATATGAAGTTCCCAGGCTACACACTGAATCAGAGCTACAGCTGCCAGTCTACACCAAAGCCACAACAACACAGGATCTGAGCCAGGTCTGCAACCTACACCACAACTCACGGGAACACAGGATCCCCGACCCACTGAGTAAGGCCAAGGATTGAACCTGCATCCTCACGGACACTAGTCAGGCTCGCTACCACTGAGCCACAATGGGAATTTCCCATTCTACTATTTGAGAATCTAGTCTAATTGCTTTGTGGCCAATGCTTGACAATGTGGTCCATGTCTGAGTCCTAAACCAGCTTGGATTCCAAACCCAAGGACTGTCCATACCAACTTACCTGCAACCCATCAGAACTAAGAAGCCAGTTTTTAATGCATCAAAGCTAATGAGAAACAGCAAAACCTACAGCTTATGAATTTGTCAAGTATCTGAGCACTAGAGGGAATACGTACGATTGGAAAAATGACCCTTCTGGAATTTTCTCAGCATATTCTAAAATGTAATATTTCTTTCATTCTTAAAATTATTTTAATAGTGAACTAATACTTTTTGTTATGGTGAACAGTCAGGTAAATTCCATTGACAACTAAATTTTGTAGTCTTTATTAAGGTTATTTTTACAAATTTGTCTCCTAATATAAAAGGGGTGCTTTTTACTTTAACACGTGCTTTGCAAATTTTTATCAGCAGGAGAAAGTGCTTCAGTTGAATAGATTTTAGTCTTCAAAAATGTGATCGCATCCTTCATCTCTAGTTTTTCCATCTCCCAATTATGGACCTTACCAAAGAAAGAGGAAAATAATCAGTTTGCAAGAAGATGATGACATATAAAATAAAAGCTAGTTTGGAGATCCAAGGATACTGAATTAACATCAAGCCAACTGCTTATAATTATGCACATTTTAAAAGCTTAGTAAGACTATGTGCTAGGACTGAAGAAAGCTCTTATAGTGAAAATTATAAAAATGTTAAAGGTCCTCTAAAGGGTGCAAAAATTTCTTTCTTGGGATAATCTTCCCTAAAATATACATAATAGGCAATATGAAAAAAAAAGTGTTAAATAGTAGGCCATTAAAAGATATGGGTCTTCTTAACCTCAGTAATTTGATAATCTGGGAGTCATCCATTTTTGGACACTCAGGTACCATAATGAGGATGTACACGTTTGCATTTCACATCATGTGCAGGACCAAAGGAGTGGCATTTAGATCCATTCCAACATTAACATAAATATAAATGTATTCGTAAGGTTCTTGTTCTATAGAGACATCTGCAGAGGCTATTCAAGAAAAGCTGTGATGCTCAGAATCACACAAAACATAAGAGGGAAGAGGAAGAACCATCATCCTCTTAAAACCATCCAGCCTTTTCTAGTGCCAAACATCCTATAACAGTCTCACAATGGCCCATGAAAGCAAAGCTTTAATTAACATCTTTCCTTCTCTTGTTCAAGATAACCTAGAAACTGAATATGGTTTCCCATGTCTTAAATAAAAAAACATATTATCTACATCTTCCCACTTAACAAAAATGATTTTTTATTTTGCTTCTTTTAGGGCCCCACCCCAGAGCATATGAGGTTTCCAGGCTAGGGGTCAAATCGGAGCTATAGCTGCCGGCCTACACCACAGCCACAGCCACATCAGATTTGAGCCGATCTGTAACCTACATCACAGCTCATGGCAATGCCAGATCCTTAACCCACTGAGTGAGGCCAGGGATCAAACCCACAACCTCATGGTTCCTAGTCAGACTTGTTTCTGCTGTGCCACAATGGGAACTCCAACAAAACGATTAAAGTTGACTAGACGTAGCATTTATAAAGCCTCTAGTAAATCACAGTAATCACCGAGTAGGATCTAAATTATGTGCCAGAAGTGTTCTTTTTCCAAGAAAACAATAACTGAAACACTTACGCCAATACTGCTGACAATTCTTTTAGTCCTAGTAACCAACTTTAATCATAACATTCCTGGCAGAATGGACATTAGTAACAGGACTATTTCATTTGCACTTTTTTCCTTACCAAGATCACATGAAAACCCATTGCTTTCAAATGCCGCATTTTCAAAGCAAGGAATCCTTTAGGGTGGGTTGAACCCAAACAGTAAGCAGACTTAGGAATACACAGTACAGCTACTCTGAAAAGAAAAATACAAAATACGAGACTAGTTACTAATGAGATGACCATCTACAATCTTGCTGCATTCCTGTTCTTTGCAGATTTCCGAGTTGAGCTCTCCACTGACCACACTCATCACCATCCCTCCCATGTCCGTCCTTCACGTCCTCGTTATTTGGCCTATGTAGATATTTCAGTATATGAAGGCTACTTGGGAACCAAACGATTATAATAATGCTTTATACAAACAGTTATCCTTGGAGTTCCCGTCGTGGCTCAATGGTCATTGAATCCGACTAAGAACCATGAGGTTGCGGGTTCGATCCCTGGCCTTGCTCAGTGGGTTAAGGATCCGGCGTTGCCGTAAGCTGTGGTGTAGGTTGCAGATGCGGCTCGGATCCCGCGTTGCTGTGGCTGTGGCGAAGGCCGGCAGCTACAGCTCCTGTTAGACCCCTAGCCTGGGAACCTCCATATGCCGCGGGTGCGGCCCTAGATAAGGCAAAAAGACAAAAAAACAACACAGTTATCCTTTATCGATTTTTTAAGGATGACTACATTCTTGATGAGGAAAATTTTAAGATATGAAAGGCACCCATTTTAAGGCTCTTCCATGCAGTGCTAATCTCTGATCTAAATATAATTATTTATGCTACTAGAAGTGTCAAAGTAGAATACCTAGTGGTCAATGCTCTGCTTGTGCGTACTGTCTCCCTGAGAAAAGAGGCATTTAAAACCCAGAAAGGGGAGACCAAATACAAAGAGGACGCTTAAGAGATAGGCAAGACTGTTGAAAAGATAAATCTCTATATGTAACAAAAATGTGGAAGGTGTAATTTGTTTTTTCATTGTTCATGGCCTTTTGGAAAGATTAAGTTCATTGGGGGAGAAAAAAAGACATTTGTATCCTTACTATCTTCTGTTACACTCTGGCTGCTATCTGAGATAAAGAGAAATTTTTTATCTTTAAAGGAACATTCTGATTCCTCATCTCTTCTCAGTACTTTAGGCTGAGAGCTTCTGTATTACATTATTATGCCACAACAGCTGAATACTTCAAAAAGAAAAATGATCTTTCAACAAGGTCAGAGAGAGACCCTTTTCTGAGGAGAGATGAGTAACATGGGGTGGGGGGGGACCAGCAGTTGACACAGACGGCCAGGAACAAGCTAGACAGACTGAGAAAGGAAAGTTACAGAGGTGTGTATGAATGGAGAGGGATGGGCCGATAATAGTTTGAATCCCAAGATTTTTTTCTGTACCTGCCTCTACCATACTTATGTGCATGTCCTACAAAGCAGCAGGGGACATAAGTCTCTTGGGGCCAGGATCTGTGTCTGACTCATCCGTGTCTGCCCCACAGGCCCCAGCAGAGCCTTTCCACAAAGGCTGACTGAACACAGGGTGTGCACAACACGACCTGACCCGTCTGTTTACAGGGCAGAACATTCTCTTAGGGTGTAGCATCAATTTCTCCAGAGACCCCTTTTGTGGTGTGTAAGTCAAGGAAACTACTTCTAATTAACTCCAATATGCTTTGACCCATATACGATACAGCTTAATTAAAAAGCTTAAGTTTCTCTAACTTTAGATAGGTTTGGTGATGGAGCAAAATATTTATTGAATATTTGATTTCAGTAGAAGCCTTGATTCTTTATGATCACTAACGCATTATCTTGTCAAAAGGTGGCACTGCACTGATGGTTCTGATGATATTAACATGGTTTTATTGAACTGTTTAGCTCGAAAACTTATTTTTTTCCTTAGCCGTGCCCACAGCATGCAAAAGTTCCTAGGCCAAGGAATGAACCTGCGCCATGGCTACAACCCGAGCCACGGCAGTGACAACACCAGATCCCAAACCTGCTATGCCACCAGGCAACTCCAAAAACCTAGTTTTTAAAAACTGCCTGTTTCATTAAATGGCCAACTCCAATCCATTATCTTCAAGCACAGTGCCCACATTTATAGCTAAGAAGCAGATCAACGGATGAGAAGTCTCTTGGTGCATTACAAGCGCCATGCAAATGTAAGGTCTTAGTACTGTTACTGCTATTTAATATGAAGTCTTTGAGATTAAGACAAATTTAGAAAGTTCGGCAAATGAGTACATGTAACAACCTTTGAATATCTGTACCACAAGTTACCATGTCCACATCAGAAAACAAAAGCACTTGGCTCCTGTTAGTATCCATTCTGATTTCAAAATCTGAAAGAAAAGAACTGATATCAATTTCTCATTGTTCAAAGCGATTTTTTTGTTTCAAAATGTATACTACTACTACCAATACTGATAATGGCAGCATCTAAATTATACTGAATTTACCATGTGCCAGATTCTAATCTGGATTTTATATGTATAATCTCATTTATTCCTCTCAGGACCTCTATGAGGGGGGCAGTATTACCATTGCCATTTTACAGATAAGGAAAGAGGCGGCAGGTGCCTAAAGCAGAGCACTAATAAGCAGCAGAGCAACAAGCCACAGCCAGGCAGTCCAGCTCCAAAGCCAACACTGCACTACATTACACTAAACTGCCGCAGTAAACTCCTAGTCTTTTATCAGGCACAAAGAAAAATAAAGCAAAACAGAGGAAATCATATAAAGTCTCATACCGATATAATAATTATGTGGCAATTGTACACTTTCGGAGAAGAATCCTTCTCCCAGGAGGCTAGTCAGCACCTTGGCAACCTTTGCATTAGGGCACAGCACCTTGGATGGAGGCTCTGGCAGCACTAAGTCTATGTCCTTGTGATAAGGAGCATCAAGTTTTAGACAAACAGTCACAAAATAAAGCTTGAGAACATGCTTCTCCGTGTCACCTAAAAAAAGAAAGACAGAAAGATAATCTATAGGTAAGAAAAATATTAATGTCCCATTTAAGAAACTGTATGAATGCATCTATCATTCTGATTCCCTGTTTTCTGACCAGGAGGAATCTCTGTGTCCCCCTGGTTCCTACAGTATATAGGTCAATTCCTTGTACCTGATTATGTTTTAAGGCTAAAAACACCTTTCAAGGTGCTTGAGCCTAAACTCACCACTGAACAGATGAGGAAATGCTCCAGAATGTTAAAATGCCTCCTGGGTGAATAAAGCTAGGTTGGGACAAGAATCCAGGTCTTTTGGGTTCAAGGCTGTTTCCCTTGCGTTGGACTGCTAAAGTCAGCACACGGTGTTCCTACTCCACGCTTTAACTTTGGAATTCCACGATGTCATTTTTTTTTTAAAGGATTTAAAATACTCTGTTCCCAGATACATCATCAAATTCTGTACATCCAGCCTGATAACTGCTTTTTCTTGTTTAATAGTGAAGACCAAACGTCAACAATTAATTGGGTTCCAAGAGCAAATAAATTCACTACTTTGATAACTATTTGGTTTCTTGACTATGCCCTCACTACAGGCCACAGATGAGAAAAACGTTTATAACTACAAAAGTTGACTTAACTTGGTTTCAAATGTGACATGTAAGGATCAGAAGTACAAATACCTCTGATTGAGGCATAAACTTGAACCTTTGTATAGGTGCATGAAGTGTGAAAAAAAAGAACAATGATGATGTGTTTCCTATGCTTGCCTTCTACCTGCAGGATCTGTCATTAAAGGAGGCTCCCCGGGTTTGCTGGTTTGAAGCACTGCCCTTTGACTTCACCATCGCTGGTCCTTCCATCAAGAGCACCTGTCCACAAGGTTTACCTAACCCTGCTGCAACTGAAACACCATTCAGAATCATTAGGTACTGCCTTATTTCAGTCACCATCCTGCACTGACACTCTACCTGAGGTCAGGAGATCATTGATGGTGTCCTTTTGGAAAAGCTGATTAATAAGGGCCAGGGGGAAATGATTCATCAAGGAAAACGAAAACACAGCATTCAACAAGTTTTCCGAAGAAATGTGGGGAAGACTGTCCGTCAGAGCGCTCGCCATAACTTCTAGGAACCTAAAGGGAAAGAAAAATGTCCGCTTTAAAATATGAATATTAGACAAAGTTACAGCCGAGCTAGTGAGACGTCACAGAACCAATGGCTTTAAGGAGGTAAAATAATGGTTTTAAGTATATAAGACAATCAGGCTTGCAATAAGTATTCACACATCTGTCAAGTCAGGGGGCTATCTCATAATATATACTCAATGTTAGCTACTGCTCTACGTCTTGCACAGGGCAAATGTTTTTAGGCTTTAACGCATTTAATTCCTATTCAAACTCTACGGGATGGGTATCATTATTATCTTCATAATAAAGATGAGTAAACAGGCTTGGCAAGATCAAGTAACTCGTCCACGAACACACTGGAAGGAAGTAATAGAGACAACACTAGAATCCAAGTTGCTTTAAAACCAGTGTAGTTTTAAAACCAATTAAAATTCTCTAGCTATTAATACTGAGTTAAATGAACTGCAAGCCAAATCCTACCACCCAGAGCTAACAATATGCAGAATATAACAAAGCAGGGAAGCACAGATGAAGAGGAATGATCAAAATTAGGTGAGGTCACTTGCCCAGAGTGACAATGCTAATAAAGGGCACAGATAGACTTTAAACCCAGGTCAGACTGACTCTGAAGGAATAAGCTATACATCATTATATAAAAAAAAGGAAGTATATGCAAGTACTGTTGATAGTATACAGGAAAGAGAGTACATAGGGAGCTCTGGGGATAAGAATTTTGACAAGTGGAAAGATGGCAAAGGGGAAGACCATTTGAAACTAAGCAAAGAAGTGGAGCCCTGAAAGAGCGTGCTCTTCATGCTGCAGTAAGTAATGAGTGAGGCTGGGGCCTCACAGCGAGCTGAGTATACACTGAAGGAAGCCTATCGTGATGATGAGCCATGAGGGAAATGTTTGAGATCAGCTGAGAGGCCCTGTGGTGAGGAGCAGATGGGTGAGCCGAGTCACAGCAGGATGGGAAGAACGTTACAGGTCCTGGAGGCCACAGTGAGGCAACGTTTATTAAACGGAGAACTGATGGAACCTGCAGTACGCAGCATGAAGGGCAGGGCTGCAGAGGACTGACCTGGAGCCCGAGTGGTAATCACCTCTGCAGTCTCCTCTCATCCCTCTCCTCATGATGTAGCTCATGCTTCAGCAACCCCAAATATGTGCCATTCCCTGAAATTGCTCTGCTGCTGCTTTCCCCCTGGACTTGAGCATGGAGTCCCTTCTACTCAGAATGGTTTTGCCATGGTTAACTCCTATCCATCCATCTTTTAAGATCTGCTACAGGCAGGCAGGATGCTAGGCATCCACCCTGAGCCTTGGCTTTGCCAGGCTAGCATCCTGGCACATCCCTCCTCTATTCCCATATATCCTGTATAAAACTCTATCACTTCAAGGTTCACGATATATTTAATTGCCAATTAATATCTACCTTACCCATTACATAGAATCCTCTGGCAAAAACACTATGTCTTACTCATTTTTGTTCTAATTGCCCAAGCGCCTGGTACACGTGTTCTGACTAAATGTACAAATAAACTTAGGTGAGGAGGAGAATGTTAGTGGAAAAGGAAAAGTAGAGAATTACGAGCTAAAAACTCACTCAGCTGTACACACTGAATATGCACAGCTTTTTATACGTTGTTAATCACACCTCAATAAAGTGGTTTATAAAAGATCATTTGGCATGGTGTTTGGTAAATAGCAAATAACTGACCCCCCCCAAAAAAAAGAAGCAGAAGAAGAACGAACTGACTTTCAGAATTATTGAACTTGAGACACATGTGGGCTCTACAGAGACCACACGCAACCCGAGAGAGTGCAGGACTTCAGGAGCACATCAGCAACCAGAGATGCAGTCTGGGATGATCTACAGCATGGCAAGTACAGATCAAGGAGAGAAGAAACCAAAGGACTGAAATGACAGAGCTGCAATGTTACCTGTTTTCTTCCAAGAGTTTCAAATACAGGAAGACACTTCAGATTCAACAGACTCTCTCTCCCAGAGGCCATAACAGAAATAAAATGATTGGAGTACAGCACGTGGATACACAATGTGCTAAGCACATTTTCTACCACTCTCCTGCCAAATCCATCTCTTCTAGTCAACTTGTTTCCCAAAGGCTCTGAGTTATCGTGCTTCTAAAACTTTTGCCGTTCCAGCCTAAGAGGCCATCTCCTTTCTCCCTCCTCCATAAAACATTCATTTGGTACCCACCAATCACTGACCCTCTCAATGTACTGGACATTCCTCTTTAACTGGGCTAGGAAAGACAGACAGCATAAACTTCTCTTTCTATAGTCTTCAAAACACCAGATTTAGGAAACTGCACGTTCATGGACATGCAGGAAATTCTAACTGATTAATCTTGATCTATCAGCCGTACTCTCACTGTCCCCATTTCTCCAAAGGAGAAATGTTGAGGTGGGAGGATCAGTTTTGCAGTCTCAGCACTACTGACATTCTGGGCTGGATAATCCTGTCGTAGGGCTGTCCTGTGCAGAGCAGGCATCAGCAGCTTCCCCAGCCTCCTTAGCAGATAACTAAAGGACAACAGTATCTCCTCCCTTTCACCCCACTCCCTGTCCACATAAAAACTAAGATCCCCAGCTACTGCCAGCTGTCCCCTAGGTGGCAAAATCACTCCCAGTTGAGAACCAATGAGTCAGACAAGAGCAGAGCAGACCGAAGTACAACATTCACTGTTCCCCCTCTGATTTGTTCCTGGTATATTTTACTGAATTTCCTAACCTTTGTGTAACTAGTTAGGGTTACTTCTGTCATCCCTCCTCTATTTCCAATATAACAATTTTACTGGATGAAGTTATCTCTTGGGATGCCTACTGTCAGCTGAAAAACTCCCTAATCACAGTGTTCGTTCTCTTAATTCTGTGGAGTCCATGGGGCTGTTTCCGGAGTTTTAATTACACTCAGCTTGATGGTTTCTGTCAGGAAAGGGTGGGAGACACATGGGAGCTCGCTTCATAATGAAACCAAGACGTGGAGTAGAGGAAGGTTGAATCTGGAGGGTACTTTTCAACCACGTTTATTCTGTGCCAGGCTTGGTGCTAAATTTAGAAAAACAGCAACCTGAGTCTAACTCCAGAAAGCTTTCCAATTATGGAGCAGAGACAGGATTACTGACAAATAATTGCAGCTACGTGTCAAGGCTCCACTAGAGAATCCTATAAGACTTGACAAGCACAGGGGACACTGTCTCTGATGGAGACAATACAGGAAGGCACAGGCATGCAGTAAGAACTCAGAGCAATGGAGAGCACAGAGAGCGGCTGCTTTTTTTAGCTGGCCCAGCACTGCTTTGATTCACTGCCCCAAAGAAATGGACATGTAACCCAAACTCAATCAATCAGATTTTCTCTTTTGGATATCTGAATCTTGAGGGAAAAACACAGGGAAAAGAAGCTGGTGGCGTCAAGCCACTTGATGGCAAAAAAGATAGCCCTAGGTTATTCCAAGGTCTCTGTAACACACACTCTTAATTTTTTCCTTTTTTTAAAAAAAATCTAATAATTACTGTGTGTCAGGCATTGCTTTAAGAACCTGATATAGGTTAACTCATGTAATCCTCATAACAAGCCAGTCGGAGCCACAGTCACCAGCTTACACCACAGCAATGCCAGATCTGAGCTGCATTAGTGACTTACACTGCAGCCTGTAGCAACTCTGGATCCCTGAACCCACTGAGAGAGGCCAGGGATCAAACCCACATCCTCATGGATACTAGTCAGGTTCTTAACCCACTGATCTACAATGGGAACTCCAGAAATAACTATTTTTTATTCTCATTTTAACATATGAATAAACTGAGGCACAGGAAAGTAACTTACCAAAATTTAAGTAGCTAATGATGGCAGAGCTAGGATTCAAAGCCAAGTAGGATGTCCCCAGAGTCTGGATTTTTCTTTTTTCTTTTTTTTTTTTTTTGCCTCTTGTCTTTTTAGGGCCGCACCTGCAGCATATGGAGGTTCTCAGGCTACGGGTCTAATTGGAGCTGTAGCCACAGGCCTACACCAGAGCCACAGCAATGCCAGATCCGAGCCATGTCTCCGACCTACACCACAGCTCACCACAATGCCGGATCCTTAACCCACTGAGCGAGGCCAGGGATGGAACCTGGAACCTTATGGTTCCTAGTTGGATTTGTTTCTGCTGTGCCACGACAGGAACTCCTTAATCACTCTTCTAACAAATGACATGTTATATGCATTTCTGCTTTTTACTGAACCTTCACTGATCCGGGGAGGAAGGATAGATGTTCTCAGTGGAAAGCAGAGATGTGAAAGAGCATGGCATGTCTGAGGAACTGGTGTATTTGATAGGAGAAATGTATGACTGTGGTAAAATGAAAAGCATAGAAAGCAGTAGTTTGAGACCAAATGAATAGTTAAGAGTCAAAACCGAACTACAAACTCAGGAGCTGAGAGATTAAGCTAGGAAAGTCTGAAATGCAAACTCCTATGCTGAATTAACAAATATATCATAAAGAACAAAGAAACAAGCACGACAAAGAACAGCAAAGATAAAATAAAATTCTGTTTAACTTCATAAATAAGGAATATTATATTTTATTTCTTGACATGGATGATGGCCACGGATGGGTTCACTTGTAATAATTCATTGAGCTTATGATGATTTGTAATCTTTTCTATAAATATGACATACAGCAATAAAAAAGTAGAAAAAGAACAAGTACATACCTGTGGGTCTGGCATTTGCAGAAGTGATTGAGAGAAGAATACACATTAAGAATACAGACAAGGCTTTTCACGTTCAGGAAGCCAGGTTCATCTGCTGCTTTCTTCATAAACAAGTCCATCAAACCAACAGGTCGAAAGCCAAAGCTTTCAAATAAAATAAGGAGAAAAAGAATCTAAAAAAAAAGAAAGAATTGAGGGGAAATTTCTTAAGAATTACAGTTTGCTAACAGTAATTTTTTAGATCTCCAAAATTTAACCAGCAATAGAAGTGTCCTGATGGACCAAATATTTCCTTAAAAGGAATGATTATCTTTTTCTTCACAAAATCTGTTACAGTTATTTATTTATTTATTTTAGGGCCACACCCGAGGCATACGGAGGTTCCCAGGCTAGGGGTCCAATAGGACCTGCAGCTGCCGGCCTATGCCACCGCCACAGCAACATCAGATCCGAGCCGAGTCTGTGACCTATACCACAGCTCACAGCAAGGCCAGATCCTTAACCCACTGAGAGAGGCCAGGGATCGAATCTGCAACTTTCTGGTTCCTAGTCTGATTCATTTCTGCTGCACCACGACAGAAACTCCTGTTCCAATTATTCTTGAATCAGGGTATCAAGTTAATAAGCAGCTTTTTTATAACCTGAGAACCAGGGTACACAACAGTTTCCATATTTCCATCTAATTTAAAAACAAATCCTTTCCTAAATGGTTTTCATAGACAGCACTGAAAATTACCTTTAAATACACCTTTTCTGAAGTTTTCAAAAATGACCAAGTCAGTTTTGAACTCCTCCCCTTCCAAACCTGGACATTTTCTAGATTCTAAAAGACTGAGACAATTCAAAAACTTCTATGTTCAATATGAATTCCAATAAATGGAAATAGAGCTACACACAACAATTAAAACAAATGTCCCAGTTTACCTCTCATTTCCTTCTTAGTCCTTCTGCAAAAAAGTACCTCTCTTTCCAAAATCAATTTCTAGAGTAAACTCAATATTCACCTTAATTTCCAAAGTGAACTAAGCCAGTGATCTAACATATTTACCACTATTTCACTGTAAAAAGTAGTTTTTACCAGCTGCTTCATTCAAATGTTATTATTATTAATACAGTCCCTGAATTTAAGGCTGTTACTCTGGAAGAAACAAGCAAATTTTCCATAAATAGAAAACAGACATGATATTTTATTCTTCAAAAAGCATCATAAGCCTGTCACATTACCTATCTTTATTATTCTGAATCTAACAAATGAAAAGTAGGAAGACAGAAATAATCCTTAGTATCCAACCAAAGTACCATACAACGTTTTAAAAAACAAAAAGAAAAGCAAACTTTGGACAATGTTTTTATTTCAGATAGAAATATGGTTAAGGCATTGAACAGTAACATTAACAGATAACCCCCAGACAGAAGTAAGAAGAAGCTAGTTTATCAATTTAACACTGAAATATTTTGGCATCTTAACTGCTTTAAACTGACAGAGAAATACTTAGAATGCTAAATGAATTAATACATTTCTTAAAGGTTTCTAAGGCTTATTCTAAACTGTTAAGACATTTACTTGTGGAGTTCCCATCATGGCGTAGCGGAAACGAATCCAACTAGGAACCATGAGAACGCAGGTTTGATCCCTGGCCTTGTTCAGTGGGTTAAGGGTCTGGCATTGCCATGAGCTGTGATGTACGTCCCAGATGAGTCTCGGATCCTGAGTTGCTATGGTTGTGGCGTAGGCCAGCAGCTATAGCCCGGATTCAACCCTTAGCCTGGGAACCTCCATATGCTGCAGGTGCAGGCTTAAAAAGACCAAAAAAAAAAAAAAAAAAAAAAGACACTTACTTGCTTCAACTTCCAGATGTCAAAAGTTGTAGTCACATAATCTGCTATTCCCTTCAAAAGATCTGTATTAAAGTATTGGAGGTCTCTGCAAGACTGCAATATGTTGATCAACATTTTAAAAGGACACCCATGGATATTACCTATTAGAATGAGTTAGATAAACAAAAATTACAAGACGGTTTTGGTTTTAAGATTCAAGATACCATATACTCAATACTTTTTGTTTCTTTGGGGGGAAAGCACTATATTGTGTTAAAAAAAAACTATAAGCAAAAATAAAATTTAGATCTAACCATACCACCAGATATTTTTCACATAACAACGGGGTTTTTAAAATAAAACAAATACAGTTCAGAACAGTACATCGGATACTACAAATCGTGTAAGAAAAATCCCCCTTACTTGTGACTGTCTTACTGCATTCATTCAGAAGGATAATGGAACGGTGATTCATGGTAGCAAGTACCTTAAACATGTGCTGGCTATTCAAAACAGAAAATTGGTCTAATTCCTTCAAGGCTTTCATCTAAAGAAAAACAAACTTAGATTTATCACTTGTGGCAAAATAAACTTCCATATTTAGATAAAAAGGATAAAGTTTGAGCAAATGTCTCCGACAAATAGGCATACAAATAAATACATATAAATACATATACAGATAAATATAAATCTACTTCTATTATTTCACTTTAGCAAAGTTAAACCCAAATGTCAACAATGTCCTCCTAATAAACTGACTTTAGGAAGTGATAGCAAGTCATGGATACCTTTTTTTCAAATCTTACCCAACAGAGAAAATTCAGAAGGTGTTTACCTCCAATTTCCTTTTAAGACCAACTGGTGCATCTTTTCCAATACATTTCATTACAGTTTGTAATGTGAAGACACGTTCTATTTTCCAAACTTTCTGATCAACTAGCATCCTGTCATCAAACACAATAAATACTACAGTTTTAGGATCTTAAAATCATAAATCTTAAGTCATTTGGTCCACTCCTGTTTCTGGGCAAAGAACATGAAGCCCAAAGAAACGAACTATGTGCCCACACATAGTAAATAGTGAAGTTCCAGGACCAGCCTAGTACCATATCCTCTCCCATTATTCTGATCTCTTTATGCATGAACAAATATCAGGAGATTGTACGAAGGTATCCCAATGCACAGTCAATGAAAAAGGGAGTTAAGAATTATCCTCATCAACCTATGATTATTAGATTAGTTGCATCGATTTTTTTTTTTTTTTTTTTTGTCTTTTTAGGGCTGCAATCATGGCACATGGAGGATCCCAGGTTATGAGTTGAATCAGAGCTATAGCTGCTGGCCTATATCACAGCCAGAGCAACAACACATCCGAGCTGTGTCTGCAACCTACACCACAGCTCAGGGCAATGCCAGATCCTTACCCCACTGAGTGAGGCCAGGGAGCGAACCTGCATCCTCATGGATACCAGTCAGATTCGTTTCCACTGAGCCACAGTGGGAACTCCAGTTGCATCAATTTTAAAGGCTGTAAAATTCAACCTCCTTTTCAAGTTGGGCCAGTGTCATGAGGCTTGCACATAGTGCCCAAAAGACCATTACCAACTGAGTACATACCAATTTTCCCCCAGCCTACAACAGTACTGTTTTAAAATAATTTTAACGTTATACACACATTTTTATGGTGGATCCTGAACGAAGCATTATTTTCAGCTTTATCTGACCCAGAGCCAGGATTTAAAGTTTAATGAAGTATTAAAGACCATAACTACCAATAAAGTCTCCCGCCACCCAAAAAGTAGCTCAAATTTCATCTTTTTTTGTTTGTTTGGTTACAACCGTGGCCTGTGCAAGTTCTGGGGTCAGGGACTGAACCTGAGCCACAGCAGTGACAACCTCAGATCCTTAACCTGCACTTAACCTGCTGAGTCACCAGGGAACTTCCTCATTTTGTTGGGGTTTTTTTCGGTTTGAGATAAGAGAAATAGAGAAAACCACCTGAAGAAAGCATAGAGTTCTCACCGCAATCCTGCACGAAGAACATCCACATTCTTGCATGGCTCCATTGCCTCTAAGACAGTTGACAAAACTGAAAGACATTTCTCATCACACTCATTGATACGTTCCTGTTGAAATATAATTACAAAGAACACTACAGATGATGAGCTCACAGCAGACTACCTTACCTAAGCAAAACCACTGAACTGATGCTTTCGACTAAAGGATTAAGTATCGAACCAGTAATTCATAGTCAGTCCAAAATAAACAGCATCTCTGGAAAACAAGATGTCATACATAAGTGAATTTTTCATATAAGTGACACACATTCTTTTATGTATCAACGCTTTTTTGCATACACCATTATCATTAAAAATCCATTTGATATTGATTATATTCCTCCACTTCTGAAGTAACTTTTATCAAACATTAATTTTACCCCTTCTTAAGGTCCAAAGTCATCATGATGACAACAGGAGCAGTAATATAAGACCTACAGGACAATTTTTCCATCCCTAAAGAATCTCACATAGCTGTGCTTACAACTTCCCCATATCCTTTCCTGGGTATCAAACTGGAACCTCGGTTGTGAACCTCCTGATTCACATCTGCTGTCACATTTTAGCACTGCTATCTGACACTCAAGAGGGGCCCCAGGCTCCACAGACCCCTCTTTCACATCTCTTGAATTAGGCTACTAATTTAGGTTCCAGAAATGTCACTGGGCCTAACTTAAAAAGTGAATAATAACAACATAGCTTACCTAGTGCTTTACCTAACTAGTCTATACACCACACAAAAGTACTTGTGATCATGTCTGCAGATAGGTAGGCTGAAAGATGTACACTCTTTTGCTAAAATTACATGACCAACAAGTAACAAAGTCTCAAGTCAGAATCAGATAATAAGAAACGGATACTGCTAAAAGGAAAAAAGGCCTCATCCCCATGAGAGGGTCTCCATTAACAATTTATAGCATTCCATCAATATCTACTCTGAGGAGTTCCCTTAGTGGCTCAGTGGTTAACGAATGTAAGAACCGTGAGGTTGTGGGTTCGATCCCTGGCCTTGCTCAGTGGGTTAAGGATCCGGCGTTGCCGTGAGCTGTGGTGAAGGTTGCAGACGCGGCTCGGATCCTGTGTTGCTATGGCTGTGGTGTAGGCCAGTGGCTACAGCTCTGATTAGACCCCTAGCCTGGGAACCTCCATATGCTGTGGGTGCGGCTCTAGATAAAGGCAAAAAGACAAAAAAAAAAAAAATCTACTGTGAAAGAAAAGACGATGTGGCTATGGGTTTGAAGGGCAGATTCACTGATGACATATTTCATCCCTAGCTAAAATGTCCTTGCAACATTTCAACGTGTTAGTGTGAAACAACTACATCTACAGATAATCTGACCCCAAATATCCACTGTTCATACCTCACCAGCAGATGCTATGCTGACGTGAATACCCATCCAAAATTCACTTAAAGCATCACTGAACAGGTAGAATGCCTTACTGTAAAGACTTTTAAATAACTATATAGGATATAGTCTACCAAAAAACATGTATATTCTGCGGTGTAAACACACACACATACACACAAAATACAAATTAGTTCCTCGTTGAGAATATATGGAAATCACAGTAATATAAAAAGATAAAGTTAAAAATTCTCATATACCCATGAACCTAATTCATGAATTCTACAGTAGGATAGGATATATGTCAGATCATCCTCTGGAAATTCCTGTCTTTTAAATAATTATGATCACTGAGTTTAGAAGTTTGAAGAGTCCACTCTTAAAAGATAAATGATTACTTTAATGAACTATTCTTTTCCTTGGCAAATCTGGCATCAACTCAGTGATATCAAATAGGAAACTTTTTTTGTTTGAAACTAAAAAGTCCATTTTCATCCTTCTTCCAATTCATTTTCTTTTCATACAGCAATCTAAATACAAATTGGAGCATGCTGACCTTTGCTTAAATATTTCAATGGATCTTCATTGTCCATAGGACAGGATAAAACCAAACTCCTTAGCTAGGCATAAAAAGGTCTTAATGATTGCCCCTTTTTCTCCAGCCTCATGCTTTGCTGCAATCCCCTAACCCCTCCTCCTTGATCACCACAGACACAATTTCCTCTCCACTACTTCAAACACGCAACACCAAATTTCTGTACTTCCAGCCACACTAAACTACTTTCGGCTCCCCCAACTTTTGTTCCAGGATGTTGAACACGCAGTCTTCTCTGCCTGAAACACCACCCTTTGTTATCAGTCTTCTAAGTGCCTTTTATATCTCTCCTAATTTTAGCTTATTCACTATTATTCAACTCCGGAGAAGAAAAATGGGGCAAGGAGTCATAAATTTCTAAAGCAACAGAAAGATCTAGCTAACTTAAGGCCTCTAAATCATATAATTTGTAGAAACAAATATAAACTATCATTTCCCTAAGTTTCTTTCGAGTAGGTTACATATCTATTTCCTATCACTCTTTCAAGATATGCTAAACCAAGTATATCTTGATTTTACCTGGACCACCCTCAGCAAAGTCTGTACGAGTAGCGTGTTCTGAGGAATCCCGAGCTTCACTACAGCATGAAGACTAAACAGCAGGTTGTCGCAGTGCATGATCTTGGCTTCTCTCATAACTTGTTCACACAGCTGGCTAAACGCAGGGTGGTTAAACATCAGTTGTCTTTCAAAGCGCTTCTGGTCATTGGACATCCTTTTGGCAACTACCCACATGGCTGAGAAATAGTTACTACTAGGAAACGTGGGTGCTTTTGAAAATATATCTAACACATCACTCAGGGAATTACATTCCTGAGACAGTTTTCTGCAGATGTTTGGGATTGGTTTTGTTCCCTTGGTGAAACTATCTTCCTTGGAGGCCTCATAATCAACGTTTTTCTTTAATCCATTATCAGCAACAAGAAAGTGATTTGAGTCAAAGGATAGTCTTCTAGAACAAAGTGGTCTGTCAACTGGAAAGACTGTTTCAGTGCTTATGCCCTTGGTTTGAAAGTCATCACCTCCAGATTTAAAAATTAAGGCATCCTGAAAGAGACATCTAATAGATGACTGTATTCTATTACTAAAGTTATCTAAAAGGCTTCTTGGGTTCCAGTTTAAATAAACAATTTTTGATCTGCAAAATCCCAAAGGATACAGCCTCACAGTTCTGCCGGTTGGAACTAAACTGCTGAATTGTTTGAGGTTCCATAAAAAGGAACCTGTTCTTTTATACATTTTGCTAGCCACTGAAACACTTTCAAATGGCTTTAAAGTTCTCAATATGACACGTCGCTGTCACTTCTAAGGAAAGAGAGCACGTGCTGTCGTTTTCCTGTAGGGGAAGGCGTTAGGAAAGAAATAAAAATTAGAGTAAAACTTCTACTTACAAATATGAAATGCATTCAACAGAGACTAAAGCGGAAATCTAGAGAGACATGCAAGATTTATGTTAAAAGGGTAAAACCGTTTATCAAACCGCTTCCACTACTTCTACCACAGTTGTGTACACACCATCATAAAGAAGCAAAGTTACTTTGGAAGTAGTTGCTGTGCAAATTAAGGTTTAAAAAAAAAAGATGTGGATTTCTAATGGAAAAGTTTTCCTACAAAGCTCCCTCTGCAGTAAGGGATTTTAGGTTACCACTGCCTTGGAGGTGTCTTCACTGAAAAGGGTTTACATTGATGGATACTTTTTAAGACGAAGATTTAACAACGGCTGAACACGGATTATTAAGAATAAGGACCTGGACAAACAGAACGGCTCAGGAGAGAAAGCAGCAAACTACAGTGAAGCCTACATATGGCCTGCGCTTGGGAGGGAGATATACTAGCCAGTTTCACCGGATCTCAGGGCCCCTGTCCGGAGTCCGTCCTTCCGGAGCTGGGCGTCCCAGTATTAACCCACCACCCCAGACTCACTCCTCGGGCAACTCCTGAAACCCTTCTCCAAAAGACAAGCGGTCTAAAGGCGTACAGCCAACTGTTCCGCGTATATTCGTCCTTCACTCACCTTAGACTAGAGTCCCGTGGTCTCACCAAGGCGCAGCCATGACCGCTTCCCCGCGGGCTGACAGTATCGCGAGATTTTACGGATCCTTCATAGGTCAAAAAGTGTACGTTCGCGGCAGTTGGAAAGAGCTACTTAAAGAAAGTCTACCGAAAAGAATGATTGGTTTCTCCTAGTTGCAGGAATAGAAAGCGTGGAGACCACAGGACTTTTAATAGCAGTGTAAAACCGTGTACCCTAAAACCTAACTTCTCCAGCTGGGAGACTCCTCGCTCAGCTTCGGAGTGCGCCTGCGCCGGGTCTTCGGCGGCGTAGTTGCCTGGAAACCGTGAAGCCGCGGCTCCAGCCTCTGCGTCCCGGCTTCACCATGGCCAAATTCGTGCTCGCGGGTGAGTGATCCCCGCGTCCTTCCGGAGATCGCTCAAAACAGCAACTACTCACCTCTTATGGCCCTTTGGCAGTGATCTTCCTAACTGGCCTCTCTTCTAGCAACTCCAGCGTTTACGCTTTCATTCAAAGATGTTTCTTGGGCAGTGACTGTGTGCAAAGCACTGCTGGAAGCAGGGGACACAGTGAGGGGAAAGATGCATCCCTGCCTTTGAGGGCCTTTCGGTCTCACGGGATACAGAGCGTGTAAAGAAGTAATTTTGGTGTAGTGTGATTAATGCAATGAGGCACATGTGCACGGGGCTTTGGCAGGTGTTACAAAAGCAGGTTTGTGAAGGTTTGGAATAGGGAGGACATTCCAGAAAAAGGCACAGAGGCTGCAAGTCTCAAGGCCTAAGGTACACTCTGGATATAGAGGAAGTGACTGGACTTAGGGGTAGAATGGGAGCAGGAGCCAGATCTTTGCACTTGAGTTACTCCAAGCAAAGGTTTTTGAACTGTATCTTGAAAGCCATGAGGAGTCATTTAAATTTTTTAAGCAGGAGAATGTCTTAATGAGTTGGCATTTTAGGAAATACACCTTGACAGCAATGGAGGGGGAGGATTGAAAATGTTGCCTGGTATCCAGAAAGCCATGGAAGAGGCTGTTACTGCAACAGGCTATTGCACCTGCCTCCTTTTCTTCTCAGCAAGTTTCTCAAAAGAGTAGACTGCTCTTTTATCTTCAGGTCCTCCTTCCACTCAATCTGGCTTCTACCTCTGCCTCCTTTCAGAAATGGCCCTCGCCGAAGTCACCAATGACTTTTACAGAAGCTGTACAGTCCCTGTCTCATTTGACTTCTTTGATGCATTAACAGATTGACATCTCCCATCTGAAAAACCTATTTCCTTTCTTCTTTATTCATTTAGAGGGATATTTTTAAGTAATCGCTGATATGCTGGGAAGACAGTGGTAAGAAGACGTAAAAAGAATATTACATTTATGAGCGGCAGGGCAGGGTTCTATAGGAGTAGTGACAGGGACCTTACTTAAACAGAGACTTCCCAGAGAAAGTGATTTTTAAACAGAGTCCAGAAAGATGAGTCTTACTTATCGGAGAGGATGTAGGGAGGAGGAGAGTAATTTAGGCACCAGTAGCAGGGCATGGGGCTGGAATGAAGAGAGCTAGTTTGATGGTTATTGAGAGTAAACAATAAGCAGAAAACTGGACTAGACTTGGTAAGGTTGGAATACAGAGTACAAGAAAGAGACTACCATCAGTTGAGGCCACCATGACATAATGTAAATTCTTATGAGCCATGTTCAGAATTTTAAACTCTATCCAAAGTACATGGAAGGTTTTGGGAAGGAGATACATAATCACATGTGTATTTTACCTGAGTGTTGTCACTGCAGTGTGAGAAGAAAAGACTGGATGCCCAGAGCCCAGTTAGGTTCTATAGCCAGGAAGGATATAATGATAGGATGGTAGACAATAAAAAGGGAAAGAAGTGAATGGATTGCAGAGGTGTTAGGGAGACAGAATCTGTAGAACTATACACTTAAATGGGTGGAGGAAGGATATAAGGTAGAGGAAAGAGTTAAAATTATTCCTAAGCAGTAGTTTGCTTAACTGAGTAGAAGAAGAGTCATTGAAAGCAAGCAGAAGGGTAGGCTTCGTACGCTGGGTACTCTTAATATTCTTAAATAACTGAGTAAATAGACATACAGAATGTAAGCGAAAGAGCAGATTTAGTGGGAAAATGGTGGCAGAATCTGTCATAGACATGGTGAGTGCCTATGAGACATTCAGAGGGAATTGAGTGAGTTCCTGCTGTGGTGCAGAGGTTTAAGAATCTGACTGCAGTGGCTTGGGTCACTGTGGAGACTCAGGTTTTTACCCCTCCATGGCACAGTGGGTTAAAGGAAGCATTGCCGCAGCTTCAGCTCATATTTAATCCATGGCCTGGGAATTTACATACGTTGTGGGTGCGGCCATTAAAAATATAACAGCAGAAGGAGTTGAAAAAATATAGGATGGTGTAGAGATCTAGTGAAGGAAATAGTTTTGAATTTGAAAGACTGGTTTCTGCTTGAAACCAAGAGAGTGGAAGAGGTTATCTGGGAAGAATGCATAGAGTATGAAAATAAGATGCCTTTCAGAATGCTAATCTTTTGATGAATTGATAAAAGAACAGGAACCTAGAAAGTTTAAAGAGTAGTGGGCAGAAAAGTAGGAGGACAAGCTGAAGAATGCCCCCATCATAGTGCGTATTTCAAGAGTAAAAGGTGGACAAATGCTGTCAAGGATCAACAAGAAAGTATCCACTGGATTTAGTGGAGGTCCTTGGTGACTTTCTTGAGAATTATGGGAAAAGCCAGATTGCAGTGGGTTGAGAAATAAATGGAAGTGAGGAACTGGGGATGGCAAGTATAGAGAAGTATTTCGGGAAACTTTAATAGGAAAGGGCTCATAGAAGGCAAAACTTAAAGGGGGTCATGGGCTTTTTGTTTCTTAGAACAGGAGAAACTTAGATATAATCAATACATTATGGAGATGGACCATTACAAACAGAGATGCTTGAGGAAGGGAATAACCAGTGGAGGTGGAAGAAGGTGGTATTCAGAGCATAAGTGGTGAGATAGGATCTGGACAGGGGGTAAGAGTCCCCTTTCATTGAATAGAAGAAAGAAGGAAAAGATGAGTCCTGGTAGGTTTGATGGCAGGAGGCTGGCGGATTTCCCAACTAACGCCTTTTTGTATGATTTGGTTTAGCTTGTGTAAAGTAGAAAGCAAGACTGTTGCCTTCTGATAGTGAAGAAACACGTTGGAGTGAAGGAAAAGGCTTGAAGGAAGCAGGCAAAATTTGGAACAGCAATTGCAGAGAACAGAAGAGAATGCTGCTAAGAAAAACTGAGAAATCTCCAGGCAGAGTTGATTCTGGAGACCATGAATTTACAATGGCACCTTTCTGCTTGGTTCTACCAAGTTTATCCGGGGGTGCCAAGTACATTCAACCCAGGCACGTAAAGAGCAGGTTATTAGGCTCATCCAGGATGAGGGGCTTTACCAGGCTAATTTGCCAGAAGCACAGTGGAGCAAGAGAATTTAAGCCAGGAGCCAGAAAGTGGTTTGAATTCATGAGCCATGGATTTGAACTAGACAGGGAGGCTAACAGACGGGGGGAGTTTGAGAGGGGTTGATGACTTAGGAGTCAACTCGAGGACTTCCCGCTGTGGTGTGGTGGGTTAAGAATCCAACTACAGAGGCTCAGGTGACTGCAGGGGGGCGGGCTCCATCTCTGCCCTGTCGCAGTGGGTTAAAAAGGGTCCGGCATTGTCACAGCTGTGGCTCAGATTCAGTCCCTGGCCTGGGAACTTCCATATGCTGCCAGTGGGGCCATTAAAAAAAAAAAAGGTCACCATGAAGTTGAGGAACTGGTGATTGGGAGTAACTGGGAAAGAATGCTACAGAGAAAGTTCCACCCTTGGCCCCCGCCCCTCCTACTCTATCAGACACCCAACCCCGTATGCTTTGGTAGCTTTAACTTCCTCTGTGTTGATGGCCACAAAATCTGTATTCTAAGCCTTTTCACGGGGCCTGCTCTCCAGCTTGGGCATACAGCTACTTGCTGGTCCTATCCACTTAGATATACTACAGATACTTCCAACCACTAATTTAAACTTCTCACCCATGCTTTCTTTCTATTAAGGTCAGGATCACCTGCCCGAGCCAGAAAATAGACATCCTGGACTCATCTCTCGCCCTCCATTTCTCCTTCCCCCAGTGCTCCCGGCCACGTATATCAAATCCATAAACGATCTAACCATCATTCCTCACTTCACCCTTGGCCTCTTAGTAGCTACCAATGAGGAGTTCATTACAGTAATTCATGTTTATTTAGTAACCTGGAGCCTCTTAGAGGAAGTGAGGTCTAACATAGCACTAGAGGGGAATAAATAATTCAGTATTCGTTTTTCCTTTTCACACTTTAATAATTATGATTCTGGTCTCCTATGAACTTCATTTTATTTTAATAATACAATAACAATCAAAAGCTAATGTGATGGCAGTTTATACTATAACACTATATAAAATGTATTGCATTAAATGTGTGATGAACTCCCTAATCGTATGACAAATACTTATAACTACATGATAGTTTCCATGTGATGAAAGAAAACATTGCTAATTTGAACTCTTTTAGGTAGAGCAGATTGCCCATATTATGCTAAAGCAGAGCTTCTGGCAGATTATTTACAAAAGAATCTTCCTGATTTTCGGATGCATAAGATTACACAACATCCTGACGTTTGGGAGGTAAGAGGCCTTTATAGTTTATTAAACTCACGCATGCATAGAAATGTGCTCTGATTTAATTAAATATTAGCTGTGTATCAGCTGGTTTTCCAGTTAAGGATGTTCATGCACTATTAATGTTTTAATACTACTAAAATAAATCCCACTTATCAGTCTCAAAATATTATTTATATATTTTTTCCTAGGATCTAGTGGAACAAATGAGGCCCCAACTAATAAATAGAATAATTTGGCTGGTCTTTTTCCCCCAAGAATCCACTGACTTATATTGCACTTTTAAACTTTCAGTCCCCTTCATAATGATATCTAACAGCAAAAGAGATGTTCAGCTGACATACCCTTCTTTGGGATGGTTTCCCCAGAAACAGACTGAGATGGAAATTTGATTGAAGGGGTTTCCTTTATTGGGTCGTGCTCTTGGAAACAATATCCCGAGAAGGAGTGAGAACAGCAGGATTGGGCCGTGGGAGAAGTCGAACTGCCATACAGCTGCCACAGAGGGCTTGGCTGGCCTTACAGGGAACTCTGAAGCTGGGATAGCCCTTCAGGTCTCCCCCAAAACTGGCAAGGGGGCCAGGCATGTGTTCTCCCACAGCTAACAGTCATTGGCTATGAGCTGCCCTGGGGAAGAGACTTAACCTTAGACAGGGAAACATTCTTTGGCTGGGGTCAGTTTCTGGAGAGAGACTCAGCACTAAGCCATCAGCAGCCAACATGCCTGGTGGCTGAAGCAGAGTGACTGGGTCATGGGGGAGGAATGGGGACTACAAATGCCGGGATCTGCTCCGGTTCTCCAGTAGTGCCTTTTGGATCCACATGCTCCATGTAATAAGTTCATGCCATCTGGGAGCAGCTTTTCCAGAATTCTGGTTGGCATCTTTCCCTGGGGAAACTTTACAAAAGGAAGTTTAGTTAAATGAACTGTAGTCTCCACTGTACATCATTTCGGCTCCATAGCTGACACCTATCACCTTTCCTCTCCTCCATCCATTACGATTCCCTCACCTTCTGCTGGCCCAAGAGACTTACTAGGGGTGGTGACCTAGACCTGTATCCTCAGGGGTCTGAGCCCTCATCTCTGTTCCCCTTTCAGGATGTGACTGCTGCACTTGTCCCTTTGCCATCAAAACTGAGCAAGGCACTACCAAGGACGCCCTAATGGATCACCTAGCTGCCAAACATTCTTTCCTTCCCGCATTGGGTAATAGCTGCCCTACATACCCCTGATCAAGAGGGGCATTTACCGCTTCCATGACAGTACCTCCCTTCTGTGCTTGCTGATTTCTTAGCACAAGAATCTCAAGTGACCACGTGGCAGCCATAGATTAAAGCTTAATGGGACTCTTCTTGATAGAAGCACCCTCACCCTGAGTCTTTGAATCTCCAGACTCACAGAATCTAGGGTAAAGGCGTTTGGGAAACCACATGGGTCACTAGGAGTGGTGGTAAGCAGGGTTACTTCTTATTCCACCCTTTGGTTCCTAGATTCATGTATTCTACCTATTGGGGCAAAACTCTACATTGATTTATAGAACATACTGCATCCTGAAAATGGTGCCCTTCTTTGCAAGTTATCAGTCTCCAGGCTGGTGCCTGCACCTTCAGTGGGTTCCATCCTTCTATCCAGCTGCTAGATGGTGCCATATATGATAGAGCCAGTGTTATATGCCTAATGCCACACACCCTTTTCTCTAATTTGGGTCCCTTGGTTCAAAGTGATGTTATACAAGATCCGGTAGGATAAACATTCTGTAAGCTCTTGAATAGGGCGCTGGCCAAAGTCCTCAGGCAATAAAGGCAGTTCTTTATCCAGAATATATGTTGATTCAAATCAAGATGAGTCACTGCTCTTTCCAGGGTAAGAGGTGTAATCAATTTGCCACCAAGAGGCTGGTCCTTGTCTCCGAGGGGTAGTGCCATTAACAGGAGGTCAGTGTTGGTCTCTGTTGACGGCAGCGGCAATGGCTACATCAGCTTTGTTGAGTGGCAGTTTGTCTTCTCAGGCCATCGCATAACCTCTAGCTTTTTCATGTCCCCACTGTGCCTTCAGTGATCTAAGTTATCCTATTGCTGCATTGCTTAGGACTTCTTTCAAAAATAGATATTCTCTCATGGGCACTGCCTCCTACCTTTTCTTTTATTTTCTTTTTTTCAGAATTCTATCATCCCAATTGCCAGGGGCTCTAGCTTTATAACATCGTGTCCTTTAACAGTCATGAGCCAGAATGGACAGCTACCTCGGGCTTCTCGGTGATGCTGAGACCCCTCTCACCCATTCGTTCCCTATCACTTGGAGAAATGTAGTGTCCTCCAGGCCCTTCTGGAGAAACCAGTTGACCAATACTTTTCCAGCCTTCCATCATAACATATCCACTCCAGTTTGGCGCCCATTTTTCTAAGTTTTTTGATCCCTTCCTCCACCATCTTCCATGACAGTTCTGGCATTTCCATTTTATTTCATCACTTCCTCCAAGCTGTGAAGAGCCATCCTAGCAACATGTTACCACTCTCTTCTGAGGTCTTTGTCGGGATGTATCGCCTTGAGTAGCAGAAGAGTGATTCATCACGATAAGTTCTCCCTTGTCCAGCTTTGTGTTCCACGCTCAATTAAGCACCCTCAGGGTCCAGTCCTAAACATTTTCTCCCAGCTCCTTCCAGGACATCAACATGCGCTGCTTGGTGCCAAAGGTCCTTTAAGTTCAAGTCACTTGCCTGAAGAAGCCCAGCGCTTCATGGGTCAGGCCATGTCGTGACTAGAGGGACCATGGTGGAGTCATCATCGTGGAAACATCAGCAAGAGGAATCCATTTCTAAGACTGTATTTGTAGCCTCACTACACGTGCCTCCAAAGATGAGAATGTTATCATGTACTTTACCCGTAGCAATGTTGCCCTCTGTCTCTACTCAAGTATTGTCATTGGGGGACCTGGGCTACACAAACCAGATGATGACTTAAACTTTATCTAATCTATTTCAGAAATCCTCAGATAACTTTTAGCTCGTTAACTCAACCTGAACAGTATAAACTGTACACAGATAGTTGGCCTGTAGTATCAAATTTGTGTGGCCTTAAGACCAGAAACATACAGAAGACCATGTGCGTGGAAAGACTTGGCTTCTTTTTTAAGCTAAGCACTTGCACTTCAGGTTTTCTCAGGAAAGAGAACAACTTTTAGTACCTTGGCCGATGAATTTGAAGAATATTCTTTCTTACTTGATTAGTTTGTTACTTGACCCATCATCACTGTTTCTATATTTACATTTTATAATTTGGAAATGTCTAAATTTTGTTATGTATACATAGTGGTAGTGGGAAAAAAAAAGCTAGTATTTTAATGTTTGGACTCTAAAGGACTGAATTGAATTCTGAGGCAAATTCAATGTGTGACTTCTTGTGGACTGTATCATTCGATAGGACTGGCTGAAAGATGTGTGTAAAAAGAATAAGTGGAGTCACCAGAATTCCCCCATCATCTGGAGAGAGCTGTTGGATCGTGGAGGAAAGGGCTTGCTTTTGGGAGGATATAACGAGTTTCTGGAGCATGCCCAGGTATATAAATTAAGTTGATTTATCTGTCCAAAACACTACTGTTCTCTCTCATTATTTTTCACATGTCTTGCTTTCTACAGTATTCTCTCAGCCCTCTTTTTATTCTGTTTGGGCTTTACCTAAGAACTTTCCATCATCAACTAATTATCTATTCTCTGGTCTTGACTTTTTCTTGCCCAATATTTAGCTTTACTATGGTGTCACTTCGAGCATGACAACTGGGCTGATGCAGACAGTTGCTCAAGAGAACCTGGAGGCACATTTGGAAAAAGAGCTAGAGGAAGAAGCGCTGAAAGGGCTCATCAACCCCTTGCAGGTCTGGATCACCAGGTAGGACCATCAAACCCCATGATCCATGAGGTAGCTTTTTATTTTTAGAAAGGACAATGAAGTGGGATTGATTCCACAATGGAAAAATATCTGTCAGGTTTGAGATTTGTATGCATATTGTCTATATATTTACATATTTATATATATCCCCTAATAATATTGCTTACTATAGCCCCATGAATGAGCTTTAGATTATACATAGATTAAATATGTATGTAATATGCATGTAATATACATACATATTAAATCTAAGAGCAACTTTATAGCACAGTTACTTACTTTGCGTAACTCCGTCTCCAACTCTTGTGCCCTCATTCCATGTGTCTCATGCCATCAGCTGCTCATACCATCTTGCTCTTCACTTTGCTGGCCTTCCTTCCCTTTTCCTTGCTTACTTCCTCCCCTCCCATCCCTCATCTCACTGACCATGGCCCCCTCCCTCTTTCCCACTTGCTAGAGCTGTCCTGGTCCTTGGCTCTTCCTGAGGCTCTCATTCTCCATAACCTTACCTCCCTCACTCTTGCCTCTTCTTGCTTTTTCTCCTTCTCACTTTTGCTCCTCATCACGCTTGCTCTCAGCCATGGGCACATTCAGTCTTGTCTTTTTTTTTTTTTTTTTTTTGTCTTTTTCCCTTGTCTAGGGCTGCACCCACAGCATATGGAGGTTCCCAGGCTAGGGGTATAACAGGAGCTGTAGCTGCCAGTCTTCACCACAGCCACAGCAACGTGGGATCCGAGCCACATCTGCAACCTACACCACAGCTCACGGCAACACCAGATCCTTAACCCACTGAGCAAGGCCAGGGATCGAACCCGCAACTTCATGATTCCTAGTCGGATTCGTTAACCACTGAGCCACGATGCGAATTCCACATTCAGTCTTGTCATCACTTTCTCTCCCTCTTTCTGTCTCTGTGCTCTGTCCCTCTCTTTGTCTCTCTTGCCGTCCATCTTACTCCATCTCTCCCTCCCCCTCTCCCTCCTCCACCCTTTAATCTGTCTCTCATACTGCCCTTCTGACTACAGATGTGTGTATCCTAATATAGAGGCTCATCTGAAAAATTATTTGTTATTATGAAATATTTCAAATGCGGTAAAGAAATGAGAATGAGGTAATAAGCATATATGAACCTAGAACCCAGATTTAATAAATATGACATCTGCTTTAGATATTTTTTAAGGATTAAATTGGTACAGATGCTCTTGAAAACCCTACTGTACCCCTCCCCAAACCCCCTTTGAAAGCCAAAAATGCCCTGATGCATTTATGAACGCTCCTCAGGGCTCATTAGGGCTCTTAATTAATAGCCAAGCTATCAGGTACTCACATACTTTCTGAATCGTGCGCACTGGTATATGATACCTCACCTGTGTTGATCCTAGGCTTCTTTATAAGGATGGATTTAGAAAAAAAAAAATAGTCCTTTCTAAAAGTTGTCATTACTTTGCGGATAAGGATAGAAAAATAGAAAACAGCTATGGTTAAACAAAAGGGATTGCCTTATCTTTTAAAAAGAAATATAAATATGAAATTAGAGTAATATTACACAGTTCTTTTAAATTTCCTTTCTGCTTATTCTACTTAATTGGAAAAGCCTTTATAACCAGGTATATTTCTTACTACGGGATTGTTTTCAGATGGCCAGAAGGAGGGGTTAGTGGTGAGAATTTTTTCGTTCTGCTTTTGATTTCTAGTCCTGAAAATGTCTGTGCAGCTGTGTATGCCTATTTAAGATATTAAGTCACCCCTCATGCACATGCAGAAAAATATCTATTAAGAATAAAGGCTGAGGAGTTCCTGTCGTGGCTTGGAGGTTAACGAATCTGACTGGCATCCATAAGGATGCAGGTTTGACCCCTGGCCTTGCTCAGTGGTTAAGGATCCGTCACTGCCATGAGCTGTGGTGTAGGCTGCAGACAGCTCAGATCCTATGTTGCTGTGGCATAGGCCTGTGGGTACAGCTGCAATTCCACGCCTAGCCTGGGAACCTCTATATGCTGCAGGTGTGGCCTTAGAAAGCCAAAAAAAAAAAAGAATAAAGACTGAAAAGGCACAAAAGATTTAACCATTTCTAATCTAGCTTTGCATTTTTATTAGCGCATCCACTTGTGCCTGTTACAACCTAATTCCCATCTTGGTGAATGGTGAAGTATTTGGAGCGAATATGGAAATTAGCATAAACCTTTTTGACCATAAGTGGGCAGAAGAAAATCTCGAAAGGCTTGTGATCGAGGCCCAGGACCTGGCATCGCCCTTCCTCCGGAGTGTCTCAGTCTGCACCCGAGAAGAGGAGGCCTTCCGTCAGGCCCACGTGATCATCTTCCTGGATGACAGAGTAGACAAGGAGGTGTGCAGTTTGGAAGACTGCATCCGAAGCAGGGATCCTCTGTGTCAGCGCTACGGATCCCTGATTGAGAAAAATGCTCATCATTCCGTCAGAATTGTCGTGGGAGGAAAATCCTTTGTGAACCTCAAAACAGTTTTGCTCATGAGATACGCCCCAGACTTTGCCCACAACATTATCGCTGTGGCCCTGGGGGTGGAAGGCAAGGCGAAGGCCACGCTGGCCAGGAAACTGAATACGACTCCCTCGTGTGAGTGCACCCCTGGTTTCTGTTTCTGGTTTTAAATAGAGTGTGATTTCAAAGCTGCTTGGAAGAACCTTGTACCCCTAAAATCACGCAGGAGCACTGGACTAGAAAGTGGGAGGCAAATGCCGAGAACTTGTGATTGTTTGATTTTACTACCATGTTAAACCCTTTTTTTCTTTCTTTCTTTTTTTTTTTTTTTTGTCTTTTTAGGGCCTCACCTGAAGCATATGGAAGTTCCCAGGCTAGGGGTGGAATCAGAGCTGCAGCTGCCGGCCTACACCACAGCCACAGCAACTCGGGTTGCTGTCTGCACCCCGAGAGACAGAATGTCCACTCAAAGCGATGGAAGTCAGATAGAAAGTTTTTTTCCATATAACTGAAGTGTGCAGGAGGTAGTTCTTATTTCAGGCACAGCCAGATACTGGGGTTCAAATGATGACATAAACCTGGTTTATGCTCTCATGGGGCCCATCACTCAGCTCTGCTTTCCCCAGCCTTGGTCTGATTCTCAGGCAGGCTTTCTCTAAAAAGTGGCAGAATGGCCACCAGCATTATAGGTTAGCCACCCCAATAGAAAAACAGCTTTCTCTCTCCATTCTTTGTGTAAAAGTAGCAGGATAGGAGTTCCCATCATGGCTCAGCGGTAACGAACATGACTAGGATCCATGAGGTCGCAGGTTCGATCCCTGGCCTCACTCAGTGGGTTAAAGGATCTGGTGTTGCTGTGAGCTGTGGTGTAGGTTGCAGATCAGCTTGGATCTGGCATTGCCGTGGCTGTAGCAATGGCCAGTGGCTACAGCTCCGATTTGAACCCTAACCTGGGAACTCCCACATGCTGTGGGTGCAGGCCTAAAAAATGAAAAGTAAAAGTAGCAGAATAATATCTCATGGGCTGGGCTTGGACTACCTGCCCTTCTCCAAATCAATCATTGTAGCCAGAAATCTGAAATCTAGGTCTCATGCCTATTGATAGACCTGAGGGGTGAGGACACCCTTACCCAAACCAAATGGACTGAAATTGGGGAAGGATAGCTATTTAAAGAAAAATCAGTATACCAAGAAAAGTAGGAAAAGGTGTTAGAAGGGAAAAAAAGGCAGAGGTCCACTATAATTTTCTCTAGCATAATTTAAGGCACTTAGAGCTATAAAGGGCCTTAAAGCTGATAGGAATATTTCCTTTCCCTACTGCCTGCCTTTGAACACAACTTGGTGAAAGTGTGATACTTGGAGCTACTGCAGCCATTTCAGGACCACGAGGCAAAGGCCAAGAGAATGATATCTTTGAGTTGCTGAACAAGCACCGGTGTCACTACCCACTTTGACTTGTTATCTGAGAAAAGTGAACTCCTAGTTGAGCTGGGTCAGAAGGATATTCTGTTACTTGAAGCCAACAGCAATCTTACCTCACACAGAAGAGGAAAGAACTTAATCTCCAGCATAGAAAGTGATGTGGCCTTATAGAGAATTAAGTTTTTAAGCAAATAAATAAGTTCATAAATAAATCAATAAACTTACTTATTTCACTTCAGACACATTCATTGAAAATTCACAATTATTACAATCCTATCAAACACCAGTCCCTATCTCTCTCTAACCCCGTCTTCTTTTTTTTCATAGTACATACCACATTGTATGGTAATGGTTTTCTCCACCCCCTGAATATTTTAAGGATTTAGGCTCATTTGTTTTCTTCTAAGCTTTCCACCTAAAAGCACCACACACATACGCTAACTCAATAACTCTTTCTTTCAGGAAGCGCTTCAGAATGCCCTGAATTAGTCATAGCCCTACACCATCCATGAGCGTTCTGAGGAATTGCCAAACCCTGATGATTAAGGACATGACCGGTCCACATTGTTTGCACATTTTTAGGGAACTAAACTTAGCTCTGTTTTATAGCAAAAGGACCAGTTATAAAACAGACACACAAACAGAAAGCAGGTTGCAGGCAATTTTTTGTATAATGTTATTTTTTTATTTCTTTTCTTCACAGGCATCAAAGACGTGATAATTTGGGGTAATATCAGTGGAAATAACCACGTGGATCTGAGAAAAACCAAGGTTTATGGTTATGAGAGTGCTGTCTGGGGACCCCCTCCCTTTTCACGCCCTATTTTAAGCCTGATTTTTGATAGGTAGAGTATTTTTCTAAGTGAAGTATTCTAGTAATATTGAATAAATGTATAATATGTTATAATCTTTTAAAAACCATCTTAGAAATCAGTGTACAAAAATAACTTGGCATTGTTCACATTCATCCTTGTTTCCACTTTCTATTGAAGAAACAGAATTCCACAAAATTTCATCCAGTCAGTCCCCACCCTCTATTTTATTATTTTATTTTATTTTATTTTATATTTTACTGTCTTTTTAGGGCTGCACCCAAGGCATATGGAAGTTCCCAGGCTAGGGGTTGAATCCAAGCTGCAGCTGCCAGCTGACACTACAACCACAGCAATGTCAGATTCGAGCCGTGTCTGTGACCTAAACCACAGATCATGACAACACCAGATCCTTAACCCACTGAGTGAGGCCAGGGATCAAACCCGTGTCCTCATGGATATTAGTTGGGTTCATTACCACTGAGCCACAATGGGAACTCTGAGTTTATCCTTAAAGTGGCTCAACTAGTCCATTAATGTTATCTCTAAAGCAAGCATATGTGAAGTAAATCTTGTTTAATGTAAAGACAGGATATGTGTCCAGGGTGAAATTAGTTGAATTGTCTTTAAGAATAAGGGGTTAATGGAGTTCTCCTCATGGCGCAGCAGAAACAAATCTGACTAGGAACCATGAGGTTGCAGGTTCGATCCTTCGCCTTGCTCAGTGGATTAAGGATCTGGCGTTGCCGTGAGCTGTGGTGTAGGTCGCAGACGCAGCTCGGATCTGGCATTGCTATGGCTGTCTAGTAGGTTGGCCGCTGTAGCTCCAATTCGACCCCTGGCCTGGGAACCTCCATATGCCGCGGGTGTGGCCCTAAAAAAACAAAAGACAAAAAAAAAGAATAAGGGGTTAAGATGATGAGCAGGCCCAGGCCATGCTGGGTCCTCTGTCCCATGAGACGGAGAATTGAGAAGAACCATCTCTGGAGCCGAGTCACCTGGTTGGAATTCTCATGCAGTCACGCATTAGCTGTGTGACTTTAGAGAAGTTACTTAATGTCTCTGTGCCTCAGTTTTTCCATCTACCAGTGGAAACGGTAACAGAGCACGGGCCCTAGGGGGTCATTGGGAAGATGAAGTAGAACTGTGCCCGTCACAGACCACCATTGCGAAAGGGCCAAAGGGTGCAGGAGGAGGACAGGAGAGGGGTGCCTTTGCAACATGCTTCTAAATTTTGCAGCATTTCCCCAGTTGTGGCCTGTCCTTTCCACAGCCCCATCCTTCCCCGCCCTTCCTCAGAGCATAGGAGGGTCATCCATGCCTAGAAACTGTGTCCTTGGACTCTCAGGGTGTGGCCTCTGTGTTGCTGCCTGGGTTGGGGCAGCATCTCGTGGAGCTGGACAGCTCTGGCCTAGCAGGGCAGCCATTTCATGCTTGTTTTAGTCCAGCTGGGCTATTCCCTGAGTTTAAACCTCAGATTCTAAAAACTTAATTGTTTTCCTAATTCCCAGTGTGAATAATCCAACATTTCATGATATATCTTACTTAAAACGAAGGCTGCCACTGGTTCCAAGATGGTCTCTACATCAAATAAGTACTTTGTGACAAGAGTATTGTTCTTGCAGCCTTTGATCACTTACTTACTTATTTATTTATTATTTATTTATTTTGCCACACCTGTGGCATACAGGGGTTCCCAGCCAGGGGTGGAATCGGAGCTACAGCTACAGGCCTGTGCCACAGCCACAGCAAAGCAGGATCTGAGTCACGCCTGCAACGTACACAACAGCTCATGGCAACACCGGATCCTTAACCCACTGAGCAAGGCCATGGATCCAACCCGGAACCTCATGGCTCCTAGATGGATTCGTTTCTGCTGCACCATGACAGGAACTCCTGACCACTTTTCTTTGTTCCGTGTTTATGTTATATTTTCAGTTTGAGACTTTGGGACTCCTTTCTGCTCTGTTTCATCACTTTTCAATTGACTCTTTATGGGATTGAAGAAGCTTGAAGAAGGGGCACCAGAAGTCGTATTTCTATTTTGGGGAGATGATTTCTTGTACTTAAATGCCTTGACCCGGGGAGCATTCCTTTTCATTTCCATCCCTTCCTCCATTGTAAAATTGTTTCTTTCTCTCCTTACAGTGAGTGGGTAAACAGAGAATTTGTGCTGACCCTTAAAAAGTCGACCGCCACAGGAAGAACATTTGGAGGCATCTTAACTGCGCACAGTATAGCCACGACGTTGAAATACTGGTTCCATGGCTCACCGCCTGGGGAGATTGTGTCTCTAGGGGTGTTGAGTAAAGGTAAATCTCGGTTTTTGATATTTTGTGGCATTTAAAAACCTCCCTGTGTGCCTTGTGCTCCTTATAGTGTGTCCTCACCCCTCTCCCTCTTTACATGGTCTGTAAACTACCTGGATTTTCACAGTTGCATTGTCATTCATGCACACATGCATTCATTCAGTTATCCACATGGAAATGCAACCATATTTTGTGTGCATGCACTGGGAACACACTTAGGGAGTAGGCCCAGACTTTGCCTTTTAGGAAACCCATCGTAGAGTAAAGAAAATAATCACATAAATGGAATAATTCCATGACGTTTTCCTCACTACATCTCAACTGAGGAAGAGAAGGAAAAGTCGATTTTAGACAGGCAGCAGATGAAGAATCAGGACAGGTGTCATAAAGGAGGTGACGCTCCAGGAAGCCTGCAGTGTGACTGGCATTTACCTGATAGACAAGTGTGGGGGAAGTTTCTGGCCACAGGAGCCACAGGAGCAAAGACACGGAGGCCAGATACAGAGGGCACAGCAGGACTCACATCTCAGGGTACCAGGCAGCAGCGGGAACGTGGGAAGCTTGCTCTCCGTCCACAAATGCTGTGTGTATATTTTTATGGCCTTACTATTTTAATCGGCTAAAAACTATTCAGAGCACTTCTACTGTTTTTGAAAAATAGGAAAGCAAATAGCTGAAGCTCTGGGCACCTCAGGTTCTGGCTAAAACATCTCTTCCCTTTGTGCTTTACATTCACGGGGGTGCAACCCTTTCATCCCCAAGGCTTCAGGCCTGGGCCCCGCTGCTGAGCTCTACCTGTGAAACGTTGCCACCTGGATGTCATGCTGTCACTTCAAAGCAACACACACTAAGCTGAACCTGTTGTCTTCCTCCCCAGTCTGGTCCACCTCTGTATCCTCTGTGTTATTGACGGAACCGTGGCCTTCACATTGTTCAGTGATGATGGTGCCGGTCAAGGAAGTCTCTCTAAACCCCCAAAGTCAGAATTAATCTGCCGCTCCTCTGCACTCAGATAGCATCTGTTCCTCTAGCACAGAGCATGTCACCGCCTGCCTTACTGATGGGGTGGTTAGTGGCATCTGTCCTCTCCATTCGAGTTTATCCACCTCAAGGGCAGGGCTTTGATACACTCAGTGAGTCTCGATCAATTAAAGTGAAGGTTCATGGAGTTCCCATTGTGGCGCAGCGGAAACGACACCAACTAGGAACCATGAGGTTGCAGGTTCAATCCCTGGCCTCGCTCAGTGGGTTAAGGATCTGGTGTTGCAGTGAGCTGTGGTGTAGGTCACAGACGTGACTTGGATCCTGCGTTGCTGTAGCTCCAATTGGACCCCTAGCCTGTGAATCTCCACATGCCATCAGTGCGGCCCTAAAAAGCAAAAAAAAGAAAAAAGTTAAAGTTCATAAACATCCCCGTGGTATGACGTCAAATCACTATGTCACCTTCTTAGTGAAATACAGGCATTTAAAATCTCATCTTCATTTGTAAAAATTTAATCTCTGTAGGAACTCATCAATATATATAATGCAATATTGGAGCAGGTGAGGTGAGGGGCACATGATCAGCATTTCCTGAAATGATACCATATAGGTAGAGCCTCACCTGTTGTCCGCACTCAGGGCTGACTCTTTACAGATAAAACAAAGGGAACAGAGGACCTGGGATGTCCTCCAAGGAAGAGCGTTAGATCCTGGTTTCTTTCCCTTTTTTTTCTTTCTTTCTTTCTTTTTTTTTTTTTGTCTTTTAGGGCCACACCCATGGCATATAGAGGTTCCCAGGCTAGGGGTCAAATTGGACCTGCAGCTGCCAGCCTACGCCACAGCCACAGCAACATGGGATCCAACCCACATCTGCAACCTACACCACAGCTCAGGGCAATGCCAGATCCTTAACCCACTGAGTGAGGCCAGGGATCGAACCTGCATCCTCGCGGATACTCGTCAGATTGGTTTCCACTGAGCCACGACAGGAGCTCCAGATCCTGGTTTCTTGTCCCTCCTCAATATTTTTCCCTAGTGACAATATTTTTGATGACCAGAATGTCAAGAATAATTTTCTAACTTGAGTGAGACACACAAAAAAGGGGGGAGGACATTTTATCTGAGCCTTGATCGGTGAGTTATAAGCATTATCAATCTTTTTATTTGGAACACATTTAAACCAGGAACTGGGAACTTTGAGGAAATCATTATCTTCCCTGCACCTTCTCTTCCTTTCCAAGCACTCACACTTAGCTGTGTGACCGCAGTAGCTGGAAGAGCCCAGGCCAGACTGGACAAGTCCTTGGGCTGAAACGGTACCTAAGGAGACAAGGAAAAGCCGAGGAAGTAAAGCCAGAGGAATCCAGACAAGGTGGAAGAGGAAAAACTGCAAGGCAGACGGAGGGCATCTAAACCCAGTGGGGACAAAAAGGATAAAGAAGAGGGAAGAGTGGTGCTTCCTTCTGAAAAAAAAACACAGAAGGAGGAATTGTCCAAACCTGGAGAGGTGCTCAGTCTACTTCTCAGGTGCACGTTTCAGCTTCCCTGGGGAGGGATTCCAAGAAATTTAGAGCCACCGTTATCATTAAAAACCATGTACTGTGTCCATCCTTTTTAACGATGTTACCAGGAAGATTTATTTATCTGGGTGCTTTTACTTTTGATTTGCTTGGTGTTTTCTCCCCACAGGCCAGTTTGGTATTCCTGAAGGGATTGTCTTTTCTATGCCTGCAAAATTTGAGAATGGAACTTGGGTGGTTCTTACAGAGCTCGAAGATATTGAATTAAGTGAACAAATAATGACCAGAATGACAAGTGATCTAATTCAGGTAAAGTCAGAATAGGCTACAAGGGGACCTGACTTTTTTTTTTTTTTGGTCTTTTTAGGGCCACACCCGCAGAATATGGAAGTTCCCAGGCTAATGGTGGAATCTGAACTGCACCTGCTGGCTTACACCACAGTCACAGCAACTCGGGATCCGAACCGCATCTGTGACCTATACCACAGCTCATAGCAAAGCTGGATCCTTAATCCACTGAACGAGGCCAGGGATCAAACTGCAACCTCATGTTTACTAGTTAGGTTCATTACTGCTGAGCCACAATAGAAACTCCGAGGGGACCTGACTTTGATAATGACCTCAAACTGATTCCCCTAAACCAAGCCACACGCTGGTTTTCTGTGGGGTTTAACTTGTATTTTATTCCTAAGAACAATAAGGAGGCAATAAAAAGTTTGAAGAAATCAGCTGAAGAACACTACTCATTTGGTTGCATAATTTCTGGTATGTGAAAAGTGTTTGTTGGTTATTTTAAGAAATCAAGAATCAAAGTGTCTTTCTATTAAAGAATGATAATAAGTTAGTAATTATCTAAGTCATTGAGATCATTTTTTCTCTGATTATAAAAACTTTCCACAGGAGAAACTTGTTGCACTTGGAGAACTGAAACATTTTCAACCATGTCAATCAGGTAATTTTTTAGATATGCTGGTTTATTGGGCTGTTATTAACAGAGTTTTGAAATATTTGTTAAAACTGCATCACTTTTAATATAGATAAATATAATCTACAGTCCATGACTTTTTTTTTTGTCTTTTTGTCTTTTTAGGGCTGCACCCATAGCATGTGGAGGTTCCCAGGCCAGGGGTCTAATCGGAGATGTAACTGCCAGCCTACACCACAGCCACAGCAATGCCAGATCTGAGCCATGTCTGCGACCTACACCACAGCTTACAGCAATGCCGGATCCTTGACCCACTGAGTGAGGCCAGGGATCGAACCCGCAACCTCATCGTTCCTAGTTGGATTTGTTTCTGCTGCACCATAATGGGAACTCCAACAATCCATGACTTTTAAGCTAAATTCTTGACAAAATAAACTGCCACACTTACTGTGTCCTCTGGAATAAAATATCTCATGTGAATACTAAAGAAATCACATCTTAAAAACACTGTACCTGGAGTTCCCATTGTGGCTCAGTAGGTTAAGAACTTGACATTGTCTCCGTGAGGATGCAGGTTGATCCCTGGCTTTGCACAGTGGGTTTAGGATCTGGTGCTGCTACAAGTCATGGCTTAGGTCACAGATGCAGCTCGGATCTGGAGTTGCGGTGGCTATGGTGTAGACCAGCAGCTGCAGCTCCAATTTGACCCAGTCCACACCCCAGGAACATCCATATGGCAGGTGTGGCCATAAAAAAAAAATAACACTGTAACCTTAGAAAGTTTGTGTATACCATATGTATTAATTTCCTAGGGCTGCCATGACAAACTACCACAAATTGGGTGGCTTAAAACATCAAACACTTACCCTCTCATGGTCCTAGAGAGTAGACAGCCTAAATCAAGGTGTCAGCAAGGCCATGCTCCCTCTCAGGGCTCTGGAGAAGGATCCTTCTTTGCCTCTTCTAGCTTTCGGTGGCAATGACTGGCATTCTTAGCTTGCAGTTGCTTCATTCCAATCTTAGTCTCTGTCTTCCCTCCCTGTGTGTCTATGTTTCCAGGTCTCTCTCTCTCTCTTTATAAGGACATCAATCATTGCACTGCATTTGGGGCCCACCCTAATCCAGTATGGCCGCATCTTAACTTGATTATATCTGTTAAAACTGTATTTCCAAATAAGGACACATTTACTGGTACTAGGGATCAGGACTTCAACATGCTTTTGGGGAACACAATGCAACCCACAAAACTACAATTACTTTTAGATAACCTTTTAAAAAATAAATTTAATGAACATATATTTCATTTTAGTATTTTTTCTAATCGTAGACTCACAAGAAAGTGCTCACATCTTTCTTTCTTTCTTTCTTTCTTTCTTTCTTTCTTTCTTTCTTTCTTTCTTTCTTTCTTTCTTTCTTGCACCTTAAAATCTCATCTGAAATATGAAAATTGAAACATAAACACATTCATGTTTGCAAAGAACTTTAATCAGGTACCTTTTGAGAGCCCAACATCCCTCCCTTCTACCAGTATTTATGGAATAAATTGTAAGCCAGTGCAAGGAGCTAGAAATATAGGGGTGGATAAAATAGGCTTGTCCTTGCCTTTTGGAACCTTCAGTCTATCAGGATTGTAAATTACAAATGACTGAGTCTTAGGCGTGGGAAGTACAGGGTACTGTTCTGGGGACGTAAGGAAAGACCCTGAGACAGGAAAACATATGTGCACTTGGTTTGAAAAGTCACAGAAAAAGCTTCTGTGGCCAAAGCCTAAGGAGGTAAAGCTGAGAGACAGAGCCATGAAAAGCAAAGGAGAGTCACAGAGACTTCTGGAAGGAGAGTCACCCAATCAGGTTGTGATTAGTTTGGAGATGGGCTCAGGGCTAGACCGTTTGTTGGGAGACTGGTATAGGAGGGTAGCCCTGTGACACAAGGAAGAGATAATCACAGCTAAGGCTGGAGGCTGTAGAATTTTGAGAGATATTTAGGAAGTGGAATTATTGAGACTTGATGACGGATTGGCCCTGGGGAATCCCAGAGGACTCAGGCTTCTTCTGGTTGAGCAATGAAGTAGATTCATTGATGTGGGGGAAAACAGTAGAAGAACGTTATTTGAGAAAGAGACAGATAAAGAGAGAGTGAGAGAGGCACACCTATGTGTGTGTGTTGGGTGGGAGAGGATGGGTGCAGTGCCAGAGGAAGGATGAGTTTAGTTTTTTACCGTTTGATTTGGAAATACCTATGGGGTGTTTCAAATGGAAATGTCAGAAAGACAACTGCATACTTTCTGGAGCTCAGCAAGATCTGGACAGCAGTTACCAAATTGGGAGTTGTGCCTCATAAATAGAAATGAAACCATGAACATGATAGAGATAGAGATAGAGATAGAGATAGAGATAGAGATAGAGATAGAGATAGATAGAGAAAGAGAGAGAGAGAGAGAGATTGAACAGAAACAGCTGACAGGGGACTGTGAGGAAGGCGCGATCAGAGGGTCAGGACTGAGATCTGATGTCATGGAAAACCTAAAGGCAGAGAGTGTTCAGGGATGGGGGCTGGTCTACACTGTCAGATGCTGCCAGGGCAGGGGTGGGGTGTAAATAAAATGGGGCCTGAAGACTGCTCAGTGTATGTATGACACAGGTCATTCGTGACTTTGATGAGAGCAGTTTTGTGGAATGGGGAGGGCAGACGTGAAATCAGAGGTGGGGGGGCGGGGCCATGGCCCCCGGAGCCACAGTATGTCTGTGGAGTTGGTGTACTTTGTGCTGGGGGCCTGAGGGATATGCTGGATGCTGAGAACCCAGGATTTTGATGTGATAGAGGGGCTTTCTGGAGGAGGTGACATCTAAACCAAATGGTGAGCGGAAAGAAGGTGTTAGCTAAGGTGGGGGTAGATGGGATCATCGTTCCATTGAGAGAGAGCCACAACCTATACAAAGGCAAAGACATGAGGTAGAACTTTCTGAGAACTGCCAATTCATTTCCTCTGGGAAATAAAATTCGAAGTAAGAAATATTGGGAGGTGGAGAAGTTCCATATCTTGTTAAAACCAAGGAAAGACTTTAAACGGGAGAGACAGGAACAAAATCAAATTTTGGAGTGACCACTTTGTCCATAATGGGAAGACTGAATTGAATGGCAGAGACCAAAAGTAGTAATACCAGTTTTTTGTTTGTTTGGCTTTTGGTTTTTGGTTTTTTTTGCAGCAGAGAAATGATGAGGGCCCTAACCAGAAAGTAGCCATGAAGTTGTAGATTCGAAGACATAAAATTCATGGAACCTGACCAAACTAAGATAAAGGCTAAGAGAGAGAGCTCAGGGGAATCAAGAATATCCTGATGTTTTTGGTATCTTTTTTTTTGTCTTGTCTTTTTAGGGCCACGCCCTTGGCATATGGAGGTTCCCAGGTTAGGGGTTGAATCAGAGCTATAGCTGCCAGCCTACACCACAGCCACAGCAACACCTGATCTGAGCCGTGTCTGCGACCTACACCACAGCTCATGGCAACGCCAGATCCTTAACCCACTGAGCGAGGCCAGGGATCAGACCCGCAACCTCATGGTTCCTAGTCAGATTCATTTCCGCTGCGCCACGATGGACACTCCTGTTTTTGGTATCTTGACCTACGGTGGTGGTGTCATTCCCTAAGACAGGACTTCCAAAACCATCCACCACAGTGGGTAGCGGGTATAGAGCTAATGCTGCCCTGAGCTCCAGGGGCTGAGCCTGGGGCAACTGGAGTGCCCAGGCTGGTTGCCTCTATCGTCTTTGTCATTTGCTGTGTGTGCTAAGTCATGGAAATGATTGCAAAGCTGTGGTCTAGGCAAGGAAGGGTGGAGAAGGGGCAGATTTTCAAGAGGCACCTATGTCCAGTGGGTGATGGACACATGTCTCCAGAGGCCAGGAGAGAGATCTGGACTGGAGATGAGGCTGGTCTCAGCCCCTGACTGGTTGTTTTTTAAAAGACGCTAATAACCATGGTGACCCTGTGCAGAATGACCTGGGTGGCTGGGGAAGGAAGACTCCTTCGCTGCATGCTGTCCGGTGCCTTTTGAATTTTGTTCGATGTGCTTGTTTGACACATTTAAAAATATGAATAGGTGGAGAGATAGATATCTGGATGGGTGAGTGTTAACTACCACCGGAGAGAGTGAAGATGGTGGGGCTTCAGGAGAAAGATCCTCAAGACAATGAGCTTCAGGAGTTCCTGTCGTGGCTCAGTGGTCAACGAACCTGACTAGTATCCATGAGGACGTGGGTTTGATCCCTGGCCTCACTCAGTGGGTTAAGGACCCAGCATTGCTGTGAGCTGTGGTGTAGATTGCAGAGGTGGCTCTGATCCCACATTGCTGTGGCTGTGGTGTATGCCAGCAGCTACAGCTCCGATTAGACCCCTAGCCTGGGAATCTCCATATGCCACGAGTGCAGCCCTAAAAAACAAAACAAAACAAAAAAAGACAACAAGCTTCAGAACCTAGGACTGGCTTCACACAGCAAACATCTCTTCTGCTGAGGCCTTGAAAGAAGGGAAGGCATGATGGGTGAAGATGCAGGGGTGTATGTAGCATGGGAAGTTTCAGAACAAAATAGGCAGCAAGGCTGGGTCCCAAAGATCAAAGGCTAGGGGAAGGGCGAGGGTCATTTGTTAAGAGGAAAGGAGATAAGGACCGTGGAAAAAGCCAGAGTTTTCTTCAGAGCTGAAGGCTCGGTGGTATTTAGAGACTGTAAAGTTGGTAGTATCTCCAGTGTACGGTTGTGTGATTCTCTGCAAAGCTGCTCAGATTAGTAGTAAGCCCTGAAATATTAGAGAGTACTGCCACCCCTGCAATCAGAGTAAATGCATTTAGGTTAAAAATAATTCAAAACAGTATTCCAACAAAATTCTGAGTGTTTCCATGATGACTTCATTTAGAATATCAAATTATTTTCCCGAAGTTTTTATTTTTTGATTTTGTGTGTGTGTGGGGAGGGAAGGGATAGGACTCCTAGTTTTACTGGTGCCCTAAATGGGTGCCCAGGTGATTTGGTCATTGGCATCGAATATAGGAATGGAAAATGAGTACAGTTTTGTTATTTTATTTAGCATTTGGAAGGATGCGGATGAAGCAATGATGACGAGGATAACTACAAGAAAGCCAATGAGGTGATGGACTAGAGGGGTCTAGATTCAATAAAGAAGGAAGTAATAAATAGAAATAAAATTTAAAAGCTCCAGCAAGGGTGTTATTGAAAGTATTTAACAACCAAGTATGGTACAGACTCCAACCAATTAAAGCCATTGCTGCCTCTGAGAATGAATTAACTAATAAAAAGAAGCTGGCAGGGAGCAGAGGACTGCTCTTGGTCCAGACCCAAGAGGGTTTAGTGAGGTCAGAGTACCAGCAAGGGGAGGAAAGGCGGAAAAACCGCAAGGAAAAGAGGTTGTGGGCAGAAGATAGGCTTTGGAAATTCAGAACCAGTTCTGGCTGGTGGTCAAGTCCCCAGAAGTGGACCAGACCAAACAAAGCCCCAAGGCAGGATGGAAGTGAACGGCATGGGCACAGAAGTCCAATGAGCAATTGACTTTACCTGGAACTCTTTTGTTCTCGGAATTTAAGACCTTTTGAGTGCCTTCCTGCTTGGCAGTCTAGAGTTGCAAATTCCTTTTATGGTAATGAACTATAAGGCAGGCATTCTAAATTTGACTCCATTGACTGGTAGTTAGTCCTAAATTTTTTTCTTTTCTCTTTTTACTTCCACACCTGTGGCATAAGAAAGTTCCTGGGCTAGGTGTCAAATCAAAGTTGCACCTGCCAGCCTACACCATAGCCATGGCAACACCAGATCCTTAACCCACTGAGTGAGGCCAGATATTGAACCCACATCCTCGCAGACACTATCTTGGGTTCTCAACCCGCTGAGCCACAATGGAAACTCCAGTCCTAAATTTCCCATAACATTTGCATTGTAGAAAGTTTTGTGAAAGAAAATGACCTGATATATATATATATATGTATATATATATATATATATATATATATATATATATGTGTGTGTGTATATATATATATATATATATATATATATATTCATTCAATTGATCTTGACTCTGAGGCTCATTGGACCTTGGTCAGAACACTGTTCCGGAGATTGCAAGATCAGAGCATTGAGAATAATCAGAACTTGGAGTTCCTGCCATGGCTCAGGGGTTCACAAACCCAACTAGTATCCATGAGGACATGGGTTTGATCCTTGGTCTCGCTCATTGGATTAAGGATCCAGCATTGCCATGAGCTGTAGTGTAGGTTGCAGATGTGGCTTGGATCCCGCTTTGCTGTGGATGTGGTGTAGGCCGGCGGCTACAGCTCCAATTGGACGCCTAGCCTGGGAACCTCCATATGCCCCAGGTGCAGCCCTAAAAAGACAAAAAGACCAAAAATAAAAGAAGAAGAAGAAGAAAATAGTCAGAACTTTACAGAGTTTGGAGATCTCCGCTTATTACCATATCAATGAGTTGATTCACGTATGAGGTTTGTTTAATCTTTTCAATTAATTTCATACTTGATTTCCTGACTTTTAGAAACTGACCTAGCCAAAGAAGATGAAAAGACCGCCTCACCCACCACAAATGAAAACCAGGAACATGAAAAAGTCTCTGATGGTAGGTATATCACTTAGGGCAAAAAAAAAAAAATCTTTTTATCCAAGGCTTAACACTAAATTTCAGAGAAAGGCATTTGATCATATAGTAGCCATAAAATTAAAGTTAAGCCTTTCATCACCCTCATGGTCTACACAAAAATAAGGTCACGTTTAAAAATCTATTGAACTTTTTTTTTTTTTTGATTTTTGGGCCTCACCTGTGGCATATGGAAGTTCCCAGGCTAGGGTTCAAAAAGGAGCTGTAGCTGCCGGCCTGCATCACAGCCACAGCAACGCTGGATCCAAGCTGCGTCTGCGACCACACCAGAGTTCACGGCAATGCTGGATCCTTAGCCTACTGATGGAGGCCAGGAGTCAAACCCACCACCCCATGGTTACTAGTCAGATTTTTTTTCCACTGCGCCACAACAGGAACTACAAAATCTGTTGAAATCTTTGAATGAAAGTACCAGAAATTCACTGAGCACCTTCTAGATGCTGGTCTCTCTGTGAGAGACACTAGGGCTATAGTAAGGGAGTTGTGGCCACACAAACACATCTGGGGGAAAGGCACCATGAGAATATGAAAAAATAAATGCCAAGATACATTATGAAAAAAAAGCTCAGTGAAGGAGTACCCATTGTGGCACAGTAGAAACGAATCTGATGAGTAACCTTGAGACTGAGGGTTCGATCCCTGGCCTTGCTCAGTGGGTTAAGGATCTGGTGTTGCCATGAGCTGTGGTGTGGGTCGCAGACCCAGCTCAGATCCTGCTTTGCTGTGGCTGTGGTGTAGGCCAGCAGCTGTAGCTGTGATTTGACCGCCCACCTGAGAACCTCCGTATGCTGTGGGTGCAGCCCTGAAAAAAAAAAAAAGGCCTCAGTGAAACAGGGCAAGATACACAAGAAAGGAAAATATAGAAGTAATCTAGAAATTCATAAGGAAAGTTCTTTGTAATGTATGAAGGAGAAAATTTAATATCTTGAAATCTATTTGAAACTTAAGATGGCGAAAGATAATCAAATGGGTATTTATTTATTCAGAAACTGTGCTGGTTCAGTCACGCAAGATGAAAAAAATTCTAGAGCTCTAGTAGTGTACATACGGTTTACAGTTCTCTATCGTACACTTCAAATTTTGCGAAGAAGGTAGATTTCGTGTTATATGTTTTTACCAAAAATAAAATGAGAATAAAATAAAATAACTGAGAGGTTCTAGGGACGTAAACATACACCAGACACTGTCCTTGCCTTCAAAGCACTCACTGTCTACTGTGGAAAACAGCCAAGGAAAGCGAAAAGTACCCTATTAAGACGTCAATGTCAGAGTTCCCATTGTGGCTCAGTGGTTAACGAATCCGACTAGGAACCATGAGGTTTCGGGTTCAATCCCTGGCCTTGTTCAGTGGGTTAAGGATCCGGCGTTGCCGTGAGCTGTGGTGTAGGTTACAGATGCGGCTCGGATCCCGCGTTGCTGTGGCTGTGGCGAAGGCTGGCAGCTACAGCTCCTGTTAGACCCCTAGCCTGGGAACCTCCATATGCCGTGGGTGCGGCTCTAGATAAGGCAAAAAGACAAAAAAAAAAATAAAGACTTCAGTGTCTTAACAGAGAGAGGGCCCGGGTACAATGGTACCACACAGGGGTCTCCTGACACAGAGTGTTAGGAAAGGCTTTCAGGAGGACACGAAATAGGAGCTGAGTCCTGAAGGAGGAGTAGGAATTACTCGTGTAATTGGGTGAGAAGGAGGTGTGTAAGTGGGGGTGGGGGAGGGGAGGGAAGAGGGTGTGAAAGGTGTCCAGTCAGGAGGGAAAATAGGGGCAAAGCAGGCATTTCAGGGGATTAAGCCATGGCCAGAATTGTGCACCTGAGGCAGCAGCGAATTGTATTCAGATACTGCTAAGTCAGGCAGCTGGGCTAGAGCAGAGGATCCAAAAAGGAAGAAGAAAGCTGGAAAAGGTAGGGAGAGGCCAATCTGTCATTTGGCTGAATAGCAGGTGGAGGATTCAGTAACATAGCTGGGGGTGGATGGACAGAGCATGAAACAGAGGGGACTGGGCTCCGAAAACTGACCTGGCGTTATCACTGGTCCTCTAGAAGATGATCAAGCAGTCCGGACGGCCATCCAGAGAAGCGTGGTAAACTCAGTCCCAGCCAGAACATGTACCTCTTTGCTTGTTTGTTTTTAGGGCTGCACTATGGAAGTTCCCAGGCTAGTGGTCGAATCTGAGCTGCAGCTGCCGGCCTACACCACAGCCACAGCAACCCAGGATCCAAGCTGAGTCTGCATCCTACACCACAGCTCAGGGTAACACCAAATCCTTAACCCAGTGAGTGAGGCCAGGGGTCAAACCCGCATCCCCATGGACACTAGTCGAGTTCTTACAAAACTGAGCCAAAGTGGGAACTCCCAGAACATGTATCTGAAGAGGCTTAGTCTGACAGTATCTCTAGGTAGCTGGCTGGCAGCACTCTTACTCTCACTGGTTCAGCTGGGATTAAGCATCACTCCTGGAAAAGACCAGAGGGCACTAAGGCCCCTGAGAGAACTGAGGAAAAGACGTAAGATCCATCTTGAGGCAGATGACTGGCAGCTTCCCAGGATGGAGGAAGAAAAGCCAGACTGTTCTGTACATATTCCAAAGTCTTTACATCAGACTGATTTAGGTTGTTCATGAAAATTTAGGCTCTTGGGCTTAACTAATTCATAATTGTAAAGAACATTGGTGGTGATTAAGCAGAGAAAATGGGGTTGATTGCAGGTTGTTGTGGGTGCTCTTTGTTAAATGGGCATTGGAATCAAATGTAAAAATATAGTGCTTTCTGTATTGTGGGTTAGGTGAGTTTTGAAAAAAAAAGATTAGTGCATCATGAAATAGATTTAATAAGTAGCATTTTTCCTTGAACTAGACTAAAGTTGATAATAAAGAGGTAAGTAAAGAGACCAGGACTTTTTTTCCAATGAACTCAAATAGGGTAGAAAGAAAAAGATAAGTAAAAAAAAAAGAGAAGGCTAAGAACAGAATAGGAAAGGGTAAGGATTTTCTCATGTAACTTTTTTGTTTAATTATATGCATGCAGGTGCAAATTCTGGGCTGGAATGTAAAATGTATTTATTTTTTTTATAGTGGGTTATGGTCCACAGAGTTTGAAAAGCACTAACGTAGATCATTGCACAGTCTCTTTGTTACACTCTAAACCCACCATATTTTATCTCACTCTGGTTTCAGAACATGAAGATTTGTTTGCTGATCTAATTCTGGATGATGAAAAAGATCCAGTTGTGTCGGATGGTAAGTCAATCGAGGGATAAACAATCTCCCTGGTGCTAAGGGTCTTGGTGCACATTTTCGAGTCTTAGAGGATGATGTCGTGGTCGTAAGAACATCCAGCAACCAATCTGGAAATCACTCCTTTTGTTTCTGTCGTAAATATTTTGAAGGAGTGATAAAAGATGGGAACAATTTTTTTTTTAAATATTGATACTGCTTCCATGCCATACTCAATTCAAACTCTCCCCAAATACTCCATCCTCAGCCCTGGCCTCTCTGACTCATCCTTCCCACCATTTCTTCTCAATTCTTCCTTACAGAGCTCAAAATAGCTGATATGGCAAGTCAGGATCCCCCTAGAAAGTGGGAAAGGCAGAAGCTGAGAAAGCCAAGTTAGAATTCTCTGTAACAGGGAAAATCTGGGAATTTTTATACACACACACACACACACACACACACACATCTTGTTAATATTTGTATAGAGGTTTATATATTTCTAAATCTGCCTATGCAAATTGTATATCCTAAAAATAATAATAATCTAGTCTATTTCCATCTTTACTAATTTTTTACTTAAAACTCTCTGTACAAAAGGAAGCTGACAAACACTGAAATGTTGCCAGTGATTTATTTTTAAGGACCAAGGTTTCATAAGGATGTTGGTAGAAAGATGCTGCACTGAGCTGTTTGGCTAGACACTTGTTTGCTCCTCTCACCCATGGGGCCATGGATATGCCACTGTCAGGGGTTGAGACTTCACATAAAAGTGATCTGGTGCCTTGTAACTTTCAAAGAGGACAAGGCATCAGAGAAACTTGGAGTAGAAAGGAAAAGATCTTGGAGTAGAAAGGAAAAGATAGAAGGAAATGAGAATAACTGCAAAAAATCAATGTGCTTTAAATTCTGAAAACTCTGTTATTCTGTCTCTATTTTAATTCAGATTTTTTACATCCGATTCCTCAGTCCAGCTCTGAAAAGCCACAGAGTCAAGAAAACACAAATGGTAGGTGGTAGACAAATGTTGACATTGAAAGGTAGTGTTTTCTTTTATGAATGGAACTGGGTGGAAAGGTCAAGCATCCCTGTGACACAGTTCTTTTCAAACCCTCTCGCTCCCACATCCTACAACTTCAGCCTTGCCTGTCTGACTCCCTAGAGCCTAGCTGCCCACTTTCATAAAGAGGGCTACGACAATGACAACTGAATCCTCTGTCAGAATGAATAAGTAAGGAAAGGGACACAAATATATCTTCAAGTCCAGATTTTCAAAGTTTGTAACTGAGTCGTCATGGTATTTCAGGCAGACAAGGCAGATGTAGATTGCTTTGTGGCTGACCAGTTTCTTTACCCACAGCTTTACACTTTCTCATTTAAATGTCCAGTCAAACAAACCGAACCGTTGCAACTTCCATTCTGAAAATGTGCAGTGAGATGGGCTTTGGAGTGGGGCGAGCCATGGGGAATTAGAATTGATGCATAGAGAAGAAACAGGGCCAAAAGAGGAAATGGAACTGACAGTATAGCTGCAAACAGAATTCAAAATGAGAAGCAAAGGAGCCAAGAGAGACTGCATATAGAAATAGATTAAGGTCAGGAAAGTGGCCAGAATTTAGTCTTGCTGTATGAAAGTATCTAAGTGAAGTAATTCAGAAAGAGGAGAAAGACAAATACCATATGACATCAGTTATATGTGGAATCTAAAATATGGCACAAATGAACATATCTACAAAACGGAAACAAACTCACAGACATGGAGAATAGACTTGTAGTTGGGGGGCCTGCTGGGGGGGCTAGGGAGTGGAATGGACTGGGAGTTTGGGGTTGGTAGATGTGAGCTATTACATGTAAAATGGATAAGCAGTGAGGACCCACTGTACAGCACAGGGAACCATATCCAATTTCTTAGGATAGAACATGAAAGTATGAGAAAAAATGTATATATATATATATATATATGCTATACAGTAGAAATTGACCTGACACTGTAAATCAATTATACTTTAACTTAAAAAAATCTAAGGATGATCTTGTGGTTTGGGTTCCCTCATAGAATCCCTCTCACACATGCACTTGCTATTGAATTAGACTGAGTCCAGTAAACAGAAACAGGGTAGCCAAAGAAAAGCTAATAAAAACAATATTACCAAGGCATTTTTTAAAATAGTTACATCCTTTCATTTCCTTCCTTTGATAGATTACTAAGGCAAAACTGTGGAACAGCAACAAATCAAATTAGACCAACTATAAAATAATTTGGTAGTATAATACATATGGAAAGACTCATGAATATCTGTATTTAAGGGGAAATAATTTGAAAGATTTAGCTCAGTCTTAGATAAGTTATACTATACAGTTAAATAACAGTGACAGCTCAAACACAAAAGCCAGAGTTCAATCATTTTGTGTTAGCCGTATCCATTTATATGTTTGCTTATTATTGCACTTTCTCTAAATATCTTGGTATCAACTGTTATGTTTTTAAACTGCACTAACATCGGATTTTCAGTCCTTACATCCTCACTCACACATCCTTCTGAGTGAATCTGTTCCTCCCACAGGTGGTACCTAAGACATGGGTCTTGGTGGTCCCGTCTGCTCAGATGTCCTTCTGACTTTGGCCTCAAGTGATTGGGCTGGAATGGGTGCACCTGGCTCAAGGAGAACCAGTCAAAGTCTTCTCTTGTTATCTCAAAAATTTTGAACTGAGAGAAATGGATGGTTGAGTAAACTGGTACGAGCGATGTAATGGTAGCCAACAAGAGAAGGCCACAAAGTTGCACCTCTGAGGTCTTCAGGGCTGGCTGGGTTCACCACCTCCATAAGCCCTGGCTGTGTACTGTTCTCCCTTGGATTTGTTTGGTGTAAATATCACGATAATAAATCACACTTTTACTCCAGTCTAGATTGACTAGATTTCTGTGTGTTGACACCATATGTGCAGCCTGACTAAATTGAATTTCGAGAGAAAAGCACAGTATTTTACCTTAAAATTGCACAGTTTAAGAAAAAATTACAGTCTTTTATATTTCATATATTTCAAGCCAGCAAGACCTTTTACAAATGCCAGTTAGGAACTTGGAAAGCCCAGGAGTTGCATTAAAAACTGCTGATACTTGTGCATTCTCTGTAGTTTTAAATAGTGCTTAAGGCATGAATTACTTTCTGAAAATTCCGAGGACTTTCAGATACTTCTCCATTGCTTCTATACCGTCCTAACAAAATCGGTAATTTTATTTATTTATTTATTTATCTTTTTAGGGCTGCACCCACAGCATATGGAGGTTCCCAGGATAGGGGTCAAATTGGAGTTGCAGCTGCCAGTCTACACCACAGCTCACAGCAACACCGGATTCTTAACCCACTGAGTGAGGCCAGGGATCGAACCTTTATTCTCAAGGACACTAGTCAGATTTGTTTCCTCTGAGTCACAACAGGAACTCCCAAAATGGGTAATTTTAAAACCATGACAAAAACTTTGGCTTATTTCCGAAGTCCACAGCTCATTTGATATTACTATGAAGAAAACTTAATGTTAAGGGCTTCGGGTGAGGTTTTGTGCCCTAATCCTACCGCTTGCCCTGCCCCCTTCTTCCAGGTTTCTCTATCAAAGGGGTGAGACCACGAAGAAAAGTAGCTGGAGGGGAAACCACCTGGCACCCTACAACCCAGAGCAGGCATGAAACAGTCAACCCTCAATAGGCAGGGCTCCTCCAAGGTAATATTGAGCTAGAATGGAACACGTGACTCAGGCTAAGAAGCCCAAGCAGAGCTTCGTGTTCCATTCTTTTGGAGTTAGGTATGCCAGTCACTTATCAGCCAGAGCCAGGTGGAAAAGTCAGAACAGAGGGTACAGCCATGAATGCACATCTCCTTTCAAGCCAGCGGCTCTGCCCTTTAGTGCCAGCCCTCCCAGTGGGTGTCAAGCCCTGACCAATCAGACCATCAGCTGCTTCTCCAGCAAGGGGACATCTAGGAAGGAGTCAGAGGGAGTGTGCGCAGAGTGCTGGCTCTCTAGGGACGCTGTAGGAGACATTCAGCCCCTCCCCAGCAGGTTGTACTTTCAGTAGGAATCTGAGCTAGTAGCCTGTGATGGACCAATGTGGGAAATCTCAAGTCTGGTCTTCCCATTACAAGTAACTTTAACTTGAGGTTATTAAAAAAATAATTTCTCCATGTTATTAAAACTATCATGGTAAAGGCATGGGGGAGGAATATTCAGCAGAAATTTTAGAGTATGACTAAGAGAAAGGCACTTGTGTCAATTACTTTATTGTTCACTGAAATATAGGTTAAGTGTGTATATCCTTGTATCTGTAGCAGGCACTCTCAGTTGGTCTCCCTACAGCCCTGTTCCCATCCTCTTGAATAAAAGCCTATCATTTTGTTGGGATGGGCAATAAGCCCAACCATAGGCCATGAATCTTAATAGATGTAATCTAGTCTCATTTGCCAGTGATTGTTCCAGGGTCAGGCATGTTTTGTACAGTGATACTTAAGGAGAAGTCATCTTCCAGAGGTGTGTGGGGGAAGGTTGTGCGGGGGTGGGGGGGGGAGAGAATGGATGAATGAATGAATGATATGCAAGGAGAAAACACTTTGACTTCCACCTAGTTCCTTCCTGCTTAAAATGCTATTCTATCAAGACATAATGCTTGCCACTTTGGCAGGTGCTTTGTGGCCATGAGGAGAGAGATCACCAACAGGGTGTCACCAGATGGAAAAAGCCTGGTACCTGAACCCAAGGCCTTCATGACTTCAAAGAGCCTTTGAACCAACCATGGACCAACTTCAGAATTTCTGTCAAATAAACAACAAATAGCTTTATATTTAAGCCCTTGTTAGTTGTGGTTTCTGTTACTTATAGCCATCAAATATATTCTTATATATATGGCTGTATATAACTTCGAGCCAAAAGCTATATAACTTGATAGAGAAATATCTTTCATTTTGCTATTGTATTCACTTTAGGGGCATGATTAAGAAGTATATGTAGATAATTTAGACCGTTCTCCCACTCCCAGTCAAGTTCAAACCCTTACTGATTTTCATATTTTAATATTTTCAATTCCTATTAGTACATGTCATCAGCCCGGTTCAGTCCTAGACCAGTGGTTTTCAACATTAACATGAACTGGAATCATCAGTTAAAAACAGATTGCTGGGCCCTATCTCCAGAGTTTCTGATTTGGTAGATCTTATGTGGGGCCTGAGAAATGGCATTCTGCCCAAGTTCCCAGACAATGCTGATGCTGCTGATCTGAGGAAGACACTCTGACAACCACTGCCGCAGCCAGTGGGCAGTCACTTCCTAAGTCAGCCACTCCCCAATTCACTTTATCCATACCCGCACTTCAGATGCTTTAGTCTGAATTTCACTTTCTGGCCACAGCATCCCCCTTTATACTTTCCAGTATGTTGTTTTAGGACTTATTAATGCCATCCAACTGGTCCACCACAAGCCCATGAGACTAGGTTTGCTGGCTCTCTACCTTGGCAGAGACCATTTGCCCTGTCTAGAATCTCATCTTGCTGAAACCTCCTTCACTCTGACACAGTGGGGTGACCTTCCTTCTCTTGGCCAAATCATAACTTTTTGTATCAGAGAGATGAAAAAAATTGTGGGATTCCAACGGACAGAAATAGGTTAAAGAGCCTTTTCCTCCTTCAACTACCTCAGGTGGAAAATAATGTTGCATGTAACCTTCATTTGCTCCTTTGCTGGCCTTAACGTAAGCACCTTTAACTCTAAAATGGTCCTGGCCCAGAGCTCAGTGTGTACTCATTCTTCAGAGGACACAGGAAGGTTACCCAAGCTTACAACTGAGCTGCTTGAGGCAAAACTGATAACCCTTCCAAGCCTGAGCAGCTGCTCTGTGCCTCAGATTAATTTCTTCTGGGCAGAAATTATAAGCCCACAGAGATCTCTAATCACATGTTCTCACTTTATCATTCCAAGGAAGCATGATTTGTACACAAAGGGGCCAAAAGCAGGGGTTTTTCAGAGCCAAGGTCTCTTCCCTTCCTGTAAGGATACTACAGTCTCTGGGAAAGTGGCCCAGAGTGTGCCTTGCTCAAGAACAACATGCAATAGTCACACTCAAGTAATGCCATCAAGTCAAGTTTGCATCCACAACCCCCAGAAGTTCCCAATGTTTGAAAAATCCCATGATGAATCCTGTCCTCATACAGACAGGACCCATCAGCAGTTTTGGACGTGGTGGATCATGTCCTTCTCTGGGATACCCTTGCCTTCAGTGCTTGGCACTCTCTCATGGTTTTGTTCTTACTTCATCTCCATGAGGTACCCCACCTCTTCTCAGTGTCCTTTTACTGGTTCTTCGTCTCATTCTCTCATGAGATTGGAGCACCCCAAGAACCCACCCTTGTTATCTTCTCTGTCTACAGTCATCTATTAATAATCCCATCTTGTTCCATGGCTTTTTGTACCAACTGTGTGTAGGTAACTCCCAAATTTGTATCTCCAAGCTGTCATCTCTTCCCAACTTCACACTCTTCTATTCCACTTGAAATTCCCGGTTAAATGGCTAATGGGCAAACACATTAACAAATCTCAATGAAGGGGAACTTCATCCTTCTGATTGCTCAAACCAAAACGCTTAGAGTCATCCTTTACTTCTCTTTCCTTCACATTCTACATCTAACCTCTTAAAAATTCCTTTTGGCTCTACCTTCAAAATAGTCTTCAGTGAGTCAGATTGTTCCTCAACCATGTTTAAAAGCCTGTAGAGGCTCTCAGGTGACTTCAGGGTAAAGATAAAGTACTTACAATGGCCCGTTCCCACCCCACCTTTGCATCTTTCTGATCTCTCCTTCCCCTCTCCTCCATGCTCATCCCACTCTACTCTGGCCACACTGAGGCAGGAGACAGACGGGCTCCAGAATAGACATATGCACCTGTCTATACTTCTTGAGGTAAGAGCAAGGTGGACTCCAGATAGACATTTACAACCAGCCACCTGTCTATACTTCAAGACAGAAATAACAACAGGCACAAGGTAAATAACTAGAATGTGTCTTCTGGAGATACTTTAAATAATGGTAATGGCAGGGGCAGAGAGGGGCTAAGTGCCACTCGGGCAAAAGATCAAGATATCACATACTTCCTATTCTTGGGTTCAGGGAGACTGAGACCCCAATTCCACATGCACAGAAGGACACCTCTGGCCATAGTAAGTCTTGATAACCATTCCCAAGCCCTTTGCTCTGGAATATTTCTTGGCCTAAAGATCCACATGCATATCACAGAAGGTCCTGGTCAGACCCGTGGTCAGATGTGGAAACAAAACAAGATGATTGACCAAAGGAAACAAACACCCAGAAGACCTGACCGTATGATTTAGGACAGACAGTAGTGGCTGATGGCTAAAAGTGAGATCTTAATTCTCTGCTCGGGAGCCGAACCTGGGCAGCCTGGGTGAAAACCAGGAATCCTAGCCACTAGACTAACTAGAGGCTGAAAGCTGAACTGCCCTGATTCTTTCCCCTGTTGAAAGCAAGAATGTTTCAAGGAGGCAAAGACTCTAAAAACAGGCATAAAGTTAGAAATACAATACAACATGTGGGAGAGCACAGAAATACAGAGAATTTGTCTAATCAGCTAAGGCGGAAGTAAAGCAGTAATACACACCCAAGGGAGAAGTGAGAGTGTGGGCGTCCCCCTGAATGAGGAGCACACAGGGAGGTGATTTAAATTACTTATATAGGACAGTTCTTCTGGATCTTTGTCTTCCCTTGGCCAATTATCTTGTTTTATTTTTCACACCTGACTGGAGCCAGGGCCCTCCCCTGATTTGTGTGCTCACCTTTGGCCAAGATGGATTCCAAAGCCGAGCATGGCAGGAAGGCTATCCAGACTTATTATGGCCTGGCACCCCTCCCTCTCTGACCCAGAGGGATCTCTCTGCACCTGTGTAGTCGGGGGTCTCCCTGATCCCAAGGATGCGGGGTATGTGACCTCTTGTTCTACTGTCCGAACACAGCTCAGCCCCTTTGGGATCCTGTCATTACCCATGTAACTGAGCTAGTGCCCTGTGGGGCTCCTGGGCACACGAGTCTTTCTATGTCCTCCATTCTTGTTTTTAGGGAATAACCTCAGCCTCCATGACCTTCCCTGAGTTCCAAAGGGCCGTTGCTAATAAGGAAGGGGAGGGGATGCAGAGACCAGGAAGGAGTAGTGCAGCCTTGGGGCAGGGTTCTGGTTCTCCTTAAGGAATATACGTAACAATATCTTTGAGCCTTTCGGCAGAACTAAAACCCCCAACAAATGGAAGAACTACTTGATGAAGCATTCTTCATTCCGGTAAGAAGGGGGACCGCCAGAACCAGTCCTGAGGGCCACTAAACACCAGCTTTGAAAGACAATACAGGGAGTTCCCGTCATGGCTCAGCGGTTAACGAATCTGACTAAAAACCATGAGGTTGCGGGTTCGATCCCTGGCCTTGCTCAGTGGGTTAATGATCCGGCGTTGCCGTGAGCTGTGGTGAAGGTTGCAGTTGCGGCTCAGATCCCGCGTTGCTGTGGCTGTGGCGAAGGCTGGCGGCTACAGCTCCTGTTAGACCCCTAGCCTGGGAACCTCCACATGCCGCGGGTGTGGCCCTAGATAAGGCAAAAAGACAAAAAGAAAAAAAAAGGAAAGACAATACAAGCTTGCCTCTGCCCTGATCCTCATCTGTGGCTCTATTTTCTACTCCCCCAAACTATAAAACCTCCTCCTAATCCTTTCCAAAGGGGGCACAGCCTTTAAGACATTAGCCTGCTGTGGCCCCCTTTGCCTGGCAAAGCAATGCAGCTATCTTTTTCTCCTTCACCCAAAACTCTGTCTCCATATTTATTTTCGGCAACACCGTTGTTTAACAAGTTCACAGAAGACAAGTACCAGTTATTTGCCTTGTGCTTGTTATTATTTCTCTCTTTAAGTATAGATAGGTGCCTGGTTGTAAATGTTTGTCTCAGAGCCCACCCGTCTCCTGCCTCAAGAAGTGTAAATAAGAGGCAAGTTGCAAATGTCTATCCTGGAGCCCATCTACCTCCGGCCTCACAAATAAGTGATTTAAATCACCTTCCTGGTTCACTTCTCATTCAGGAGGATGCCCGCACCCTCCCTCCTCCTTTGGGTGTGTATTACTGCTTTGCTGTCTGCCTTTGATAAATAGCCTACTTCTCTATGTGCCCTCCCACGTGTTGTACTGTGTTTATAACAGTAAACTTCATTCTGTTTTTTTTTTTTTTTTTCAGTCTTTGCCTCCTTGAAACAACAGGGGGCAAGAATCAGGGCAATTCTGCTTTTATAGACTCTAGCTAGTCTAGTGGCTAGGATTCCTGCTTTTCACACAGACTGCCTAGGTTCAATTCCTGAGCAGGGATCTCTGAGATCAACACTGATTTCTCAGCTAAAATTTACATCTGCGGGCACCTCTACCTGGAACACTCTTTCCCTAAATGGTACACTTTCTTCAAGGCTGCTGAAGTTTCACTTTCTTAGTGGAGCCTGCACATGCCACACTACTTAATACTGTAATCTGGCCTTTCAGCAATCACAAACCCCCTCATCCTATTCTATTTTTCATTTTATTCCATAGCATTTACAACAATCTGTTAGGCCGGTGGGGACGGGTAGCAGCCCCCCAAATGGCAAAGAGACCCCTCATATCAAACAGACCCCATAAGGAATGGACAAGCCTGCGCGGGAAGATACCCGGCCGCCAGCCCCACCCCCGCCAATGGATGATCGAAGCCACACCTACCCGGAAAGCCCCCAAACGCCTATCCCCGACCAATCACCTAGGGATTTGGCAAAGGCACTACCCGGATCCAGACCCGGAACAACAAGGCTTAAAAAGCCCCGTGCTCCCCAACCGGGCGCGACTTCCCTGACTCCACGCCCGAGAGTCACGGAACCTCGCCCGAGAGCCAAATTCTCCAATAAATCATGATCACCGCCTTTTGCATGTATCCCCTCCTTGTTTCTTTCTCCCCTCTTTCCGTGCTAAACCAATTTCTTACACAATCCAACAGAATTGTTATTTGTTCATGTATCATTACTTATTACACTATCCATCTCCACAATCAAATGGCAGAGATCATCATCTGTTCTCTAGAAATGGTTGATTAAATCATTAGCCTTTGGAATCTTATTCAACCTCCAGCCCTTCTTGCCTCCCCAGAGGTCGGGGGTGGGGGTTTGGGGGTGGGACTTACTCCCATTCCCTGCACATTCCCTAGCTTGTCCCCAACTTCTAACTTGGCCCCCATTTTGCACGTGTGTGTGTGTGTGTGTGTGTGTGTGTGTGTGTTTTAGGGCTGCTCGCACGGCATATGGGGGTTCCCAGGCTGGGGTTGAATCGGAGCTACAGCTGCCAGCTTATACCACAGCCACAGCGACTTGAGATCTGAGCCATGTCTGCAATCTACACCATGGCTCACCACAACGCTGGATCCTTAATCCACTGAGAAAGGCCAGGTATCGAACCCGCAACCTCATGGTTCCTAGTCAGATTCGTTTCCACTGCACCACGATGGGAACTCTGAACCTCCATTTTTAAGGGCTTCTTCCAAGAGTTACCTCATTAACATGACAAAAGGCAGTTTATCATTCTCAACTCTTAGAAAATTCAAAGGGTCTTAGGAACTCTGTGCCAGAAAAGGGACAAGGGGAAAAAAACCAAATATTCATTTCTTATTAGGAATCACAGTGTCACACAGGGAGAAACAAGACCATAGGATTCTTATTACTGCCTTTGAAGAGAGAAGACAATAATTAAGTGAGCATATAAAGCACCAAGATGGGGAGTTCCCAGGAGTTCCCATCGTGGCTCAGTGGTTAACAAATCCGACTAGGAACCATGAGGTTGTGAGTTTGATCCCTGGCCTTGCTCAGTAGGTTAAGGATCCGGCATTGCCGTGAGCTGTGGTTTAGGTTGCAGACGTGGCTCAGATCCTGCATTGCTGTGGCTGTGGCCAAGGCC
>PVHT020000588.1:73357-101763 GCA_004024745.2 Catagonus wagneri | reverse complement strand
AAGTAGGGTTGCTGGATCAAATGGTAGTTCTATTTTTAAATTTTTGAGGAAACTCCATATTGTTTTCCATAATGTCAGTACAAATTTACATTCCCATCAATAGTGCACAAAAGTTCTGTTTTCTCTACTTTTTTCTTGAGTCAATTTTGGTAATTCAATTCTTTAAAATTGTTCATTATGTATGTAAATGTGTATACAAAATTACCCTGTAATTTAGGGACTACCCACATATTTTTAAGGTATGATGTGTCAAGGCTCTTCTTTCTCTCTTGGGAGTTAGAGTCTTCAGATATTTGTGTAAAGATCTATCAGATACTGAATGGAACGCAGGATGTTTCAAGAAACAGTACTCACACACAATATGGAGCAGTCATCCAGTTTCTGGTTGGTATGGAGTCTGTCTCAACCACGGCAAGTTATGATTGTATAGGAATATTGAATTCACTCCTTACCTGCTTCCTCAGAGTGGAGCTGCCGTTTAAGAAGATAAGGACAGTGTCAATTTACAAAGTTGTGATTTACACAAACTATTGCCGTACTAGTAAAAAAGTCCCACTGTCATTTAACTATAATGTTGAAAATAATATAATAACTGGTTTTGATTTATAACCCAAACCATACTATGGAAAAGAAAAGAAAGGAAAGTCTTAATGTGACTAAGTCTATCTGAGCTTGAACCAGGAGGTACAATGGTAATTTAAAATTTCCAGTTAACAGAAGTAAGTGAAACCAAAACAGTCCTCAGATCTTTCATCTTAGCTGTCCAAAACCTGACAGGTTGAGCACTCAGGACTATCATGCCCATTTGCTTAAACTACTTTCCAGCATCCCCTAGTTCATTCTCATGTACTTAAATATTTGTCTATTTAATTATGTCATTTAGACTGGAGCTTTTTTTTTTTATTGGTGCCAAGGTTTTTGATCCACATAGTTAATCAAGGCCAGAGATCAGCTCAAATCTCGACATGGCAGGATTCAGGAAAATATTCCAACCTCCTTCTGTTGCTAAGACCTCAGGTATTACGATATGTCCTCATCCAGAAATAATGAAACACAAAGCTTCTAAACGTGATTTCAGCTTTGAGTTATAGCAAACAGATATAGATTTCCTGTGAGATAGACTTTCTCTCTTCCTACATTGTATTTTCTGCCATCAGAAAAATAAACATAATTTATACAGAAAAAAGCAATGATACATTCTCCTCACTCCACTCGATGCCATTCTCACCCCATTACTAATCAACTTTTATTTTTAAAAAGTCCCTAGTTTCTGTTTTTTTTTTAAGAACACAGTAGTGTGATACTAGCACTTTTCAAAAAGAAAGGAATAAATTGGCTGTTGTAGGGTATCATACTGATTTTTCTCATGGGCATTCTTAGTGGATTAGTGACCACTTATCATAATTTATTTTAGGAGCACCTGTCAGAAGGGTAGACTCCCAGATATTCTGGCTCTGGAGGTACTGCTCATGGAAAAATGTGCCTGAAAACATTAATGGCAAAATTCTAAAACATTTGGTTCATATGACATCATTAAAAAAAAAAACCTATTAGGATTACAATGGGTATTATTATTATTATTAATTTTATTTTTACCATATCCTAGACATGTGGATACCAAACCCGCGCCATAGTTACGACCTATGCCACAGCTGCAGCAATGCTGGATTCTTAATCTGCTGCTCCAGAAGAAAACTTCCACAGCAGGTTTATTTTTAACTTGAACTTAAAAAGAAATTTCAGATTATACTTAGGACATAAGAGGAAATGTGCATTCATAACAAATTTTTATTGTCCTTTTGAAGACTTGTATTATATTTGGTGCCTTTTAAAAATGTGTAGCTGTACCTCTGTATTTCTAAAAGAATAACAAATCAAGTGAATTATATTCCATCCCCGGGTCACTCTTATCTGGGATGGCTAGTAAGGTGACTGTTACCCGGGGTGTGGAACCCTTCTTGCTGTTTCCTAAGCTCTATGGCAACCTCTGCTCTGTACCGCACCCAGAAGAAGTTTTCTCGTCTCTCCCACTCACGAAATCAATACGGAAACAGCTCTTTGAAACAGAGACGCAGGAGTGGCCTTAAATTATTTAGCATCTTTATTACTAATGAATGCACTTCTGTGAGCACTTAAAAGCAGTGCAGCTTCAACATCAGTTTCGTGTGCCATTGCTGGGCAGATAGGATGAGACCTCAGCCCTCCACAGGCATGAGGCACACAGCTGGAAAGGCGCTAGTACTTAACGTTCCTTTCTTCCAAAACCGCTGAGTAAGCTCTGCAGAATGGCTGACTAAACTGCTTCTCCAAGGAAACTAAGAAGGTAAGGACCTGGCCTGGAGGCAGAGAGATTGTGTCCTCAGGTGCACTGATGATAGGAGGGAGGATGGGCTCCGCTGCACCTCCCTGGGGGTTCAGGAAAGACCTGGGGGGGCGGTTCTACACCAAGAAGGGTTCTAACCCGACTGCTCTTGTTACGACTTCAAAACAAATCTTTTCAATGTCTTTGGAACTTCCTGGTTTGGGACGAGTCAAGGATCATCCCTATTGCAATCGTATTTTTAAAGAACAAATGTAATCAGTGTTGTTTTCCTTTCTCTCTTTGTAAAATGCTGCTTACCTCGGAGTTCCTGTTGTGGCGCAGCTGTAATGAACCCGACTAGTATCCATGAGGACGAGGGTTCCATCCCTGGCCTTGCTCAGTGGGTTAAGGATCTGGCGTTGCCGTGAGCTGTTGTGTATGTAGCAGATGCATTTTAGATTCTGCATTGCTGTGGCTGTGTTGTAGGCCGGCAGCTACAGCTCCAATTCCACCCCTAGCCTGGGGACTTGCATAGGCTGTGGGTACGGCTATTAAAAGCAAAAAAAAAAAAAAAAAAAAATTGCTTACCTGTCCAATAATTTCTGTCTTAATTAATACACTCATTAGAAAAGGAGGAAACGTACTGTCTACGCTTAAATATCATGTAACTTTTTGTTAGGTTTGCCGAGGGAGGAATGTGCAAGGTCAAGTTGGTAAAGCAAGAGAGGCATCAGAGGGAGACGGGCTGAGCTCAAGGTGGCGCCGGCCCTGACTGTGCGGAGGTGCTAGGCTTCTAAAGGATCTGGGGAGGGAATCTGTGGCTGGAGTTCATGGTGGGAACTTGTGCCAGAACAATGAAGAAGGAGGAGGGGAAGGTCAAGGGAGAGGTAGGGGGCTGAGTCCCATGGAAGAGGGCAGTTAATCCTTATAGGAGGTTAATCTATGCAGGCAGTTGTTTTACGCAGGCCTTTGTTTCTTGCTGCCCAACTTGAGCCTCCACATCCCAGGACAGCATGTCCACAGCAGGTCTCCAAGGTGAACAGCCACATTTGGGGGGGTGGGGAGAGTCTGTCTCCATCCTCCTGGGAACCTATCACTTTTATCTCTTGTGTGTGTGTGTGTGTCTTTTTAGGGCTGCACCCTTGGCATATGGAGGTTCCCAGGTTAGGGGTTCAATCGGAGCTGTAGCTGCTGGCCTACACCAGAGCCACAGCAACGCGGGATCTGAGCCGCGTCTGCAACCTACACCACAACTCACAGCAACGCTGGATCCTTAACCCAGAGAGCGAGGCCAGGGAATGAACCCACATCCTCATGCATGCTAGTTGGGTTTGTTAACCGCTGAGCCACGGCAGGAACTCTGAACCTATCACTTAGAAAACAGTTTTCAACTGCTCATATTAAGAAAGGTCTTATTCTTAGAACTGTGTAAGGTTTTATCATAGCATAGACCCATTCTTTTTATTGAAAGCAAACTGAATTCTATACACACACACACATATCTGTGATAAGGTGTTCAAATGGATAATATTTTTCAAGTATTTCATATGTAGAGTTATTTAGTATAGTGCTATTTGAAATTTAAGCACTGAGCACTTTACATTTTGTCCTTCAAAATTCAAGTAAGCTTCCATTTCCTGGAAGTGAGAATTGAGCCCACTCTTAAAATTTTATAATGACTTGAAAGTTCCAAGTATTCAGTACATTAATTTTAGGAGCTGTTTCCACTGTTTGAGATATAGCTCTAAATTCCTAGAAATAGGACCAGTACAAGAAGCCTTTCACCCAATTTCCTAATTTTTTTTTTCTTTTTAGGACCACACATGGCTGCATATGGATGTTCCCAGGCTAGGAATTGAATTAGAACTGAAGCCGCTGTCCTACACCACAGCCACAGCAACACAGGATCCAAATTGCGTCTGCTACCTACGCCACAGCTCAAGGCAACACCGGATCCTCAACCCACTGAGTACGGCCAGGGATTGAACTTTCATCCTCATGGATGCTAGTCAGATTCGTTAACCACTGAGCCACGACAGGAACTCCCCGATTTCCTAATTTTTTATCCTCCCAGGAGATTTCAGTCTCCATGAGCAACTGGTAGGCATCGTTCTGCAAGTGAAATGACTTTGTTTGGCTGCCTTTTTGCCCCCTAACCCCACATCCTTCCCCTGCAAAATCTCCTCCTTAAAGTGCTGGTTCATTTCCAGGTACGACGACCCTTTTGCCATCCATCTGTCATTCCAGGAAATTTCTCAAATGGACCCAGATAAACAAGGTAAGTATTATTACTAAGTTTCTGGGCAGAGTTTGTAAACAAAAAAATTAGGCACAGATGTATTTTCAGACTTCCAGGTTACAGAAGAGTAACATTTGGCAAATGTCTAGCTGAAAGCTATTGGGTAATTGAAAAGACTTTCTCTTCTTTCTAAACAGAAATTCATAATATATTAAAGAGTATTTGGTCTGTTGTCTCCAAAGAACTAAAAATCACAATAGACTTGATCTTAATACAACTGCCTTTTACATTGCTATTCAAATACAAAAAAAGTGGCTTATCACATATATATGATAAATATAAATATGTATATCTTCATAGTCAACAATTAAAACGACATCACTCTAGATATTTTAATGTCAAGCCTAAGTTGACAGTACCATATGCAGCCAAAGGTGAGAATAAAATCTCACAGCTGTTACTATATGAATAGTTGATAAATAGATTTGGGAAAATTAATTTCTTTTTCTTCCAGCCAATTTGAATACCAGGATAGGCCCAGGACTGGCTTGCGACATTTTTATTACTGGATCTAGTTGCAGTCTTATCCCCTACCTAAAATCTCGATTGTTAACACCACTTGTTTTATATAAAATTTTATATGTGTTTGGAACAATATCCTGAATGGTTCAAATTATCTTTGGGTTTCTCAAAGTTGGGCCTTCATATAAGTAAGCTTAACACAAAGCAGTAGATAATCCATTCAAAGCCCAATTTTCAATTCCAAAAGGAGTGTTTCTTAAATGCGGTGTGTATGTGTGTGGGGGGGGTGCACCCAAATCACAAGGAGTGTTTGTTAAAATGCTGGGCTCCATCTCCGGGGTAGAGATCCAGAACACGCGTTCCTCACAAGTTTCCAGACCCCACTGGTGCCACCCACCTTGGACCACACTTTGAGGACCACTGGACTAAAATGTCTATTTCTAGTTCATCCAACTAGATGATGGAGAGTTGAAAGAAATTTTATTACACTCTTAGTGTCTGTAGAAAATGACACATATAGATTTGGCTCCACACAATAAGAATCATTGGGAAAAAAACACATTTCCCAGTCAAATTGCTTCCATGAACAAGATCCTATGTAGCTTGTATTATTATGTCTTTGAATATCTCACATTACTTTGTTTATAGCTTTGGGCCGGACACAACCAGCAGTTTCTTCCTTTCTTGAGTTTTCTCTTATCAGCAGGAGAAAAGAAAAAAAAAAGGAAGGCGCCTTGAGGAATCAGGGCTGCTGGTGAATGACCTGGGACTCTCATTCCCTCTCCCTGCCTGCTCTATCACAGCTTGCCGTGTTATGCCACATAACTTCATCAGATGACACTGCAAAACCTAATTTGACAGGAGTGTGATGGGCCAGATGGTTAGAGCAGCTACAGAATCACTCTTCCACCAAAAGCAGCATCTGGGCACCTGCACACTCCCTAGTCTGCTGATTCTCTGTATATATTTGGTGCATTTGAGAGGAACCAGGGCACAAAAACTGGCCAGTTTCCAGAAGGAAAAACAATGTTGGGCATTACGTTTTTGTAGGTCATTTCCACACTGTTACGGCCACTCTCTATTTGTTTTTCCTTCTCCAGACTTAGTGCAGTGGTGCAACTTCTCCCCTACTCCCATATTGTACTCTTATCTGAAAACTAAGCATTTTTAAAATAGAGGGAAATATTAAACAACAAAAGAGAGTAAATTGTAGGTCTTCGTTGTGGTTTACACCTGTTCAAAAAAGAAAAAAAAAAGGCTTGGAGGGTTTTTAAAGAAGTTATCTTGTTTCATGACATTTTTAGGCACAGCCCACAGTCCCCCAAGGTAGGTGTCTTAGACTTATGATCATATATTGATCAGTGAATCAATACACATTTAGTGAGAAGCCAGTGGTGTGTTGTAATGACTCAAGTGTGGGTGGGACCTGGATCAGCACCATAATCCCCTGAGTGGCTTAGCATCATACCTGGCGCTTAATATCCAGATAGGAAACAGTCAGGACCTTACCCCACAACAGTCAAGAGCAAGAAACAGCCTTTTCCTTTTTTTTTCTTTTTCCTTTTTCTTTTTGGTCTTTTTGCCTTTTCTAGGGCCGCACCCATGGCATATGGAGGTTCCCAGGCTAGGTGTCTAATCGGAGCTGTAGCCGCCAGCCTACACCACAGCCACAGCAATGCGGGATCCGAGCCACATCTGCAACCTACACCACAGCTCACGGCAACGCCAGATCCTTCACCCACTGAGCGAGGCCAGGGATTGAACCCACAACCTCATGGTTCCCAGTCGGATTCGTTAACCACTGAGCCATGACGGGAACTCCGAAACAGCCCTTTCTGAAAGATACTCACTCAGGTCACTGTAGCTTGGTATGACATTTAGACTGAGTTAAGTGTGGGAAGCAGCGATCCCAAGACAGACAGAAACCGTTTCGTTTTTAATCCTGAACAGCTGGTCTCGAGTGTTCAGAACATCTGGTCTGAAGCGCCATGGTGGCCGCCACACACTCTGCTCTTCGCCTCTGCCTCGGGGGTCCACTTGAAGACATGGCACTCCATGCCAAAACTGGACAGAGAAATCCTTGCTCAGTCAGAGTGGTGTCTGGTCTCCTCGGTTACACCACACCGCCGTTCCCTCCACCCGGAGAGCGGCTGGAAAGGGCAGCCCTGGAAACAGCCCCCTGACTTCAACCCCAGGGAGGAACCTCCCACCTTTCTGTCCAGGTATCAGCCACTTTCCCCCTCCAGGAAAAAGAGAGTCGTAGCCAGAACAACACTGAAATCAAGACTGGTTTTCAAAGGCAAGAAAGATTCCAGAATGTCTGTACATCTGGGTCAGAGAGGAGGAGTCAGGACAGAGGCTGAGGTTGAGATTCAGGCTGTGGGGGATCCAGGTGATATTTGAGGAGGCAGAGTCCCTCTTGGAGGGCACCCGCTCTTCTGGCCACCCAACCTCCGGTCACATCTCTTCTGGTGAGCTGGTGCACCAGTTTTACTTTGGAAGATCACCATGCCCTGATCTTCGTCCATGAAATTCTGGTAGTACCGATTCCAGCTCCTTCTGTCTCCAGGGGTGGCACTGATTCTTTGAAGGGCCTTTCATACTGAGGCGCTGGGGTGGTGACTTCAGGGTGACCCCTGAGACACTAGCACCTGAAAAGCTGGTAAATCTCCCAGAGGAGTAAAAAGAGCTTAGACCTTGGAACACACACAGAAATGGACATAGAAACATTGCTTTTTCGGTCTTTAAGTTCTCCCACTGCTGCAAGAACAAGGGAGAAGTTAGTTAATATCACCATAAATTACCCTGCCACATATGTGGGAATCAGTGAAATCCCCAGATCAGTCTCTTGCTTAGGGCCTGCTTAGCAAAGGTGAAAGAGCAGGTTGTATTTCTAGTCACGAACACTTTTTCAGCCCACACACCATTTACTCCCAACTTCCTGAGTTTTATGGTAATTGACTGACAATAAATTTGAAAATAGTTTTATTTTCCTCAAGGCGTCTTCCCTTCAGCATTATAAATACAAGTACCGTGGGCTCAAAGCTTGTTGGCATGAGAAACCTGGCCACCGTGCCACAAAGTGAGCATGTTGGCTATAAAGTCTATTTAATTGAAATATGTTATCAGAGGAAATATTAGAGATGCCAAGGTGCTTGGCGTTTCTTTCCAAATGTATGACTGCTTTCCTCTCTCACTGCCTGTTGTAACAATTCCAGATCTTTACCATTCCTGAAGTTTTCTGCTCCACCAACTCCTCCTAACTCTGAGTCAACTTGTCCCCAACTTTGTAAAGAAAACAGAAGCCCTCAGACACGCTCCCTGCCCACATCCACCATCACTTCCCTTTATTCTTCCTCTCAGGGAACAAGAGGAGGGAGACAGAAGAAAAAGTATTTCAAGAAAGTTTTTAAAAAAATTTTGCTAAATGAATGCATGGATAGCTTTTGAGTCATTTTCATAGATGCATAAATACATGTGTGTACATATGATTAGAATATACTAACAAACTCAGTTTGCATTCTACAGTTTTTTTTTTTTTTTTCTGTCTTTAGGGCTGAACCTGAGGCATATGGAAGTTCCCAGGGTAGGCATTGAATCAGAGCTGTAGCTGCTGGCCTACACCACAGCCATAGCAATGCCAAATCCAAGCCACCCCATCAACCTCAGCTCACGGCAACGCTGGATCCTTAACCCACTGAGCAAGGCCAGGGATGGAACCTGTATCCTCATGGATACAAGTCGGATTCGTTTCCCCTGCATAGCAATGGGAACTCCGATAGTTTTTTATCCTATTGTTTCATAAGGCCATTTCCATTTTAATATAAAAAGTGGACAGCTTCATGAAAGAGTGTCCTCCTAGGGGCGTTCCTCAGTTTGTTGGGCTCAGAGGAGGCTCTCTAGGGTTGCACGCAGCCCCAGATAGTGTGGTTCATTATTTGTTCCCAGGTAGGAAAGAGAGGCCTAGGTCTTGGTTTCCTCAACTGCAAAATAAAGTAGGGCTACGTGCTTTCTAGGATTTCTTTCCAGGATGTGGGATTTATCTAATGAGTCAGTCCTTTATCTGTGATATTTCATGTTTTCTTTACAGATGCTCTTAACAGCATTGAGAATTCCATTTATAGAACAGCCTTCAAACTACGATCAGTGCAAACCCTGTGCCAGTGTAAGTCCAGGCTCTCTTGAAACACTTGAAATAATCTGACCCTGATGTGTAATGTAAAATTCATGGAGAACCAAAAACTTCCCCATGTGAGTGACTGCTGGATCCAGAAAATTGGAGCTGTGCGTTTACCCCACTTGTAACAGAGAAGATGGGGTCGGGAAGATGCACCTTGTGTTCTCAACGCATATGCAGCTTTGCTGACTGACAATAGATAATAATTTGGGGATGAAGATTTTAAGTCTTTTTTGGTTTTGTTTTGTTTTGTTTTTGTCTTTTTTTTTTTTTTTAGCTCAGCATCTGCCGCATATGGAAGTTCCCAGGCTAGGGGTCAAATCGGAGTTATAGCTCCTGGCCTACACCACAGCCACAGCAATGCCAGATCCGAGCCGCGTCTGTGACCTACACCGTAGCTCACAACAACACCAAATCCTTAACCCAACAAGCAAGGCTAGGGATCGAACCAGCATTCTCATGGATACTAGTCGGCTTTGTTAACCACTGAGCCACAAGTGGAACTCCAGGATTTTAATTCCTTAAAAAATTCTTCCTACTTGGTTTCTGGAAAAAATTTTTTGTTTGTTTTCTTTTCAGGATAACAATATTGATGCAAAATAAAATTATAAAATAAGTTAGTTTAATCTAACTTGTAGATTCACGTATAAACATTTCTAAATTCCTTCTACCACTTCGGATTCGCATTTTTAAATTGTAAGTCCTATTTCTCCCTGAATATGCAAAGTAAATTCAGATGAATAATCCTCAGGCCATAAAGTTTAAAAATCTCTTGAGAGTTCCCTGAGGACGGCTCTTTTGCATTAACATTTATCTGATTGAATGCCGTAGTCTCTTTTCCTATGCTGTTATCCAGGCAAAATAAGGTAATGTGTAGTAAAAATGTTTATGCTATAAAAATTCTCCAAAGTGAAATGATTAGGGTCCTGGCTGTGCAAAATAACAGGTACTGAGTGTATCTAAAGTTCTTGGTTTCTAATAGCTCTGTATTGCATAGCAAGTTCTGTATTGCATTAAAAATCACTTCATGTGAAATGGTTGATGGCATATATTACAGCAGACCTAAACGAAATTGTGTTACATTTTTTCTAAAGTTTGAAATGTTTTATATTTTGCCTTCTGCCTATAGTAATTTGATCGACCCATGGTTTTCAAATTGTGTTTCTCAAATTGTGTTTCTCAAAGTGGACGTAGGTGTGAAGTAGGGTAAGAAAGGATCAGCAAGGTGGGAAAAGGAACTATGAGCAAGTCAGGAAAACCCAACAGACTATCTCCTCCATCAGAACCACTCTGTTTTTCTCTTCCATATTGCACTTCTGTGTAAGGGTCCTTTGAAAAAGGGATTCATGACTATAAAAAAACTTTTTATTATTATTATTATTTTGCTTTTTAGGGCCATACCTGTGGCATATGGAAGTTCCCAGGCTAGAGGTCTAATCGCAGCTATAGCCACCCACCTACACCACAGCTACAGCAACATGGATCTGAACCACATCTGCGACCTACACCAAAGCTCATGGCAACACCAGATCCTTAACCCACAGAGCAAGGCCAGAGATTGAACCCACATCCTCATGGATACTAGCCGGGTTTGTTAACCACTGAGCCACAATGGGAACTTCCTTTAAAAAAAAAAAACTTTTTTAAAATCACTGGTGTAGACAAACAACTTATATTATTGCAGAAACCAACAAAAGGTAGAATGTGCCACGAAGATTTACCCTCAATAATGCTGTTTTCCTGGACGCCATCACCTATGAAAGAAAGTTAGCAGCCAAAGTTCCTATGAGCCTCCGTCATTAATGCCTGGCTGTGTGCAAACAGTGTGATTTAAGGATGTACCTTTTTGAAATTTTTATTACACCTGGCATCATAAGCATGAATATAAATAAAGCGGGAAATAGTAACAACACAGAAAATAAGAAGTCGAAAAGTTCTACCTATAAAAGATATCCAAACAAAAACTGGAAAACAAAAAACTCCCAAACACCAAGATAAAGCGTATCGTGAGCTCCATGCAGCAGGATCTGGAGAGCTAGAGAGCATCACGGCGAAAATCTGGTGGTGAGATTAATAGTCACCACTATTATCTGTTTTGCTGTAATACAGAGCTCTCAGCAGAAGACACAGCACCCTCTGTACAGCATGCCAGGCTGAGGTGATAGGTTTTGAGACTGAATAACGATAAAAGAGTTTGCAGCCTCCACCACCTGCAGCTAGATTTTTATTAAAGTCACATCCCGAAACCTACTTTTCACTTCCTTAGACTCGCCCCTTACAAGCAGTATCAGAGAACAAATAAAATTCTTTATTATACCTGCTAGATTTCTTATCTGTGAGGTTGATTTATGAAGTAGAGAGAAGCACAGGTTTTTATCACTTCACAGGCTTGAACATTTTAAACACCAGCAGCTTTCGGTGCCAACGCCATCCCCATCTCTCAGACGGCAAATGGGTGTTTATTAATTTTGTCTGCCATTCTTCATCTGCAAGAAACCATAGGGTTTGTTCTATTTCATTCTTCCTTATATTCATTGCCTTGTAAAACTTTTAGGAAAAAGTGATAAAAAAATATATAAGAAGTAAACCAACTCTAGCTTTATTAACCGCCTTCCTAGATAATAATACGGAGGGAATCAGGATCAAAAAAATAAATATGACTAAGGCAAAGGTCAGATCTAAGAGATTCTGATAATTCAGCAGCTGATCTTTTATAAAGATTGTTGATTGTTTCATTTTATTTTGGGGGGCTGCACCCATGGCATGTGGAAATTCCCCAGCCAGGGATTGAACCCGTTGCCATAGCAGTGACCTGGGCTGCTGCAGTGACAATGCCAGATCCTTAACCTGCTGCACCACAAGAGAACTCCCCATTTTTTTTTAAGTAAACAATTGCATTTTAATACATGATATTCCTTCTCAAGCTAAGTTGTGGGCAGGAAAAACAATATTTGAACTTGAAAAGTGAATTTTCTTAATCCGCTTAATAAAGAGAATAAAAATGTTTTTCCCAACTTTTCACCACAGTGTCCTAACTTCCTTGGAAGACCATCTTCAAGTTTCTCACTTCTTTCCTTTTTAATTTCCTTCTATAAAGCCACATCCTGGCAACTATACTGGGAATAATGTTCTAACAGTGCTTTACTCTCTGATGTACTTTTCCAAAATCCACTGACTGTCAGAAGAGTAATGCCTGAATTATACACAAGAGGTATGTATCCTAATAGTGGTCATATCTAATTCCCTTTAAAGAAAATAGCTGCCATTAAAAAGTCTTCATTAAAGACTAGATAAGGAGTTCCTGCATTGGTGCAGTGGGTTAAGAATCCTAGTGCAGTGGCTCAGGGTTGCTGCAGAGACGCTGGTTTGATCCCCCGGCCCAAGGTTGGAGCAGCTGTGGCTCGGATTCAGGGATTCAGTTCCTCTTGGCCCGAGGAACTGAATGGTCCGTATGCTGTGGGCGCAGTCATTAAACAAAAAAACAAACAAACAAAAAAAACAGGGTAACGTTTACTTGTTGAAACCTTTTGTTCCCATCAGAAATGATACAGTTCTTCCTTTCCTTCCTGCAGTGGACTTGACCGACAGCTCTCTGATTCAACATGTCCTATTACATCAAAGTCCCTGCAAGGCAAGAGAGAGCACACTCTCCGTGCAGCAGATTTTTCAGGCTCTGCAGGAGCTGTTTCAGAGAGTCAGGGTGGAAAAACCAGGACAGGTGCACCCCAGAGCTTCGGAGCTCACTCTGAGCCTGCTCACGACAATGTATGACAGGTGAGGGCAAGGAGACCATGCTGTGACCTCGCGGGGGGTTTAGTTGCCTCTGGTCATTGACTGGTTGGGGTTGTCTAATGTTTGCTCAAGGTTTCATATATATTTAAAGGCTTCTTTGTTTGTTTTCCTCAAATGTATTACTCATTCTTGAGGGGAGCAAAGATGTACGTGCTTATCAGCCTCACTAATATAAATGATTCATGGAGAGCAAAAGGGAGAAAATCCACATTTTTCAGAAAAATTCATTTTCACTCAGAGAAATGTACATATTTTGCTAGCGTAATTATGTGGGTGTGTATATATACATATATATGTGTATATATGTGTGTGCGTGTATAAACATATATATTTATATATATATATATAAACATATATATATATGTTTCTCTTGAGTCCCCAGTAATTTCTTTCTTTGCTTATGACTTTATAACAAATTCAGCTTCTGTTTGTGGGATAAGGCTGAATAACATGTGGATAAATAGTTAACCTATTGTCTTTGTCTGTTTGGGCTGCTCCCCAAAAATGCCATAGACTGGGTGACTTAAACACCAGACATTTATTTCTCCCTGTTCTGGAGGCTAGGAATTCCAAGGTCCAGGCCTTGGTGAGAACCCACTTCTGGGAAGGTAGAGGGCCGTCTTCTGCCTGTTTCCTTACACGGTGGGAGAGGCCTTCGATACACTGTTTTTTAGGTTTGGAAACTGCACAGCCAGTAGGCAAGAGGTGATTAGGTTCTAATAATAATACACAATTTTGCTCCTTCTGCCTGCCGTTTGTCCTTGTCTCTGTTGTTTGGTTTCCTGGCCCATGAGCCCTAAAGAAAGTGAACCCGCCTGCTTCTTGAAGACAGGGTAGAACCCTGCTTCCCCATGCCTAGTACAGTGCTTTGTACAGAGAAATCACCCAAGAAACATTTGTTGAACACGTGAATAAAAGAAGGATGAAATATTTTCATTCAATTCTTAGTCTTGTCAAATTCTAGATACAGGAAAACCGACCGTGAAAAGTGTGAACCTGTTAACACCGTATCAGAAGCATCCATTCACAGCCATGGTTTCGATAAACCGCTTTACCAGGAATAACCCTGCCTTTCCCATTCTTTGTCTGTGTTTTGTTGCCATGCAGCACGGGAACAGGTTTTCTCAAGCTCACACCTGCAGCCGCTGCCCTGATCGCCCTCTCAGGGGACAGCCCTCTTACAAAATACAGAGGTAACATATGTAGGGGTTTGGCATGTCTAAAGTGCAGTGACCTACAAATGTCTCCAACACATCATCTTCTTCACTCACCCCTCCGTTCCGGCAACATGGCTCTGGTTCGGCATGTATTCAGCATGACTTTGAATTTTACAAGATGTTGATCTATGCTCTCTAACTATTTATAATTTGGTTATCCTTGATATTTATTTGTGTAGAGATTATTCAGACCCCAGTAGTTATTATTCCTTTAAAGGCGGACTCTTCTCCCATCCCCATTTACCATCCTCACAGTCTGCATCACTGATGTGCTGAATTATCAAAAAGCTGAAATGTGAATGGATTTTCATCAGTTATCAAATTATTTGGTTCGGGGAGCCTTCAAAATAGCGAGCAAATAATCAAGAAATAACAACTTTTCATTCCTTTTTCCTTTAAACCCAAAAATAAACTGTTTAGGATTCAAAGCACGCATTCCTCAAAGATACATTGCAAGCATTCAATTTAAAGATGTCTTTCCTCCCTTTATGTCTAGCTCTTTTTCAGCTCTATGCGGAAAATAACAGGGGAGGTTATGATCCTGGGGCACGCATGACTCGAAGGGTTTTGAGAAACCTACTAACAGATCTACAACAGGTAAATCTCTAATGCCTAGGAATTCTAAATTTGTTCCAGTTATTTTGGTCACATTTATCATGAAAGGATCTTACTTTTACAGCATCAGTTCTACCTAAGTATAGGTCTCTAGGCAACCTGTCTCCTCTCTAGCCATTATTATCTGAAAATAGGCTGGTCTATCACAATTGCTTCCTAGCTGGTTTTCCCAACTCAAGCCTCTCCTTCCTCCAACTCTTCCTTCACACTACAGCCAGTGACTCCTCCAAAATGCATATGTCACCTCCATGCCTAAAATTCTTCATTGGCCATTTCTGTCCATAGAATAAGGTCTAAACTCCTTAGCTTCCCAATTGAAGCATTCATGACTTGACCCAATCCTTCTCTTTTCAAAAAGAGGCAAAATCAGGAATCTTAGGCCACTATAAAATGAACATGTAGTCAAAAAAATTTAGTAGTTTGTTAATTAAAAGAGGGCTCCAATAGAGGTTACAACTAGTTGAAAGGAATACACAAAGAACAGACTAGCTGATAGATTAAGAATGTTAAAAATGAATTTGAAGGTGGACACAAAACTGACTTTGGGGGGGGGCTCTCCCTCAACCAGGACATAATTTATTTGCACATCTACAGGTAAGAATTATTTGCATTGTATGTTGTCTACAAGTTGACTTTAATCTCTTCAAAATTATAAAATAGCCTAGTCAAAGACAGTGATGCTAGGTTCTAATAATCCCCATTGAAAAGATATCCAGTGGTTTCTTTTGCATACTTCACTCTTTACACCCTTGTCACTCCTGCACATCAAAATCCCTACTGTACCTGTCATGCACCAAGTTCTCCATGCCTGACTTGTGCCAGTGCATTTATCTGCAATACCACTGCCTATTCTTTCACTTGACAAATACTTTATATCTTTCAGGATCACTCAAATATTAGTCACCTCCTCACTTAAAGCTTCTTTAACTCCTTGTACATAACTCTGTTATAGTACATGTCAAATTTTGTTGCAATTATGTTCTAGATATATGCTTTTTCCACTAGACTGCTTCTCAAGGGTAAGGATCACATCTCATCCATCTTTATGTCCCCAGTGGCTAGAAAAGTACCTGGTACTAAGGCTTTCAATAAAAGCTTAATGAAAACATAGATGAAATGCAACCCTGAATACTCAAATAGTTGATTTCCATTATTTCCTGTGCCTTAAGATTGTGCAAATGTGACATTGTTTTTATCCATACTAGACAAGGAGATTTAACCTCCTTAAAGTAAATATGTTTCTTTAATGTTAAAAATGATTTAAAATGACGTAACCAAGCAAGATATTCTGTAAATGGGTTAAGCAGCCTCTAGTTTTTCTCATGAATAAGTGGTTGCCATCCCACTATTTCTTTTACCCCCATTTACAGGATGTCCTTGTTCTTCTTCAAGCCCTTGTAACATCTTCAAACTAGGTTTTCTGCACTGTGAAGCCACAGTAACTTTCTGTCATTTTTCTCCTGGGTCTGGATTGTAGGGGAGAAAAAAATTCTTTTCCTTCTACCCATCTTAAATTCTCTGACTGGGGCTCTGTAATTAGACCAGCAAAAGACAGATTAACAAGAGAAAAACAACCCAAAATTTATTAATGTGTATGGTGCATACACATGGGAACACCCAGTGATGAGTAACTCAAAGAGGTGGATAGAACTCAAGCTTGTAAATTATTTCACACTAAACAAAGGAAAAGGGACTCTGGACTTAGGGACTGGGGAAGGCAAGTTATGAGAAGGTGAGCAGAGAATAGATGATAAACAAGGGTTGTTTAGTAAGGTTTGTTATGCAGATTTAAGTCAATGCTTTCTCCATTAATAAGCATGTTTAAAAGTCTTCCTCTGGGAGTTCCATTGTGGCTCAGTGGTAACAAACACGGAGTGATAACCATGGCAACGCGGGTTGGATCCCTGGCCTGGCTCAGTGAGTTAAGGATCCAGCATTGTCACGAGCTGTGGTGTAGGTTGCAGACATGGCTTGGATCTGGTGTTGCTGTAGCTGTGGCTGTGGCCAGCAGCTACAGCTCCAATTTGACCCCTAGCCTGGGAACTTCCATATGCTGCAGGTGCAGCTCCAAAAAGCCAACAAAACAAAACACAAAAAAACAAAACAAAAATCTCTTCCTCTTCTTGGTAAGTAGAGGAAGACACTATTGGTAAAAATAAATTTCCTTCATAAATGTGAATTTTCTTTACAAAATGAAGACTGGTGCCCTGTTTTTAGAGCTTTTCCTGCATCTACTTGTTCTCAATGGCCTATAGTTCAAAATAATCCATATACCATAGAGGTATATTTTGGGGTGACATATTCTGGTACCCTTCAGAACCAAGGAATCTGAACTGGGCATAGTCATGATGGGGGTGGGAGGTGGGTAAAGAGTATGATTATCAGACATGGAGTATTGGTTAGAAAAGCCTGTCTAAAATTCCCTTTACTTTGATTTAGTCTTAATGGTTTATATTCCTATTGATGGTAATAATTAGTATTTCATTTTATTCTGTAAATTCCAAACATCGTTGAAGATGTTCGTACTTCTTAAGTGGAGAAATGACTTTTTTTTTGTAATTTCTAAGTTTCAGACATCAATCATAGTTATTTAGGAGCCGTTCTGGGAGCTGCAGCAGCACCTGGCCCCCCATCGCTAGTTTTCTGCTGATTCTCAGGCATGTCTCAAGGAGCTACCACCTCAACAAACCCAAGTCTTGGGACTCAGGCTGGGGGGATCCAGGGAGAGTGGGAAACTTATCCATCAGACTTGTTAGACTGAAGTGTTGAGGTGGATGTAATGAAAGAAGACGGACGGAGGGGCATTTTCCTTCCCCAGAAATCCTGTGCTGCTCCCTCACCACTGCAGCTGGCCCCAGGCTAAGTCCCTGTCCAGCAGGCCCTAAAAATCTGCCGTTGTTTCAAGCTTAACTGAGGGCAATGAGCTGCTGAAATGGCAGCTCCGGGGCAGTGCCGTCTCCCTCCCACCCCCATACATGTTAGTAGTCTCCAGAGAAATCTGAAAGTAGAGATTCACATAGCAAATTAGCATCCTCTAGACTTCCATTAAGAACTCAAGAGACGGTTTACCAAAGAAAATTCCCGGCCGCACAGTGTCATCCCAACCCCACCCCCTCAAGAATCCCACTATCATTTCAAGTGACATTCTGCTCTTGTGACAAGCCCTCTAGCCAGTCACATCAAATTCTTCCTTAGAACACCTGCAAGAAATTAGTCAAATGGGCAATTAATTCACAAAATCTTTATGCACACACATACTTAAGAGCCAAAAATGTAGGTTAAAACCCACTACACGAGTGAATTTTCTTTGGACTGGTGGCAGAATCACAGAGCTGCTAAGTGGATCCTATCTGCTCCACTTCCCTTATTTGACAAAGGAGCTTAAACCCCATTCCCAGGGTTCAAGGACACCATGCAAATAAGTAGTCCAGTTAGTCCATCAGTACTCGTAAGCCAAAGTATGGGGTAATGAGTTATTTTTTCAGGCAAAAGCCAAATAGCACGGAGAGTAGTTACATCATTTGGCTAGTGACAGGGTTATTATCAATTTAAAGTACAAGCCATCTTGTCACGATTACGCAAATGTTTGTTGACTTCTGCCTGGCTAATTGTCAGCAAAGTGGTTCTAAGTGCCACTTTCCTGATTAGAAGAATGTTTATTCGAGTTGATGGACTCAGCAGGGGGGGTCTCTGAAATTACTTCTGAGCTTGTGGGCAATACTGGCTGACAGCCTGTGCTGTAGAAGACATCAGACAGGAAATTAGGACCCGCGACCAAATGGGCATAAATGGAGGTGACAGGTACATGTGTCTGTGCATATAGATAATGTCAGGGCCAAGTCCCTGGCCGTCCTGGCAGTCACCGGGGGTTCTGAGAGCTTTAGTTAAACTAAGTGTGACTGATTGAAAAGTGGAAACCATTGGCTGAGGGAGGGGTACATTGAGGCATTAGGATACATGGAAGGTCTGGGTGTGACCAAGCTTTGGGAGAACCCCTCAACGAAGGAAGGAGTCTTGGAGCAAGATCTCAATTCTGAGACAAAAAAAAAAAAAAAACAGGACAGGAGTTCCCGTTGTGGCTCAGTGGTTAACGAATCAGACTAGGAACCATGAGGTTGCAGGTTCGATCCCTGGCATTGCTAAATGTGCTAAGGATCCGGCGTTGCCGTGAGCTGTGGTGAAGGTTGCAGACACGACTCAGATCCCGCGTGGCTGTGGCTGTGGCGTAGGCCGGCAGCTACAGCTCCTGTTAGACCCCTAGCCTGGGAACCTCCTCTAGGTTCTGGGAACCTAGAACCTTCTGCAGCTCTAGAAAAGGCAAAAAGACAAAAACAAAGAAAGAAAGAAAAAAAATCTCAATTCGGCAGCTAACTTGCATTTGTTTATTTGTTTTACCTTGAGCAAAATATCAAATCTCAGTTACCTTGTGCTTTAAACAAGGATAGTGATGACTGCCCTATGTTAGAAATTGACATTTGTTAAAATGAGATGACATGAAAAAGTTTGAAAACGTTTTCCTTAAAACGACCCTTAACTTGAAGACAGTATCTTGGCTACACGCAATTTGGGGGTGAACAAGGGCGAAGAAAAGCTAAATAATTTTTTCACTGCCTTATTTTTGAATTTTTTGGATTATAGTTGATTTACAACATAGTTTCCATTTCAGACGTATGGCAAAGTGAATTACTTATACGTATACATATAGCCATTTTTTTTCCCATTAACAACTTGACTGGGGTCCTAAGAAGAGAACAGCATAAACCCTCTCTACACTGCGTCCCTCGCCAGCCTTTCTTCTCAGCTTCCTCCCCTTCCCGCTTCTTCCCACTTGTTCATTCACCGTCTCTATTCATACACTGCAAAAAACCCAGGCATTTCAGGAGTTCCCACTGGGGCTCAGTGGTAAGGAACCTGATTAGTTTCCCTGAGGATGTGGGTTCCATCCCTGGCCTCACTCAGTGGGTTAAGGATCTGGTGTTGCTGTGAGCTGTGGTGTAGGTTGCAGACGCAGCTCGGATCCTGTTTTGCTATGGCTAGGGCTTGGGCTGGCAGCTGCAGCTCCAATTCGACCCCTAGCCTGGGAGCTTCCTTACGCCACAGGTTTGGCCCTACAAAGCAAACAAAACAAAAACAAAAACCCACACATTTCTTGTTTGCCTGGATTGAGACTGTTTCATCCAGTCTCAGACCCCAAATACTTGTGATTCCATGGCCATCAGTGCCCCCACTCATGAGTGACTGGTGGCCAACTATTTCTCCATTTCTTAATTGCTGACATGGGGTTTCTTGCCTCTCGTAGATCCCAACTGCCGTGGGGGAGAGTGGAGCTTTGTGCTCTGTGGAGAGTGCTACCCGCAGCTGTTTCCAAGGGGTGAGTGCCATGCGAGTGTCCCTGGGAGATGGGGACAGACACATCTGCTGACCCATTTAAATCACAGACCGGTTTCTCCACACTGCCTCCCAGACCACCTAATTTAGGAGGTAGACTTTACCTCTGACTTGGCATGTGATAAACTTCTTAAAGAGCAGACCAGAGAGAAATTGAAAATAACATCTCTATGGGAGACCAAAGTCGTGCCTCTGAGCATGCCATTGTTTTTCAGGTACTGAGTCCAGCAATCAAAGAAGAGAAATTCCTCTCATGGTTGCAGTCCGAGCCTCCCATCCTCCTGTGGCTGCCAACTTGCTATCGATTGTCAGCCACTGAAATGGTCACTCACCCTGTTCGGTGTAAAATCTGCAGGAACTTCCCCATCACGGGACTGAGGTACAGTCATTCATCAGCATGACACGGACCGTCACTCTCCAAATGGGTCTGGAGCTGGTGCTTCATTTCTCCAGATTCTTTGTGTGGTCCTCCTCACACATCTAGAGAATTCAGTTGATTTGGGGGCGGGGGGTGGAGAGAGAATGATGTGTGTCGATAATTTCCTACGCAAGGGATCCTGCTTGATAATAAATTCTATTTTACCTTCTATAATTAATGCAATAGTAACTTACATTGATGCATACTCTGACCCCTAGACATTTTTATTCCTTGAAGGGGAAAAATTGGGGTCTTTTTGTTACCAAAAAAAAACCTTTTCAATACTTTAGAGCCATCGGTAAAAACAATAATAACGGTTTACATCTGTTACATGTTAAGCAAGTGTGAGGTTGCGTGGTTCCCATGGATCATTTCAGGTAAAACTTATTATAACTCTACATAAAAGGTGGGACTATTATCCCTAATTTGCAGAAAAGCTAAATAATTGAAACTTGAACTGACATGGTCAGCGAGTGGCAGAGGCTGCAGACTGAATCCAGAATCCCTGCTTTGCAACTGTGGTGCTCTGGTGCCTCCTTGTGCAGACAACTGAGAACTTTCCTTGGACCCAAAGGAAGGATCAGGCTTTGTGGAACAGCTCATGCCAGATCTTTCAGCCTCAAGGAGGAGGCAGATTGGAAAGCTAGGTTTGGACCTAAGGGATTCAGATCTTTCCACTGCTTTGAGGATGACAGTCAAAATCCCATCTTAGGGAAAGGGTGTTGTAGGAAGTGAAATTTGAGCTATTGCTATTATTATTTTGCTTTTTTTTAGGAGTGCACCAGCAGCGTATGATGGAAGTTCCCAGGCTAGGGGCTGAATCGGAGCTACAGCCAAGCCATATCTTCGACCTACACCACAGCTCATGGCAATGCGGGATCCCCAGCCCACTGAGGGAGGCCAGTGATGGAACCCGCATCCTCAAGGATTCTAGTTGGGTTTGTTAACCGCTGAGCCATGAAGGGAACTCCAAATCTGAGTTATTATTAAAGGCTTGAGGAGGAGAGAAGGGAGCTTGCAAAAGTGGGCCAGGCACAGGGATGCTATCGTCACGGTGAGTGATCACAGCCTTACGTGGGCTGGAGACATGGGAGGGCTGGAGACGTGGGAGGGCTGGAGAGCCATGACAACCCTGGGGACTCAAAACAGATCAAAAAGGGGGTGCCAAAGGGACAGGGGGAATGAGGACTCAGGTGATAATAAATTACCGTCTCACTAATAGAAAATAAATCGGCTTGGTTCACTCAGAAGCTGGACATCAAGGAATTCCTGCTGTGGCACAAATGGGATCAGCAGTGTGTCCAGAGCACTGGGACGCAGGTTTGATCCCCAGCCCAGCACAGCAGGTTAAGGATCCGGGTTTGCCACAGCTGCAGCTGTAGGTCACAACTGCAGCTCAGATAAGATCCCTGGCCCGGGAACTTCCATATGCTGCAGGTGTGGCCACAAAAAAACAAAAACAAAACTGGAAATCAGGTTTTAATTTTGCTGAGAAAAAGAATTGGATTTGCAGAGAATTCCGAGGACACAGTGAAACTTCACTCAGGGAAAATGCCTCACAAACAACTGAAATTGGAACAATAAAGCATACAAATGGACCAGACAATTTAGAAACCAAGCAAGCCAAACCAGAGAAACCTCCACACTACAGAGAAAAATAAACTCTTTCTCTGTTGGATAATGGAGGGACATAAATGTGATTTACTATGTTAGAGGCATCTCACAAATCATTTACCCAATAAACAAGCATTCTTTAAGCAGTTACTATCTGTCCTGCACTGGGCCAAGTACCAAATTCATTTTGCAGTTACATAAAATACAACTTTGACATTGAAATATTTTTTCAGAATCATTATGTATAATATAAAGCATACTGTTTTTATTTTAGAGGGGAGTCTTAAAGAATTTAAATGACTTGGAGTTCCTGTCCTGACTCAGTGGAAACGAATCCAACTAGTATCCATGAGGATGCGGGGTCAATCCCTGGCCTCACTAAGTGAATGGGGGATCCGGCATTGCCGTGAGCTGTGGTATAGTTCGCAGATACAGCTCGGATCCTGCATTTCTGTGGCTGTGGTGTAGGCCAGCAGCTGTAGCTCGGATTCGACCCCTAGCCTGGGAACTTCCATATGCCGCAGGTACAGCCCTAAAACACACACACACACACACACAAAAAGCTAAGACAGAGGGCTAGAAATGTCCCTGTCTATTGAGAATGAGATATGAGATTAAGCTTTCTCTTAAAAATGCTTCTTTGTGAACCATTCTTTCTCTTAGAAAGCCAAAGCAATGGAGAGTTCTCACATATGCTGACAGCTGGATAAACTGATCATGGCCTTTAATCTCTCTGGACCTCAGTTTCCTTTTTTTTTGTGGGAGCAAGCGGGAAGGAGGAAGGAATTGCTTTATTGTTTTGCCAGGCAAAGGGGAAATGCCAGGCAAAGTGAGCTAATGCCTTCAAAAACCACGGACCTCAGTTCCTCTGTAAGCAGAAGAAGGTTGGGGTGGATCAAATGAGGACTTAGGCTTCTTTTAGCTGTAAACTTCCAAGTCTATTAGAAATTTCTTGCATGTATTGCAGTCTTAACCTTAAACCCGTGTTTTTCGCTCTCAGAAAACTCCAGCAATAGCCTCGAGGCTTTTCATTTTAGTGAGATTAATAAAGTCACTTTAGAGCAAAACTGTTTGCAGATCTGGAGGTAGCAGGAAGGGGCAAAGACTTGACCTCCTTAGGTAAGAGAAAGTACAAAGCTCGGAGATTCCTAAGCCGAGTGTTCAGTTTTAGCAGGAGGTGTCACATTTAGGCTCTCTAATAACCACTCATGTTGAGATGAGAGATAAAAATTTGGTTCTCTATTAGTAAAGGCTCCAACAACAGGCCGGTCTCACTACCCACACTGCACCCTTTCTTATACCCCTGTCAGTGGTTTCAGAGCAAAGAGGAACTAAGCCAGGTTTAGGGTCAGCGTACTGTCCTAGTGAGTTAACTGCGACCATGCAGTTATGCTAAATAAAGCAGCCGTTATGCGAGGCTCATCAAATCATCATTATAAAAATGCTTTATGTGGGAGTTCCCATTGTGGCTCAGCAGTAATGAACCCAAATAGTATCCGTGAGGACGCGCGTTCAATCCTTGGCCTCACTCAGTGGGTTAAGGATCCGGCATTGCCATAAACTGTGGTGTAGGTTGCAGATGTGGTTCTGATCTGGCATTGTTGTGGCTGTGACGTAGGCCGGCGGCCACAGCTCCTATTCGACCCCTAGCCTGGGAACTTCCATATGCTGAGGGTGTGGCCCTAAATAGACCAAAAAAAAAAAAAAAAACTTTATGTGATACACTTTATGTACAGAGTGAATGTCTCCCCAGTTAGGCATGTTGAATAATTTTCAAAATTTTGTAAAAACCTTGTAAGGCTGAGAGGGCAGGGTTGACTAGCCCCATTTTCTCACTAAAGAAACTAAGCTATTCATTTAACTTTATTTAACTAACGTTCATTGAAAACCTATCACATACCAGGGTATTGTCAAAATAGTGAGCTGAAGTTTCCATTTCGAGGTCACCAGTAGTAACAGTGTGTGACTCAAACTCGAGTCTCCTGCCTTGGTGGTCTGTTAGAGGGGTTAAAATAGCTGGCTTTCCATTCAGGTGGTACGCTTGGACTCACAGCCTCATTCCTTTTTTGTTGTTGTTGTCTTTTTTGCTTTTATCTAGAGCCGCACCTGCAGCATATGGAGGTTCCCAGGCTAGGGGTCTAACAGGAGCTGTAGCTGCCGGCCTTCACCACAGCCACAGCAACGCGGGATCCGAGCCGCGTCTGCAACCTACACCACAGCTCACGGCAACACCGGATCCTTAACCCACTGAGCAAGGCCAGGGATCGAACCCACAACCTCGTGGTTCCTAGTCGGATTCGTTAACCACTGAGCCACGAGGGGAACTCCTCACAGCCTCATTCTACCCCTTACTAAAGAGTTGTGTGACTTTGTGCAAGTTGCTTAAACTCTCTTGGAATCAGCTTCTTCCTCTGTACAAAGAGGACAATAATAAGAATGCTTTACCTTAAAGAATTTTCATGGGGATTAACTGTGTCAACATATGTACACTGCCAGCTTGCATAATAAGTGCTCAAAAAGGTTTGCTATTGAGACAGCAGTTCAAAACTCTTCACTAATGCCCTACTCTGGGACCAGGGGTGGGGACAGAGGTAAACAAAGGCTATCAGGGTTGGTCTCAGGCCATTTACCTTCTCCTGCTCTGCCTTCAAACAACTTGGTCAAAGAAGCCTTGTGCAATCTGGCCTCAGGAACATTCCAAGTTTCTGTTTGTTTGTTTGTTTGGGCTGCACCCATGGCATATGGAAGTTTCTGGGCCAGGGACTGAATCTAAGCTGCAGCTGTGGGGGTAAGTCGAAGCTGCAGGAGGCCAGATCCTTTAACCCACTGCTAACCCACACATTGGACCAGGGATAAAGCCCCTGCCTCCAAAGTGATCCCAGCTGCTCCAGTGGGATTCTTAACCCGCTGTGCCCAAAGTGGGAACTCCCCAACTTTTTATTTTTCAGCGTTATCCATAGGTCTGATAGATTTGACAAGCTTTAAGCCCTCTTCTCCCCTGCCAGCCTCTATTACTTCCCTCCTTCTCTTCCTTCTCCCTAGTACCTCCTCCACTTTAATTTCTAGGCCAGTATTCTGTGCACAGCATGAGTCTCACTTCTTTTTTTTTTTTTTTTTTTTTGTCTTTTATGCAGAGCCGCACCTGCGGCATGTGGAGGTTCCCAGGCTAGGGGTCTAACAGGAGCTGTAGCCGCCGGCCTTCACCACAGCCACAGCAACACGGGATCCGAGCCGCGTCTGCAACCTACACCACAGCTCACGGCAATGCTGGATCCTTAACCCACTGAGCAAGGCCAGGGATCGAACCCACAACCTCATGGTTCTTAGTCGGATTCGTTAACCACTGAGCCACGAAGGGAACTCCCGTGAGTCTCACTTCTTCCCTAAAAACTTTCCCAACCATACCGGGGGTCTCCCCTCTCTTTCTTTTCCACGCCTCTCCCTTGGCACTTCATCATCTATTACTTGAGTTTGCTAGTTAGTACCTCCAGCTTCCATAGCATGTCTTTACACCCAGGTGTAGAATTTGAAGAGCGCAGGAATCTTGTCATATTTTCATTTTTGTAACTTTTCAGACAGGAGTCGAAAACACAAGTGTTTCTAGGGGCCAGGTTAGTCATATAAATGAAAGACATGAGGGTAGATAGGGACCTTTTAAAAGGCATAGCTGCCACCTTGCTCTCATTCATTGTTGCCATCAATGGTGAAGACCCAGTGTGATGCCACACCCACTGTAGCTGAAGAAGGGAGTTAAAATATTCGGGGAGAAAAGGATAGATCCCTGACATTTTACAGAAAACAACGCAGTCTCACTCATCCTTAAAAGTCGCCAATTCATGGAGTTCCCGTCGTGGCTCAGTGGTTAACAAATCCGACTAGGAACCATGAGGTTGCGGGTTCGATCCCTGGCCTTGCTCAGTGGGTTAAGGGTCCGGCGTTGCCGTGAGCTGTGGTGTAGGTTGCAGAGGCGGCTTGGATCCCGCGTTGCTGTGGCTGTGGCGAAGGCCGGCGGCTACAGCTCCTGTTAGACTCCTAGTCTGGGAACCTCCATATGCCACAGGTGCGTCCCTGGATAAGGCAAAAAGACCAAAAAGAAAAAAAAAGTTGCCAATTCATGACCAGCCCTCCCCAATACTACAATATTTTCCCTGAGTGTAAGGGCCCCCTTTCCTTACCGGAGTGTCTCAAGATTTCCCCTCCCCTTCTGACCACAGGAGATTAACTGTTCATAATAGAAAGTCTGCAACGTTGATGGGTTAAGAAACTCAGGTATAAGGTCACTCAGTTTTGGCTGGTGAGGAACCCTCCCTCTTCCGCTTTATTCTTTCCTATATACAGATTTCTAAAATAATGACACGTCTGTTTCAGATTCTTTATCCATGGTTTTATTTTCCCCCCACACCACACAGGCATGCAGGTCCAATGTCATCATATCTCACATATTTTTTCAGCAGAATCTAGAATTCAAGCTTTTTGGAAATCTCCTGGTTTTCTTTAAGTTGGCAGTTAAATTCAAAATATGTGACTGCATTGTGCGGCTACACAAAACGTGGCTGCTGACTTAAGAGTCTATCCCGGAGTTCTCTTCTGGTGCAATGAGTTAGGGATACAGATTTATGATTGCAGCGGCTAAGGTTGCTGCTGTGGCATGGGTTCCATACCTGTGGGCAGAGTCAAAAGAAAAAAAAAGACTCAATCAATGGATATAAAAGATACTTGGTATTTTTTAATTTTTTTGGATGGGCAGAAAAGAGCAGTCAGGTCTCTATGCTATAGTTTGTTGCTAAAATTGTATTAATTTAATGCTACACTTCAGTTCCCATTGTGGCTCAACAGGTTAAGAACCTGACATAGTATCCGTGAGGATGTGGATTCAATCCCTGACTTTGCTCTGTGGGTTAAGGATCTGGCCTTGCGGTGAGCTGTGGTGTAGGTCACAGAAGAGGGTCGGATCCCGTGTTGCTGTGGCTGTGGTGTAGGCCAGCAGCTGCAGCTCTGATTCTACCCCTCGCCCGGGAACTTCCATATGCCACAGGTGTGGCCATAAAAGAAAAGGAAAAGAAATCAATGCCATTTTATAAAAAATGGCAACTAAAGACTTCCTTGATTAATTAAACCATCAGAGTCATTTAACGTCACTACGAAATTTGGAAGAAACTTTACTCTCACTGGAGCGCTGAGACACCTCCTGCATGTTTAGGGCACTCATTCTCCAACTGGATAATATTTCCTCTGTTCACCTTCTAGTAAGGATGTAAGTCACACTTCCATTTTAATTGGTAGGTACCGCTGTCTGAAGTGTCTCAACTTTGACATCTGCCAGGTGTGTTTCTTATCCGGTCTTCACAGCAAGTCTCACCAGAAGTCTCATCCTGTGATTGAAAACTGCATCCAGGTAACATCTCATGCCATGTACCAAACTCTTCAAGAATCTTCTCAGTGAAACCTACAGCAATGAAAAAAAGCTTTCTCTCCAGTACTGCTGCTCCTTTCATACATATAAAACTTAAGACTAAGGAAGTGGCACATTCAACCTTAAATATCTCTCCATATACCTTACTTCCTTCATATTGTAACGGTTTTAATAAAACCTCCTGGGAACAAGAAAAGGCCAGAGTTCAACATGAGGCCATTGACTCTCCCGTGTACTAGAAAATATCTGACAAGTAAGAGGCGAGAAGCATTGGAAGTGGATACAGATTAAAAAGAAAAAGCTCTGGTTTGGTAAAAATGATGCAACAAGGCCTCTAGTTGCTAGTACATTTTGGGGGATGTTTTCCTTTTTGTTTTGTTTTGTTTTTTTTTTTCGCTTTTTAGGGCTGCACCTGCAGCATATGGAAGTTCCCAGGCTAGGGGTCGAATGGTAGCTACCACCTCACACCAGTCAGAATGGCCATCATTAACAAGTCCACAAACAACAAAGGCTGGAGGGGGTGTGGAGAAAAGGGAACCCTCCTGCACTGTTGGTGGGAATGTAGGCTGGTGCAACCACTATGGAAGACAGTGTGGAGGTACCTTAGAAAACTCTACATAGAATTACCATATGACCCAGCAATCCCACTCTTGGGCATATATCCAGACAAAAATTTCCTGGAGAAAGACACTTGCACACGCATGTTCAC
>PVHT020000588.1:35924-51226 GCA_004024745.2 Catagonus wagneri | reverse complement strand
AAGTCTGTTCCTCAAGTTCGTGACAGCTCAGTGGTTAATGACTATGACTAGCAGCCCTGAGGGCTCGGGTTTGATCCCTGCCCTCGCTCAGTGGGTTAAGCATTGGGTTCAACCCTGGGCTAGGAAACTCCTCCCCTAGTCCTACTTTGAATGAAAGAGAAAGAAAAGCCATTTTCTCAAGGTGGACTGTTGTTTTCACTTGAACATTGACTTAGTCCGAGGCAAAAATGTGAAAGAGGTTTTGTTGTTTTGTTAGCCCTCCTTTATTTCACTTTCCTTCCACTCCCTCTCACTTCTTTCTCATTTTTGAAGTTGCTAAGGACTCTCTTCTGTCTGTAATAGGTGCCTTTCTTTGATTTTTTTAAAAAACATTTTTAGTTATGCAAATCTGAGTATCTTGGACTAATAAAAAGTTGAAATATTACGGATAAAGTCCCTTTCAGTCCTAATTCCCAGCCCAGATCTGGTCCCTAGTTTTCCAGAGATAATCTGTTTAGGGTATGTCTTTGCAGAACTTATTCTATGCATACAGATATTTAAATATGCTTGTGTGTGTGTGTACATGCGTGCATGTGTGCCCAAAGAGGGCAATTGACTGGTATCTATTAAACTTAAAACCTGAGAACTTTGCACACAAATGCACGAGGAGGCATGTACAGCTTTGTTCACTGCAGCATTACTTATAATTCTAAAAATTTGGAAATAGCATAATGTCCTTTGGTTGCAAATGACTAAAGAAACCATGGTGTCTATTCTCTGAATATAACAAGGTTGATCCATATGTGCTAACCTGAAATGCTTCTCAATTGCAGAATGATATGTACCATACGATAATATTGATATCAGTGACACAAATTTCATTGATTCAAAATAAACTATGTTGGGCATGTAGAAACTGTTTGAATATTTGAATGAAGAGGCAAATAGGCTCCAGTTTCTCAGAAGGGCCACAAAGAACATGCACCAGCCAGACAATGTGACTTCAGGTCTGCAGATCATTTTCTTCTTCCTGCCCTACCCTTTTCCTCTTTTACGCTATTCTTATGAAAAACGTTCCCAAGGTGGCCAGTCCCTCCTTAGATCATTTGTAGGGAGGAGAGAAGAACACAGAGTATAGCCACAGTTACTTATAAATGTAAAGTAATGGGAATTCCTGTCACGGCTCAGTGAAAACGAATCTGACTAGCATCCATCAGGATGCAGGTTCGATCCCTGACCTCGCTCAGTGGGTTAAGGATTCTGAATTGCCTTGAGCAGTGGTATAGGTCACAGATGCAGCTCGGATCTGGCATTGCTGTGGCTGTGGTGTAGGCCAGTGGTGACAGTTCCGATTCTACTCCTAGTCTGGGAAACTCCATATGCTGCAGGTGTGACCCTAAAAAGACACACACACACACACACACACATAGAGTAATGGAATCTAATTTCCTATCCAGACATGTGGGAGACAAGGGCTGGTACATGGAGCCTGGACTGGGCTGGGCCGGGTCAGGTCAGGACTTGCACTTGAGTTCAGAGTGTGATGTGAGATAAGGTTTAATGGGAAAATCCTAGATGAAGCCTGAGCTGATCTTTATCAGCCTGAAGAGACTTGGTGAATGCAAAGAGAAGTGAGATGAGTCTAAGTACACACACACGTAGGATGCATTGGAACAATAAGAAAGTTTCAGTAGAAGGTGGAAGGTAGAAGTGAAAGATTACTTGAGCCAACAGAGAAAAAATAACCCAACTATTTTTTGCAGATGCCTTTGGAAAAGGAGGTGTTCTGGGCAGCAACCTAACTCGGGCAAAAGACTATTGTGACTTATTTTAAAAATCTAAAAATCTTGTTCATGTTTAAATCTCTTTAAAGGAAAATGTTTTGTAAAATGAAACGATGCGATTGCACTTAGAGCATATGAACACTCTGTATCATCGTAAACGGACAGAAACCCAAATACCAGTCACTTTTTGAAGAAAAATTTCAAATAAATAGCCTTATCAGGTTATGATGAATTTTTAGGAATATGGGTTAAATTCAAACTAAAGCCCCAAAACTTATTTTCTCTATTTCTTTCTTCTCTAGACCATAGTCAGCATTAGGAATGAACTGTGGAGGACTCATGAGTCCATCAACGCTCTCCGTAGGGACAGAAGGTAGGAATCACGTGTGTGTGGACAAGTACTGGCAACAGAGGTGCATCAAAGCTTTTACCATGCTCTCTCTCTCTCTCTCTCTTTTTTAATTCGGAAGACATTCCTTAAACAGAGAAATCCTATGATTCAAGTATGAAGGTAAAGGGGGATTTGGCTCTATTTCAACCAAAGCATAACAAAAACAAAAAAATGTCTGGATAATTATATTAAGTTTTGAGTTTTGATTGACTGATTTTGTTTCTTAAAATTTGATTAAGCATTTTCAGTGAAGCATTGATACCCATGTGTATCTTACATGTTTCTAAAGAAATCATTATACTGTCTCCAAAAGCATCTAATTTTCTACCAGGTTTTATTAGGTGGGTTGGAAACTCTCTATCATCTTACTGTATTTCGAAGGACTAATTATTCCTTAAGTCCCTGTATCCTGGTGTCGTTCCTTTAGAAGACAGAATTCCTGGCTCTTCAATAAGGAGGTCCCCTAAGGGAAGATACAATGCTTGGTATCTAGCAGATGCTCAATAAATTAAGGATTAAATATATATTGATATATATTAAAATTAAAATGTCATCCATAAATTAATGATTATATATGTACACATAGAATATGTATATGTGAGATGTGCTTCATAATATAAGGGTATGAAACATAAGAAACATTTCAAAATTCGGTGATAATTCATGAAAAGAAGCTTAGTAACACTTTTAAAGTAATTTAATATCAATTTAAATGTTAAAAGCAGTTTTGATCTTCTTCATTGTATAAGAAAAGGAGAAGTAAAATTAAGCAAAACAGTATAGCAATGAAAAGGCAATTGTGAAATTTAAAATGTGGAAATAAAATGGAAATTTTGAAATTTAATTCTTTAAAACTTTATTCTTAAAATAATTATCTCAAACTAATTACTTTAAACTAAATGATTCTTTTTTGTGTAGTTCATGCCCACTACATACACCCTTGATCTCCCGGTAAGGTATTTATCAACACAATGAATACTAGTGTGAGCCTGATTAATGCGTAAAATCTATATTGTCTTTATCCTTTTCCTGTCTGCCCCATAATTTTTATCAATGATTTGGAGAAAATAGTAGAAGACATACTTCTCAAATGTGTGTGACGTGATACCAGAAGGCGTAGATAATAAGCAATCTCAAATCACTAAGATATCATAGTCTGGAGTGGTGGGGCAATTAGTAAAGACCAAATTTTAAAAGATTAAATGCAAATTCTAAAATTATAGGCTCAGGTTCACAACAAATAGTGTGGAAAGAGCTGAGACGGAGTTCTCTGGTGGCTCAGCAGATTAAGGATCCAGTGTTGTCACTGCCGTGATTCTACTTAATGCTGTGACATGGGTTCCATTCCTGTGCCAGGGAACTTCCACATGCTTTGAGTGTGGTCAAAAAAAAAAAAAAAAAAAAAGAGCTGAGATACGTAGTCAACTATGAGTTCAGCAGCAGCTAATACTGTATTACTGATTATTTAAAACGCAGCAGTCTCAGACTACATTAAGAGAATCATTCTGTTGTTTGCTAGGTGCTGATCAAGAAACAATGTTTCACTGCTTCTGTGCACCATTAACTTGCCTTTTGAATATTTGTGTTCTGTTCTGTTTTTTTTTTTTTTTTTCCAGGCTGCACTCATGGTATATGGAAGTTTCTGAGTGGCAATGCTGGATCCTTTAACCCACTGTAACAGGCCGGGATCAAGCTGGTGTTGCCCCAGAGACAAGACAATTCATTAACCCACTCCGCTACAATGGGAACTCCTATTTATGTTCTATTTTAAAGCCTACTCCATGAGAAGTTCAAGCTCCTGAACTTCAGGAAGCAGAACTGCATATAAAGATATGAAAGTTCAGAAGGGCAGGTTTCAGATCATTTGGATGGAATTGTTTCTCAAAGAATCTGAACTGTTTGTTAGTAGTGGCTATTTGCCTGGAGAGTATCAGGCTAGAAATACTGGCATTGGGTAAGTTATGTTCACCAGAAACTCTCTAGGAGAACTTCTCCATCTAAAAGAAAAAAACCAACAGAGGAAGAAAAGAACTGCCCTTGAAATAGGGCTTTCCCTACTTTCACTTGGACTGTGGAAAGATGTGAGTACATGTCTTCTAGCTGTTCAAACACAGTGGATGGGCCAGAGAGGAAGAAGGGGATGGGAGTGATGGACAAAGTGGGAGAAAGAGAAACTGATGCCACTAATGGTCCTAACAAGCAGGTCCTAACAAGCACTCTAAGTACAGAGAATACTGTCAAGAGAGACCTTCTGAGAATGCTTCTCTGTACTCTACTATATAAAATCCCTGACTGACTCCTTTCTGAAAAGTCCATCATAAAGATGTACTTGAAACTCCAATTATGATCAAGGATTTTAGAGCCAGGCTCCTCTTTCACCTGTCTCATTGTCTGGCAGTCTAAGGGATATCCTTTAGAGATGCTAGCTTTGAAGGGGAGCCCCAGTTGAATTCCAAGATCTGTGTCAATGAGGTATTTCGAAGACACTAACAGTGAGAAATGTTGCATTTCCTACCAGGGAACCAATCTCTACAAATTTCATAAATATGTCAACAGCACTGGTCAAAGAATAAGATCAAGTTTTGGAAAGCCAGTTTTAATTGTACACACAGATTCTGTAACAGGAACTATTTTTGACCTGGGGATATGGCAAGAAGCAAAATGGGGGGGGGGGAAGTTTCCAGAATAAAGAGACAATAAGCAACTATGAAGTGATAGAGTAAGATATAAGTCAAATAAGTAAAACAGGTGGTATGTCATAATGTGCCTGCCCGTAAGTTTAAAAGCTCAAGACTAAGTCAGAAACTACTATTTCATCATGTTGTATAGCCATTAGACATGATGAAAAGCCAAGGAGACCAAGAAGATGGGAAAGAGTAAGAAGGGAGATGGGAGGTAAGGAAGGCAAGGCTGAGGTTCTGGTTTGCAGTTCCAAGTAGGACCTTCAGGGATGGCCCCACTGAGAATATGATGTTGAGCTAAGATTTAAAGATGAGGGGATGAGCTGAGCAAGAATCTGGGGGAAGGAGGCTTCTAAGCAAAGGGGACCAAAAGAGCAGACTCTGAAGGGAGAGGTGTGTTTAAAGAGTTGCCAAGAGGGCTGAAGGGCAGTGAGTGAGCAAGAGAAAACAGAGTTGAGGTCAAGAAGGGAAGGGGGGACTTGGCCATCTTTTTGAGCTTTGGCCACCTCTGAAGGGACTTTGGTCTACTCTTGTTTTCTTTTTGGCTGTACCTGTGGCATGTGGAAGTTCCTGGGCCAGGGATCGAACATATAGCACAGCAGCAGCCCAAGCCACAGCAATGACAATGCCAAATCCTTAGCTGCTAGACCACCTGGGAACTCTCTGCTTTATGTTTTAAAAGAAGTACCCTGACTACTTGGTTCAGTCTGAAACCAATGGACAACTAGACTTAGGAAGAGAAGCCAGAACAGACCCACAATTCATGAATTGCATCCTTGTTCCTCCCCTGTGGTCTTGGTTGGTTGTGAGGTATTGGCCACAACATGTGTGCTATCTATCACTCTACATGGAGTGTTTCTAGATAGAAAGATAAGCAATAGAGTCAATATTCACATTTCAGGAGCTGCAGAAGGTCTGCTGCCAACAGTCATCCATAACACGCATGATGAGTTTTCAAAAACAACTCTAAAGCCAATGACGTTCTTGTGACATTGTGGATATAATAGACACAAAAGGCAGTGGTAGGGATGAACAGTTTAAAGCAGGATTGATTAACCTTAGGTCGCAGTTGAGGCGCAGGCTTCTCTGGCATCTCCTCCCATAGAGAGGCCTGGGGTGCATCTTGCTGGGCCCGCCCCTTACCCTTTCGATCCACTCAGACCTGTCTTCTTTGCAGGCTCCTTAAAAAACAGTTAAACCAATACAAAGACAAGTTGCAAGCTATATATGCCTGCCAGGAAGAAAAAAGTGGCAGATTTGAAACAAAGATCCATGAACTCACAACCAACCAGAACAGTCTGTGGACCAAGCTTCAGCTTATGGGACAGGATCTACAGGTATTTAATATAGGGGATACTGGCCATCTGGAAGTCTGACCTGGAATCCTCTGGCTGAGGGGGGTGCTGCACCTGACTGAGCCTTTGCACCTCACTCTGACCAGCCTTCACCCTTTCCCTCTTCTCTCCATACCCTGACCAGTTTCCCCTTTCATCAGCCAGACGACATCTTCCATCTTTGTGAAGGCGGTGCCATTGGGAGAGAACAGTACTGGTACCATTTAGAAACAATAGACCTGGGGCAAAGCAGTTCTTTACAAGTATGGATTCCTAAACATTTAGTTTCTTAAAATTTTAGATTCTTAAAATTTTTTGAGGACCCCAAGAAGCTTTTGTGGGTTATATCTATTGCTATTTACCCTAGTCAAAATTAATAAGTGGTTTTCAAATAAATATTAATTCATTTGAAAATGAAAATAATCGACCCATTATATATGTAACATTTTAAAACAGTAACCGTATGTACACATATACTTTAATTAGAAGACTGGCATTGTTTTACATTTTTTACAAATCTCTTTAATGTCTGACTTAATAAAAGACAGCTGGGTTTTTCCTAACCGCTTCAGCAGTCAATCTGATGCAAGATGTTCTGGCTGAATTATATGAAGAAATCTGGCCCCACCCAGATTTGCAGTTGAAAAAGAGAGGAGTATTTTGATAGCCTTTTCAGGTAATTGGAGATCTTCTTCTTTAATACTATACCAAAACATGACAAATGATCATTTGTGTTTTTTTAAAATAAATGTTATTGGAGTATAGTTAACTTAGAAAGTTGTGTTATTTTCAGGTGCACAGCAAAGTAAATCAGTTATACATATACGTATATCTGTGCCTTTTCATATTCTTTTCCCATATAGGTTATTATACAGTATTGAGTAGATTACTCTGTGCTATATAGTAGGTCCTTGTTACCTATGGTAAACGATAATTTCTTTCTCTCTCCCCTTTTTTTTTTTTTTGTAGTTTCCCAGGCTAGGGGTCGAATTGGAGCTGTAGCCTCCAGCCTACACCACAGCCGCAGCAATGCCAGATTCGAGTCGTGTCCATGTCTGTGACCTGCACCACAGCTCGTGGCAATGCTGGATCCTTAACCCACTGAGTGAGGCCAGGGATCGAACCTGTGTCCTCATGAATACTAGTCATATTCATTTCTGCTGAGCCACTCCTAAGTGATCACTTCATAAAGGATAGTGGAATATTGAATTTGAAGCCTTATCTCATTCACACTCTCTTTCATTAAAATACATTGTGCTTTCTTGAATAAATCCTCTCCCCAGTCATGAATTTTTATCATCGTACACTGGTCATTTGGAGGTTTACCAGGCTGTGCCAAACTCCGTAATGTTCATCCATTTCATTACACAAGATTTTTAAAAATCATATTCATTAATATCATCACCAATCTTATCAGAAAAGTCTTAAAGAATTGAAAAGCTAGCAAGCTCAGGAATACTGAATGCAAGTTTTCCAAAATTGTAATTTTTTGCTTAAAAGCTCAACTGTTAATTTAGCAACATGTATCATTGCTTTCCTTATTGTTACTGTCTCACTCCATTCATTTTTGAGAAAATGTTTGCCAAATGCCCAAGTCTAATACTTTCGCATAAGGAGCAACTTTCGTATTTCAGTAAACATCAGAAGTGTATTATTATGCATACTTCACATTTCATCACATACCATATTAAAAAAAGATGTGTTGGAGTTCCCTTCGTGGCTCAGTGGTTAACGAATCTGACTAAGAGCCATGAGGTTGCGGGTTCAATCCCTGGCCTCGCTCAGTGGGTTAAGGATCCGGCGTTGCCGTGAGCTGTGGTGTAGGTTGCAGACGCGGCTCGGATCCCACATTGCTGTGGCTGTGGTGTAGGCCAGCAGCTGTAGCTCCTGTTAGACCCCTAGCCTGGGAACCTCCATATGCCGCGGGTGCGGCTCTAGATAAGGCAAAAAGACAAAAAAAAAAAGTGTGTTACTACCAAGAAAATTAAGAATTTTTGCTACACCATCAAGGATGTTCTTAAGTAAAACTGCTTTTGTTTTTTTAAACTGCAAGTGCATGATGGTACAAACACCATGATTACTAGCACCATTTAGTGATGAGGGCTTGATTTGTGCTAAAACACCAACAGCTTTAGCTTTACTTTTGATTTTGCACCATCAGTGCTTTAATGTCAACACATTGGAAAGGCGAATAAGGAGTCCCTGTCGTGGTTCAGTGGTTAACGAATCTGACTAGGAACCATGAGGTTGCGGGTTCGATCCCTGGCCTCGCTCAGTGGATGAATGATCTGGCATTGCTGTGAGCTGTGGTGTAGGTCACAGACACGGCCCGGATCCCATGTTGCAGTGAGCTGTGGCATCGGCCAGCGGCTACAGCTCCAATTAGACCCCTAGCCTGGGAACCTCCATATGCCACGAGTGCGGCCCTAGAAAAGACAAAAAATAAAATAAAAAAATTAGAAAAAAAGGTGAATAATATCTAAGTGTTATTGTGAAAAGTAATCTTGACCTCATGGTCCCCTGAAGGGTCTCAGAGACCTCCAGGACTCTGTGGACCACACTTTGAGGACTGTGCTTTGTAGGGAGTATATCACCTGGATTGGATACCTGTGACTTGTCCTGAAACCCCTCACTACATGCCTATCTAGATGGATCATTATGAACATGTTTTATTGTAATACTTGTTATCAACCAATGTAGCCTGATATTTTCAGATATTTCTTATAATATTTAGAGAACCTAAGCTTTCAGAACCTAGAGTTTTCACAGACTTCCTATGATAATTCCCTGCTTTGTTTGTTTGTTTGTTTGTTTGTTTTTAGGGCTGCACCTGCAGCATGTGGAGTTCCCAGGCTAGGATTCAATTGGCGCTGCAGCTGTCAGCCTGCCAGTTTCCACCACAGCCTTAACAACACCAGATCCGAGCCACATCTGCAACCTACACCACAGCTCATGGCAACGCCAGATCCTTAACCCACTGAGTGGAGCAGGGGTTGAACCTGCATCCTCATGGATACTGATTGGGTTCGTTACCACTGAGCCACGACGGGAACTCCCCTGTGGTAATTTAGAATCTGAGCTGTTCTAACTTTTGCAGACTGTTTTGGGTGGACGTTGAATTAACAGCGTAAAATAAACTTAATAGTAATGTATTTAGAGACCCAAAAGAACATCTTACATTAAAATTCCCTATTGGAATATTGGCATTTAATGCAAAATGAAAAAAGTTAATGTTAATTTCTTCATAAGGTTTTCTTCATCCAGGCAGTGTCTCACCCCTTCCATCCTTCACCTTCTTCCTGTCAAAATGTGGCGGCCAAGGGTGACCATGGAAAGAGTGAAGGGTTTTGGAGGGGAGGAGATTCTTCCCAGATCAAGGATCCCCCTGATGATGGTTCAGCCCAGGACACTCTCCCTAAGTCCACCGTGACTGACAGAAATCACCGAGGTCCGGCACAAGCAGAACATGATCTACCAAACTCAGAATCCCCAAAGGCCAGTTTGCAGCTGAAGTCAATGCGAAGCACCAGGGCAAGAAGCCAAGCACAAAAGACCTCAAAGGAACTCTTTCGTTCCCTACCCAGTCCCCAAAATGACCTGCTGCAGGACACCCCCCAAATTTCTCTTGCTGAAATGAACAGTCCCTCTCTGGCACCTGCACAAAGGAAAGAGACAGTTACTATCCAGAAAGGAAAGGATGAGTCAGAGGAAGAGGAACTCCAAGAACTGTTATCAAAACTCACAGATACCTTCACTCTAGAAATGACTTCAGGTAAGATTTTTTATAATCACTAGAGATAGTGATACCCAGGGACTCGGGCTGCCTTTTAAAACTCTTGGTTCTGGAGTTCCTGTCATGGCCCAGTGGTTTATGAACCCATGAGGATGGGGATTTGAGCCCTGGCACAGTCAGTGGGTTAAGGATCTGGCGTTGCCATGAGCTGTGGTGTAGGTTGCAGACACGGCTCGGATTCCACATTGCTATGGCTATGGTGTAGGCTAGCAGCTACAGCTCTGATTCAACCCTTAACTGGGGAACTTCCATATGCCGTGGCTGCGGCCCCCCAAAGACAAAAATAAATAAATAAATAAATAAATAATCTTGATTCTATGACATTAGCCCAACAGATGCAATTCATCTAGTAATTAAAAGACTTGGGAGCCTTTTGGACGTCAGTGTCCTTTCTGAACTTGATTTCTAGTATTGCCTAATTGGTAGGGTTATTGTGAGAATAAAAGGTTATAAACCAAATGAGATTTTAGCATAGCACCTGACACATACCAAGAATTCAAGAAATGCCTATTATTTTGAGGGAGTTCCCTTCATGGCTCAGTGGTTAACGAATCCGACTAAGAACCATGAGGTTGCGGGTTCGATCTCTGGCCTTGCTCAGTGGGTTAAGGATCTGGCGTTGCCATGAGCTGTGGTGTAGGTTGCAGACGCGGCTCAGATTCCACGTTGCTGTGGCTGTGGCAAAGGCCGGCAGCTGCAGCTCCTGTTAGGCCCCTAGCCTGGGAACCCCCATATGCTGCGGGTGCGGCTCTACATAAAAAAAAGCAAAAAGACAAAAAAAAAGAAATGCCTATTATTTTGTTACTGCAATTGTTATTATCAATAGCACTACAACATATATAACTGGGAAACTATGTTATCATTTGAAAATGGGAATATGAATGATATTCTCTTTCTAGAAGATAATTAAGGCTATCGTATTGTAAGTAGTACCATCATGATTGCCATCTTCTTCATAAGCTATATCTCATGCTAAATCGGAAGGTTCTATTAATACTTCTTCATTATAACTGTTTCCTCTGGTTTGTGATGGCATTGTCTTACAGAGTGTTTTGTTATCTTAAAATGTCTATATCTATATTTATAACCATTTCTTTTTAAGGAAGCCTGAGATCTTTCATGTTGAAGTCATTACCTAGAGACTTGATAAAATAAAGGATTCAGTGTGGTACTGCAGGCCTTCCCAAAGTTTTTTTTTTTTCTTTTTAGGGCCACACCCATGACATGTGGAGGTTCCCAGGTTAGGGGTTTAATCAGAGCTACAGCTGCTGGCCGCAGCCACAGCCATGAGCAACACCAGATCCAAGCTGCGTCTGTGACCTACATCACAACTCATAGCAATGCCAGATCCTTAACCCACTGAGCTAGGCCAGGGACTGAGCCTGCAACCTCATGGTTCCTAGTTGGATTCATTTCCATTGCACCATGGTGGGAACTCCAGCCCTTCCCAAAGTATTTCTGATTTGGCATATTAGTTTATGAAGGCTGCCATAATGAAGTAACATGGACTAAGTGGCTTAAACAATAATTTTTTTTTCTCATGCTCCTGGAGGCTAGAAGTCTGAGATCAAGGTGTCAGTAGTGTTTGTGTCTTCTGAGGCCTCTCTCCTTGGCTTGTAGATAGCTGTCTTCTCCTTGTGTTTGCACACCAGTTTCCCTCTGTGCATGTTCCTATCCAAATTTCCTCTTCTTATAGGGACACTGCTCATATTAATTAACTGTTTAAATACTCTGTCTCTAAATTTAGTCATATTTAGGGGATCCCACTGTGGTGCAATGGGTTAAGAATCCAACTGCAGCAGCCTGAGCTGCTGGAGAGGCACAGGTTCAATCCACAGCCTGGAACATTGGGTTAAAGGATCCGGTGTTGCTTGCAGCTGAGGTGTGGGTCAAAGCTGTAACTTGGCTTCAGTCCTTGGCCTGGGAACTTACATATGCTGTGGGTATGGCCATAACATGTACATATCGACTATATAATATATAATATATGTATATATACAGGCACCTTTAGACCTACTGGAAGTAGGACTTCAATATATGAATTTGGGGAGGGAGACACAATTCAGTCCGTAATAAACAGTGAGCTGTAAAATGGGAACATAATTAATGTCAGTTACATACTGAACTTGGTAGATCCAAGTCAATGAAGTAATTACTTGGTGATTCTAAAAATCTTTAATATGAAGAAAGTTTGAGTTGTAATCCTTATATTAGATAAAACAAGATCGCAAAAATGCTAGAAGCATGCTCAGACCCCCTGAGATAAAGATTGGATGGGAACTCCTTGTGCCTGATTCTTAGGCCAGCACAGGATTCCACCCACTGTATTTCCATCTAAATATCACTGGGGTCATGATAAGTATTCAAAGCAAAGTCAATATCCACTTGACCTTTTTGAGAAAACATATAAAACTTTAGCTTTTATTCTACAAACTCTTTTAGGATTTAACATCTTCATCTTGTTTTTATTTTTTGTTTTTTTTCTCCCATCAAATTTATGAACGTTGCCTATTTTTAAAATGTCATATTGGGTCAGCCCTTACAAATGTGGTAGGCTATACTGTACATTTCAGGGACCTAATATGTAGGTCTGCTATACGCATTTAGGAGACAATATTCCACCATTGTGTGCAGTTTGATTCCTGAAAGACCCATGTGTATTGTAAGTAATTTTATCAAGGTCTATACATACAAATATACCTATATCTTTGCATACACACATCATTATGCCATTACAAGGGAAATCATGAAAAAAGTTTATTTTTAAATTCAGATGATACAGTACAGTGTAAAGATGCAATTAGGAGTTCCTGTCATGGGTCAGCGGTTAAGAAACCCAACAAGTATCTATGAGGACGCAGGTTTGATCCCTAGACTCGCTCAGTGGATTAGGAATCCAGCATTGCCATGAGCTGTGGTGTAGCTCACAGATGCGGCTCAGATCTGGTGTTGCTGTGGCTGTGGCATAGGCCAGCAGCTGTAGCTCTGATTCGACCCCTAGCCTGGGAACCTCCATATGCCACAGGTGTGGCCCTAGAAAGACAAAAAAGAAAAAACAGAAAAAAAGAGATGCAGCTAGCATTAGCCAATGTTGTAGATGACATAAAAAGTATACGTCTGAAAAAATTACCTCTGCTTCCATTTACAACTTAAATAGAACCATTGAGATGCTTCTGCAGGATGAATGCATTATCATACAGAAGTGCTTATGATGTTAGCAGGAAAGTGCACGTTTCCCTTTTTTGTTATTGTATTGTATTTGAAATTTTGTGATGATCCAGCAAACACTAATTGACAAAATTTGAATTTATAGTCTTCTTTCTTTTATATCAGTTTTTTCTTTGAAACTTTTATACATAGCGTCTATGTTAATCTTGATGGCTACTATTAATTTATTAAACATTTTGCACTCTTTACTCAAATATTTCTTTATTTATTTTTGGCCACATCCACAGCCATGGAAGTTCCTGGGTCAGGGACTGAACCTGTGCCACCATAGAGACAATGCTAAGTCTTTTACCTACTATGCCACAGAGGGAATTCCTCAAATATTTCTTATTAAGTTTGTATTCTTATTCAATCAGGTATTAAATATAATCCTGTCTCTACACTCTACTTAGCCATTGGCAATATGGTTTTTAAAAATAATTCATAATCTATGCATGCTTACCAAAATTACATCATACGTAATCAGAGACATAAATATGACAACCACATTTATGAAGATGTGGAAAGGCAAACTAAATTAAGGTACTGATCATTTTTTTAAATTTCTTTTTTTATTTTTTATTTTTTCCATTGCTTAGTGATTTTTATTACAAGTATAGGTGTATAAAAATCATCACAACTCAATTTGATAGCATTTGTGTCCCCATTTTTTTAAATTTCTGTCTCTGTCATAGATGAATCAGATAACAGCAGGAAGTTTCTGATCATTTTACTGTCCCAGTTTTTCTTAATTGTCAGAAAACTTACAAATACCTATTGTTTGTAACATACTTGGAGTGTCAGCAGTGGTGTGATTATCCTAGTAGCTGACTAGCTTTTTCAATTGGAGCTTTGTTAAGGTCATCACATTTGGGAAATTAAGATGAACTTTAAATGACTTACGATGAAAACAGCAAGCCTGAAGATCAATTTGTGGGCATTTGTTGACGTTAACTGAATAGAGTCATTAGGTATCAAGACTTAGGATAATAGGATTTCAGGTGACCCTGAGAGCTTAATGGAAAAGAGAAAGTGCATATAAGAGATTCCTCAAACCTCTTTAAATTCCAAACTTTGGGCTGAAAGTCAGTAGCAAACAATTTGTTGAAAATTGCATTAAAGAAATTAGGCTTGGAAGGGCATCTAACACTATTTGCTTCTGTAGTGACAAAAAAAGGACATAATGTCTTCTTTCTCATTAAACTATTTTCTTTCCATTTGTGAGTGAAATTTCCTTTGTACATCTCTGAAATTCTTTCCCCAGCTTCTCTTCCTTCTTCTCTGCCATCCATTTGCCACAGTAGGTTTCAAGGATGAGAAGGGAAGACAAGAGAGTGATGATGGGATTGGGAGGCATGGTTGGGGGGGTGGGGAATGCGGGAGAATTATTCCTCTTCCTTTCTTCCCCACCTGGAACCATCATCTAAGCCACTATTTTATTTTATTTTATTTTTATATTGCAGTATTTTTGGATCCATCTTTTTTTTCTTAATGGATTTTAATTCAATTATAGGTGTACATAAATCATCACAAGTCAATTTTACAGATTTTGTATCCCAAATCCCCAGTATATCCCCCCACCCCCCAGATTGTCTTATTTGAAAAACCAAGGTTTTCCAAAGTCTGCGAGTCATTGTCTGTTCTGTAAGAAGGTTCATTGTGTCTTTTTAGTTTCCACATGTAAGCAGTAGCATTGGGTGTTGCTGTCTAATTGTCTGACTGGTTTCACTTTGCATGATAATTTCTAAGTCCATCCATGTTGCTATAAATTGGTAATTCATTCCTTTTAATGGCTGAGTAACATTCCATTGTGTGTATGTACCATATCTTCCTATCCACTCTTCTGTGGATGGGCATTTAGGTTGTTTCCATGACCTGGCTATTGCATAGAGTGCTGCAATGAACACTGGAGTACATGTGTCTCTTCGAGTCAGGGTTTCTGCTGGATAGATGCCCAGGAGTGGGATTGCTGGATCAAATGGTAATTCTATTTTGAGTTTTCTGAGGAATCTCCATACTGTTTTCCACAGTGGCTGCACCAATTTGCATTCCCACCAACAGTGTAATAGGGTTCCTTTTTCTCCACACCCTCTCCAGCACTTATTGTTTGTAGGCTTTTTGATGATGGCCATT
>PVHT020000588.1:3954-34924 GCA_004024745.2 Catagonus wagneri | reverse complement strand
CTGCACCAATTTGCATTCCCACCAACAGTGTAATAGGGTTCCTTTTTCTCCACACCCTCTCCAGCACTTATTGTTTGTAGGCTTTTTGATGATGGCCATTCTGGCTGGTGTAAGGTGGTACCTCATAGTGGTTTTGATTTGCATTTCTCTAATGAGGAGTGATGTTGAACATCTTTTCATGTGTTTATTTGCCATCTGCCTGTCTTCTTTGGAGAACTGTCTGCCTAGATCCTCTGCCCATTTTTGGATGGGGTTGTTTGTTTCTTTGGTATTGAGCTGTAGGAGGTGTTTGTAAATTTTGGAGATTAAACCCTTGTCAGTTGATTCATTTGCAAATATTTTCTCACAATCTGTGGGTTGTCTTTTCATTTTGTTTAGGGTTTCCTTAGCTGTGCAAAAACTTTGAAGTTTAATTAAGTCCCATTTGTTTATTTCTCTTTTTATTGTCCTTACTCTGACACATGGATCTGAGAAGATGTTGCTATCATTTATGTCAGAGAGTGTTTGGCCTATGTTTTCCTCTAAGAGTTTTATAGTGGAAATCACTAATGCAGAAGAGAAAAGAGATAAAAGATTGAAAGGAAATGAGCAGAGTCTCAGAGAACTCTGGGATAATGTTAAACGCACCAATATCCGTATTATAAGGGTGCCAGAGGGAGAAGAGAGAGAGAAGGGGACAGAAAAAATATTCGAGGAGATTATAGCCGAAAACTTTCCTAATATGGGAAAGGAACCACTCACTCAAATCCAGGAAGCCCAACGAGTACCATATAAAATAAACCCAAGGAGAAACACTCCCAGACACATATTAATCAAAATGACCAAAATTAAAGAAAAAGAGAAAATTTTGAAAGCAGCTAGGGAAAAGAAACAAATGACATACAAGGGAACTCCAATAAGGTTATCAGCAGATTTTTCAGCTGAAACCCTACAGGCCAGAAGGGAGTGGCATGATATACTAAATGTGATGAAAGGGAAAAACTTCCAACCAAGATTACTTTATCCAGCAAGGCTCTCATTCAGATTTGAAGGAGAAATCAAAACCTTTACAGATAAGAAAAAGCTAAGAGATTTCTGCAACACTAAACCAGCTTTACAACAAATCCTAAAGGAACTTCTCTAGGCAGAAAAGAAAAGGCCACAACCATAATGAAAAACACCACAAATAATAAGCCACTATTTTAAATAATCAGAAACTGAAGCTTGAACCTTAGCAGACTGTAGAAAAATAGAGTAGTGTTTTAGTAACCTCAGATAAGAGAAGTTCAACACTGGATCTTTATCTCACTTATTTAGAAGGTTGACTACTCAAATGCTGCCTTGGAATCCTAGTGGTATCTACTGAAAAAATTTTTTTTTTCTTGCTTTAGGGCCATCCCTACGACATATGGAGGATCCCAGGTTAGGGATGCGATCAGAGCTACTGTGGCCAGCCTACATCACAGCCACGGCAACGTGGGATCTGAACCATATCTGTGACCTACACCACAGCTCATGGCTACACCAGATCCTTAACCCACTGAGCGAGGGCAGGGATCGAAACCACATGCTCATGGATATTAGTCAGATTTGTTTCCACTGAACCACAGTGGGATCTCCTCCACTGAAATCTTTTTTTTTTTTTTTTGGTTTTTGTCATTTTATGGCCATGGGTTTATGGCCGCACCCGCAGCATGTGGAGGTTCCCAGGCTAGGGGTCTAATCAGAGCTGTGGCCACTGGCCTGCGCCGCAGCCACAGCAACGCAGGATCCGAGCCGCGTCTGCAACCTACACCACAGCTCACGGCAACGCCGGATTGTTAACCCACTGAGCAAGGGCAGGGATCGAACCCACAACCTCATGGTTCCTAGTCGGATTCGTTAACCACTGCGCCACGACGGGAACTCCTCCTCCACTGAAATCTTAATGAATATTTTTCTCCCTTTTCTCGTGTGTGTGTGTGTGTGTGAATAGATATGTAAATATCTATATGAAAAAGTAGAAATAATTTTTCTTGATGGGAAAAGATATACAGAGTTCTAGCATTAAGCTTCATGACAGTAGGAAAAAACTATTTAGTTGGCTCATCATTCATTCACTCACTCATTCATTCACTCATTCATTCATCAAATAATCATCTACTGCTTCCAGTGCTGCAGGGCATCAGGGAATCCTAGAAGAGGGATAGCATGCTGTAACAAGACACAAGACTCTCCTAGATTTAGAAAGTGGGGGACCAGGAAGCACTCTGTTCTGCAGAACAAAGACCCCTAGGTTTCAGCCCACATGATGTTTATTGAGGAACATGATGAGATTAGTGTGGAAGGTGACAAGATTAGTGGGCAGGAATAGGTATAAGCAATAGGTTATCTTCTTAGTGATATCAAAGGGTATATCCTTAAGACATAATGCAGTTGTTTATATAATAACATGGTTAATGCATTAAGTCCTTTATCTTGTCTTTGAAGGAGATTCTGTACTTTACAACTCTGAGTCCACAGGTATTTGCCTTCTGCAGAGTTCAGCTCTTCCATGGTCTCCAACAGTCATCAAGCTTTAACTATGTCCCAAGTGCTGTGCTGGATGGGTAGATTTATGTTTTTTAAAACACTTTGGCATTGTGTAGAAAGTGGCTTGGAGAAGGATCAGGGGGTGAGTAAAGAGACTGCGTGAGAACCTATAGTAGTCTCGGCTAGTGATGGCAGTTTGGCCTGGGTGGATGTTCATACACTTACTGCAATGAGGAACGCTGGGAAAGCTGAGATGGAGATCAGCAAATCAAGAGTGCAGTTATAAACCATTAAGTGTGAATTGCTTGGAGACATCCAGATGGAAATATCAGAATGCAATCAACATGTACAATCTGGAGCTCAAGGGAGAGGTCTTAGTCCAGAGTAGACATTCAACACATAATGTTTTGCTTAATTATTATTGTTGTAAGCAAGACATGGTCTCAGCATTTCAACTGCCTGAAAAGTAATCATAAACTAGATAATCTAATACCTAGATAATCTAATACTTTTAAACCTCTATACCCATCATTCTGATAGCCTTCCCTCACATCCCTAATTAATTCCTATATCAGATAGATTGTTTATTACTTTCAAGCGAATTATTTTCCCATTATGATTTCCTCTGGACTGTTGATTTCACAGATATTTCTATCCAACATCTCATTAGGCCTCCACCCAGGTGCTATAATCCTGACCTTATATGTATGGAATTCCAAGTTTATGCAGGCAACATACTTAATGCCATGTGCATATCTTTGACTTTTTTTTTTTTTTTACCATTTCAAGGGATTGGGATTTAAAACTAAATCAACCAAACAAGAAAAAAATCACGTATGACGTGTATTATTGCTTCCCTATTCTTTATTGCTATATTCATGCTTTTTATAACTGTGGGCTGAAAAACAGAATATCCTAAAACTAAGTTTGCCTCTAGACAAGGTTTTTTATTCAGGCAATAAAATATTATTTATTCAAGGTCCTTGTAATTCTCTAGCAGTGTTAGAGAATAGACAGTGTAGAAGGCATGAATCTGCTCATCTTATGTTCAACAGAAATCAGCACAGATGGAGTCATAATAAATCATGTAACTAAAGTGTGTAACCAACAAAATAAGTCTTTCCATGTTTTTATTTCCCAGGATCTTATTTTTTATTAATTACACAGATGATAGTATACAACATGCTCACTGTAAAATTAAAGTGCCTAAGTGCACACATTTTTCAAAAATGAATTCACATCATGTCCTTCACTCCCTGCCACCTGCTTCTCAGAGGTAAACATGGTTGGCAGTTTAGTGAGCTTTTCTTCAGACATGTTTCTTCTCATATATGTGTCTTTACTTTATTAAATAAGTTACTTAGATTGTACTTGTTCTTTTCTCACTTAACAATATATCTTAGATGTTGAGCAATGTAATTTTTTCAATGCTTCATAATATCTCAGTGTATAAATAAACCATAATTTATTGATTGATAAGTAGTTAAGTTGCTCGCAACTTTTGTTTTCATAAGAATGTTTTGGTGAATATGGTTATAGCATGTATCTTTGTACTGACATATAAATATGTTTGCAGGATCAATTCTTAGAAATGGAACTCAGCTTAAAGTTATGTATATCAAATTTTGGTTGATAACTGCATAATACTTATTACAGTGGTCATAAGGGACCAATCAAATCATTAATCAATAGAGCAGAGGTCTCAACACATCATCCTTAGACCAGCAGCATCAGTACCACCTGGGACCTTATTAGAAATGCAATTTCATGGGCCCCATCCCTGATATACCATAGTAATCAGAGTTTTCCAGATAAACAGGACAAATAGGATGTATATATAAAGAATGAGATTTATTTTAAGAAATCGTCCCATGTGATTATGAAGGCTAGCAAGTCCAAAGATCAGTGGTCAGCAAGCTGGAGACCCAGAAGATCCAGTGCTGTAGTTCTAATGCAAAATCTGGCAGTCTTAAGGCTTAGGAAGATCTCATGTTTCATTTTGATCCCAAAAGAAAACTGATTTCCCAGTTGGAAGACGGTCAGGCAAAAGGAGTTTGTTCAGACTTTTTGTTCTGTTCAGGCCTTCAGTTAATTGGATGAGGTCCATCCATATTAGGGAGGGCAATCTGCTTTACACCATCCACCAATTCAAATGTTAACTTCATCTGGAAGCAGCCTCATAGACACACCCAGAATAATGTCTGATCAAATAGCTGGGCACCATAGTCCAATCAAATTGACATGTAAAATTAACCATCATATATACTGAATCAAAACTCTGAGGGTGGGACCTAGCCATCTGTTTTTATACTCTCCAGGCAATTTTAACATACAGCAGGGTTTAAAAATCACTGCCCTACGGTGGGCTTCCCAGCTACTCAGACTGGTGCTTGAAGTCTTGGGGAAATGCTCTTTAACAACACACAACTTGGTTGGATTAGTCATTGGTCACAGTAAACGATTCCCATCTCATTGTCAAGCTGCCTTAGAGAAAAAGCATTGCCATCAGGAACTGAGGAGAGATGGATTTTATTTCTTCATGGTGTTAGAGCTTTATCAAGGTCAGCTTGAGAACCTACAGGTGCTTTCTCTGAAGGACTTTTCTTGTTTGTTGATTTCAGATGCCCAGTCGCCGGTGAACATAGACCTGTACTGTGGAGCTGAGCGAGTGTGCAGGGCCTTCTCTGCCCTTGTTGATCAGATCACCTTGTCCAACGTAAACTGAAGAGGAGTCCAGGCTCAGAAGCCCCTTGGGGTGATGACAAAATGTATTCTCAAAATCTGTACTGAAAACACTAGACCTTCTTCCTCTCTCTAGTGTGAAACGTGAAGAAAATGTTATTTCTTAATCTCTCTACTCATGTGTCTTTGTTCTTCAGATTAAAGCCTTGGGAGTGAAGGGTGATGGAGGGAAATGGAAAGAAGTGGCAAGTCAAATCTGGTTGTGCTGTTTCCAACAGAGGCCCGTTCTTTGAAGACATACGTAGTAATATTCAAGCGGGTGATCTACAGAAATTCATGCTTCAATATCTAAGTTAATGAACTGATGATCTAATCTTCTATCTAGATGCTCCTGCTGGAGAGTATAGACTTGGTGAAAAACTAAATACACACACAAAGTGCATGCAGAATTGGTGAGATCTGAATGAACTCTGTAGTTTGTACCAATATCAGTCTCAGGCTATATTATTGTACTATAGTTATGTAAGATGTTACCCTACCCTGGAAAGAAGTTAGATGAAGGTATATAAGATGTCTCTGTATTATTCTTTTTTTTTTTAATGAGAGTTGCAATGTTTATTTTGGGTTTTCTCTCTCTCTTTTTTTTTTTTTTTTTTTTTTTTTTTTTTTTTTTTTTTTTTTTTTTTTTTTTTTTTTTTTTTTTTTTTTTTTTTTTTTTTTTTTTTTTTTTTTTGTCTTTTCGCCTTATCTAGGGCCTCACCCATGGCATATGGAGGTTCCCAGGCTAGGGGTCTAACAGGAGCTGCAGCTGCCGGCCTTCGCCACAGCCACAGCAACGCGGGATCCGAGCCGCGTCTGCAACCTACACCACAGCTCACGGCAACGCCGGATCCTTAACCCACTGAGCAAGGCCAGGAATCGAACCCACAACCTCATGGTTCTTAGTCGGATTCGTTAACCACTGAGCCACGAAGCGAACTCCTCTCTTGTTTTTTTTTGTACTTTTTTTTCTTTTTTTGGCACACAGGCAATATGTGGGAACTCCTGGGCCAGGGATTGAACCCATGCCACACAGCAGCAACCAGAGCCACAGCACTGAGAACACAGGAGCCTTAACCCACTAGGCCATCAGAGAACTTTCTGTATTATTTCTTACAACTATATGTGAATCGACAGTTGTGGCAAAATAAAAAATATATTTTTTAAAACATGAATGTTTCTCACTAAAACCCCACATCCTATGAGTTTGGCCATAGTACTTATGTGCCTCCCTCCTCTGTATGTATGATTAGAGTATCAATGCTTAATAATGTCCAAAGTAATAGCTAACATTTTTTTTTTTGAGTTTGTGAGCACTTAATTTCTAAGCACCACATATGCCCTAACTCATTTAAACCTCACAACAAACCTGGTAAGTAAATATCTCATTTTATGAAAAACTAGGCACAAAGAGGATCAGTAACTTGTCCAAAGTCATTTGGTCCTTACTTGATGAAGCTGAGATTCAAACCCAGCTTCTGAGCCTCTACTCTAACCACTGCTTTGTACTTTCAATAAATATTGTTATGGTTCCATTGTTCTTTCTACCTGTTATCTTAATGTGCAGTCCGTGTTACATTTAGTGAAGCTGTGGGTTCTGATTTATATGGTCAATAATGTCTAGGAATGGTTGCAGAGTGAAATGATGTCCGGCTGGTAGGATTAGGACTAGGGTCTCCCTGTTCAGCCTATCACATTTTTTTTTATTTTGGTTTTGTGGTTCAACATGTTCACTCTCCTTACTACATTTCAGCTTGTTCCTTACAAGTTTGACCAGGGCACCGGTCAGCAAGCTACAGTTTACAGGGCAAACTGGCCCACAGTCAGTTTCACGCAGGCTGTGAGCTAAGACATGTTATTGCATTTTTTAAAAAATGACTGAAAAAAAGCAAATGAAGAAGATTATTTTGTAACACTTGAATATGATATGGAGTCAAATTTCAGTGTCCATGAGCAAAGTTTTATTGGAACACCGCCATGCTCATTATTTATATATTATTTACACCCACTTTAATTCTACAAAGGCAGAAGTAGTTGCACCAAGGACTGGATGGCCCACGAAACTTCAGAAAAAAATTGTCAGCCTCTATTGCGTAGTACAGATGGGGAAGGAGCAGGGGGCATGCTCTGCTGCAAGCACTGAAAGAGTGGCAGCTTTTCAGGTGTTCCCACTGTGGTGCATCAGAAATGAATCCGTATCCATGAGGATGCGAGTCTGACCCCTGGCCTCGCTCAGTGTTTTGGGAATCCGCGTTGCAGTGAGCTGCAGCGTGGGTTGCAGACGCGGCTGGGAGCCAGCATTGCTGTGGCTGTGGGGGTTTATGCTGTGGCTGGTAGCTGTAGATCCACTTCAGCCCCTAACCTGGGAACTTCCACATGCTGCAGGTGTGGCCCTAACAAGCAAAAAAGAAAAAAAGAAAAGAGTGGCATGTTTTCAATGATTTCTAAGAGGTAATGAGTTTATGGGATGGTTTTTAAGAATACGATGCAAGACATTACAGAAAGTAGCACACAAAAGCAAAATCATTTCTGTAGAAATGGTAGTCAAAGAGCGGCAGGTTCTAATGTGCTCATGCTCCTAACCAAGTTAAAGCTGAGGCTGGGCTCCATTCTCAGTTCCTTCCCCAGGCTTACCACTGTTAGGATTTGGTTAATCTTCAGATGCAGCTGTACCTTCTAATAATAACCCTTTGCATAAGACTTTTAGCTTAAGGAGGGCCCTCAATCTTCAATGAAAACACTTTCTGAAGTTTCCTTTAGACCTGGGAAAAGCAAGTCAATTGCTAACACATCTGAAATTTAAACTGGTTGTCAATCATCAGTTGTAATAGGATGATTGGAGAAATGAGTGTAATTAGAGATAAAAATAGCATTGTGTCTGGAACTCTGATAAATTTGCTAATTGGATGGATTTCTTTGCTATGAACCTCATTCAGGCCTGGTGATTTTGAGGGAAAATATTTTTATGGGTTCTTTTCTTACAATGCTGTTTATTATATTTTTAGTTTGTTTTTCAATGCAAAGTATAACCAATGATAGAGTTTCAATATTTAATCCAATAGAAAATATGCTAACTAGGAATTATACTTACTGCTATTAGAGTTTAGATTGACACTAATGGTAACATTAAATATTGAGATTAAAATACTCCAGAGTTCTTGTTGTGGCTCAGAGGGTAAAGGAACTGACTAGCCTTCATGAGGATGCAGTTTTCATCCCTGGCCTCGCTCAGTGGGTTAAGCGTCCAGCGTTGCTGCAAGCTACAGTGTAGGTCGCTGATGAGGCTCGGATCCTATGTGTTGTGGCTGAGGCGTAGGCCAGCAGCTGCCACTCCTGTTCGACTCCTAGCCTGGGAACCTCCATCAGCAGTCATTAAAAGGAAAAAAAAAAAAAGGAAAATACTCCAATAACATTACTTGGGGTCCAGAGCTTTTATTTATTTCGTTCCTGTTAGAAGAATGCTTTATTTACCAGTTTTTGGGGGCGTTCTTTTTGTGCGTGTGTGTGCTTCACTAAGTTCAAAATATTCTTTCAAAGAAAATTCAGGTATCACAGACCATCAGCAACTGGTAATTAATAAATATAGTGTCTTATTTACCTGTGCATAAGCAATCCAGTGGTTAACGTCTTAAAAATCATGCAGTGCATTCCAGTTAAACGCATGGCACTCTAGTTCATTAATAATGTCAAGTATCCCAAAACAATGTTAAAAATAAATACAAAAAATCTGAGTAGTCCCATCCCCTACCATCTTTGGAAGCTATTTTAACTCTTTAAGACACTGGGATGATCTGGTAGTAATGCCACCATTTGAAGGAACATGCTAGTGGCTTATAAGAATGAAAGTAAGTACTCTGAGAGAATAGAACTTGATATTTAGCTCTGGACTTGTTTTGAGTAAATAAATGATCAATAGTCAAGAAAATATATATATATATATTTGTTTAAATTCCAAGATGTGAATAAGCTCTGAGGTTAGATTTCTTTTCTCTTTATTTCCCGGCTGCTGGTTGCTTTCCCAACGAACTTAAATCCACTCCTGAGCATGTGCATGCTTATCAAGTCTTCAATCACCTCTTTCTTCTTTAGGGAAGGGAGTCTTAGTTGCTGATAATATGTACCTGAAAGTAGAGAAAAGGAACTAATCATTAGGTCACCAAATTATTTTCAGGTTAATTAAATATCAGTGACCTGGTTTCAAAAAGAAAGTTTGCTATTTCTGACAACTGACTAATCAAGATTCCATAAAGAATTCCCATTGTGGTAGGTTAAAAACCCAACATAGTCTCCATGAGGATGCAGTTTCGATCCTTGGTCTTGCTCAGCTCAGTGCATTAAGGATATAGCACTGCCACAAGCTTCAGTGGAGGTCACAGATAAGGCTCTAAGCAGGTGTTGCTGCGGCTGTGGTGTAGTGCTTAGTTGCAGCTCCAATTTGACCCCTGGCCAGGGAACTTCCATATGTCTCAGGGGCAACCATTAAAAATATAGATATATAAATTGTAGAGTTCCCCATCATGCTCATTGGATAAGAATCTGACTAGTATCCATGAGGACGTGCATTCTGTCTCTGGCCTTGGTGGGTGGGTTAAGGATCTGGTGTTGCCATGAGCTGTGGTGTAGGTCACAGATGCAGCTCGGATCTGACTGCTGCAGCTGTGGCGTAGGCCTGCAGCTGTGGCGTAGGCCTGCAGCTACAGCTCTGATTGGACCCCTAGCCTGGGAACCTCTATATGCTGCTGGTGCAGCCCTAAAAAGCAATAAAATAAAATAAAATAAAATAGAATAAAATAGAATAAAATAAAATAAAATAAAATAAAATAGATTGTATATAAATTTATTGCAGAGTATATATGTATATTTATATTTATGCAAAGCTTTGTGTCTGAGGAAGTTTAGTTATGCCATATGAATTAAGTAGATTATAATAAATATATTTCCTTGTTGATTAATATGTATTAAGATATATTAAAAAAGTAAAAATTGTCATTATATAATTTTAAAATAAAATATAAAGAAAATACTTTAAACTGTCCATAATGTAATCTTCTAGAGATAACCTTAGGTTTATGCCTATACACTTTATACCATAATTTAGTTTACCATACCCTACTATGAGACATTTAGATTATTTCCAAATTTTCTGTTACTTTAAATAGTGTTGAAGTAAAGAAACTTGTACTGCATCATTGACTACATCTTTGAATGATCCCTTAGGACTTCTAAATGACTAACTTCTGAATGTTTTGCTTAGGAAATTTTCTGGAGAGAGATAAGCAGAAAATCAAGCATTAATGAATCTATTTATGTTTCTGAAGCATTGTTTTCTCTTCTGCTTAGTGATTAAAAAATAAGCACTACAGACCCTGGCCAGCTAGTCAGACTGACAGCAAATGTCATCAAATTATGAATCTAAATTTTAATCTTCTTATCACGGAGAAAAGCAAAGACTCAATTTTTGTAGACCATGCAAACTACCAGGCTTAGGCAGGCAGACAGGTTTTTCTGTTCCTCTCAAAAGCAGAGTAAAATTTGTTGAAGAAAGAGATCATAGTTTTTGACACAAATAAGGATATACTTCAAAATCCCTTCATTTGTACTGAATGAAGCTTTTTCTAACCCACAAGTTAACCTCAACTATGTTGTTTTCTATTTGGGAGATATCATCAGTCTTCACTCTTCCTATATCTATTTCTCCCTCTCCCTCTGTCTGTCTGACTGTCTCTATGCCTTCACATAACCCATCATAATTCAGCAGTTAAGCCTGGGACCACCCTCTGCAGCCCTCTCAATATTTCAGCATTCCGTTATTAACTTGTATCTTTCTACATAAAATAACAATGCTCTTTTGAGTCTTTTCACAAATGATGATCTCTAGACCTCAGATTTTTTTTTTAGAATTCTCATTTCTGGATTGTCTTTGTCCCTGCTTATCTTGTTATATACAACCATGGTATCCAGGTCATCACTCAGCTTGGTAAGCTGTCCTTGGAGTAGAGATCTTCTGGATTTTTCCTATACTTAAATACATGCCTTTCATACATTTATTTTTTATAGAATCACAGAAACATCAGAACACAGAACCTGAAGAGACTTTATGTGTGGTCTGATGCTTTCCACATTCTTCTTTTTCAGATGAATAAACCAATTAAGTTAATTAACTTGCCCAAGGTCACATGGGTATTTGATATCTCTTGTTTTCATACTTGTTGACTCAATACTAACAAACATATTAACACACAAAATTATATGGGAGTTTTGTATTTTTAGTAAGGAATGACTCATAGCAACATTTCTGAAGTGTATTTAAACAATTTAACTTGAATACATCAAAATAGCAAGAGCCTTCATGGGTACTATGTGGACTTATTTTAGTTCTTCCTTTCTTCTCTGGTGATGTGATTTCCCTGAGAACTATGGAGACAAACACCTCTTCACACTCATTCCCCCTCCTAACCTAGTAGCATATTAATTCCCCAGTGACAAAAGAAAAAATTAGTAGAGAATCTGTGTAGGTACATCCAGAGCCCAGTTGAACCACTAGAGATTTAATCAGACCTCTTGAGATGAAATCTCGATGTTCCTGCAACTATTTAACTCTCAGACACGGTGTCTTCTTGACCCAGGACCCTCTTTGACTGGGATTGTACAATACAAATAGAAAGTCTTATTTCCTGGTCTGCAACAATTGTTTATGTCAAACATTAAAATATCTTCAATAAAGTGAAATGTTTACTCCTACTACTTTCAAAATGACTCCTAGTAAAGTTTGCAGACCAGCTGGGTCAATAGCAACTCTGTAGCAAGTGGTTTCCAAAGCTGAAGATAAAACTACTATTTTTTTTTAAGAAGATAGAAATGCCATGTTGAAGTGTGCTCAGAAAATTACAGACAGTCTCAGACTATTATGATAGCCTTGTTGCAAGCAAGCAAACTGAAGGCTGTTTTTGAGATTTTATATATATGATGTAAATATACTTATCTATAAATACATTAAAATATATAATTATAGATAATATATAGATAATTATTTTCATGTTGAGTTGGGCACAAATAGTATTATTTTCATTTATTCTATAGATACTTTAAGTAATAAAAAGTAAGCACAAGATATAAAACCAGGAAATACTGCTAGTAATTTGAGTACAACAGCTGAATAGGATAAGAATAGAAAAAAAGAGCCTACAGTACCTATGAAGAAAGTTTACAGTCCTTACTGAGGCTGATGTCTGGCAGCCTCTATTCAAAATATTTTTATTTGGTAACCAACATTTAAAGACACATCTTTTGTGTTTTTGCTTTACTAGCTAAGCTGCTGAAAGAAGAGTTCCTCTAAAAAAAAAGGAAATTGGTTTAAGTGACAATAACACTTGCCAAAATAATAAATTTATCTACAAATGATAGCGGTAGATTAACTAGTTTTATGAATTAACTAATCATGTTTTGTGTTACTGAGGTTAAAACAAACTGGATATTTAAAGGTTCTACAATATCTTGGGAAAATATTGATCTAGAATTATTACTGTTAATTGCTATTTTAATAGATATTTTACAAGAGTATATACAGATGTAACAATTCTCACAACGAAATGTACAAATGCAAAAATTATTTATACTTCAGTTTCCACTAGCACATAAATAGTTACTATCCCACCCAAACAGCACTTGATGCAAGCTTTTGGAAGCTTATTGGTTGAAACAACACCAAAAAAGGAACAAAAAACAGTATGAATAGGGCTGTTACTCACAGTGGCTCATTCACTCTCATTCTTATTCTCTAAAGGATATTTCTTCCAGTGCCCCCAGGGAAGACTGCATTTGAATACAATATTTATTTCAGTGTAAATCTCTAAATCTGTTGGAAGTTCTAGATTTCTAAAATTAATTACTCAGCTTACTGGAAGTTAATTACTTATTTGAAAATGTGGTAAAAAACCAAGGAAGAATGAAATTGGCAAGCCAGCTGATTTTTCTACCGTTTACATCATCAGCTAAGTACGTCTCAAGGAGACCTTCCCATTTATATGAAAGCAATTTTTTTCCTTTTTAAAAGGGGCAAGAGCTTGTGTGTTGTTAGTATTCCTTGGGCTTATATTCAAATCTTCCCAATTCCACCACAAATAATACAGGTTATGACTACCAATATTTCAGCCTAACTGAAAAAAGTACTGATAATTTTGGGGGCATCCCTTCGTACCTCATGCTCTTCCTTTTTTTTTTCTTTTGAGAGCCTCACCCACGGCATATGGAGCGTCCAGGGCTAGGGATCTGTTCAGAATTACAGCTGCTGGCCTATGCCACAGTCACAGCAACGCAGGATCCAAGCCAACCTACACTAAACTCATGGCAACGCTGGATCCTTAACCCACTGAGCGAGGCCAGGGATCAAACCTGCAACCTCATGGTTCCTAGTTGGATTCATTTCTGCTGTGCCATGATGGAAATGCCAGTTGTGCTCTTTACTTGTCTTTCTGACTCTTCCTTGCTGCTGTTCACATGAACTATGAGGATGAAGATAACCTGTTGGTTTTTTAAAAGTACTGCAAGACACAAAAGGAAGTGCTATGTATCTTCCTATCACTTGTGTGCTCTCTGGGTTCACTTCTGAGAAGACTATATATGCAAATGGATTCCCCTAAAGCCGTTTTTTTCCCTCTTCCCCACAATTCAGCACGTTCATACTCGACTGACCCTTTCAAAAGACATGGAACCTGAGATCAACCACCTTGTTTTCTCCCTGTATGCTGTGGATGCACTGCTGAGATCTTCTCTTCCTCTCCAGTCAGTTGCCTCCTTCCTAAGCCATGGTTTCTGGAAAGGACACAGTCCACATAGATGTCCCAGAAGAGTTGGGCCAGGTCCCAAAACAATGCCCCATGCTTCAAGTTTTCAGATGACTTCAGGTAGACCATAAAATCCCAGAAACCTGAAACCGTGTTGGAAATTCGGGGCTTCCACATTTCCAGGAGGAGCACTGAAGAAGATTCCCAGCACTGAGGATCAGCTTGGTTAAGAGCCAGCAGATCTGTCTGGCTGTGACAGAAGAAAGGAGACACACAGCACATTCCCACAATGAGCAGAGAGCAGGTGAGATTCAGGGGGCGATAGATCCCTCCTCTCTTGCCAGGATCGACCATGGCCTTGAAGCTGTACAAGATGGAAATATCTCATATGAGTCCCTGCTTTTGCTCCACTCAGTAAAGAAAATAATTATGCATTTAAAAACCTTGGTGCCAAAAAAACAAAAAAAAAACCCATCATCTTTAGGAAAAGTCTTATCCTACCTCCCACATTACAAGCCCCATTCTATCTAAAATGATGCATTGTTAAACCAGGTAATATACCAAGATACCTAGACTAAGAAATGTTTATTCTTAAGATGTGTCCCTTTGAAAGATAAATAAGTAAAATTGTTTTCTCTAGCACAGGGAAATATAATTTTAAAGAGTACTATGTGAAAGTTTTCAATCTTACAGCATGACTTTCATTATTCTATAATAACATATACCTAATAATACCATATAACAAATATGTGCCAAGTAATACCATAACATAGCATAGCTATCTTAAACAAGGACTCTCATGTAGTCACGAATTTGAACATATTTGCTCTTGAATGATTACCTCTTAGGGTTTCTTTTAGTGTCATAAAAAGGCATAAGAATTGTAAAATGTTATAAACAAAAATAAACACAAAGATAGTGTGCTAAAAGTATGGGAACCAAGGTATGTTCAATCCATTAGAGTAGAATTAATGAACATTTTATAAACACCTAATATGTTTGGCAATTCTGACATAACTTTCATACAGATGATAGTTTTTCATTTTTCCTTCTTGCTATGAATCTCAAGAATTTAAAAAAATTATTTGCATCTGGCTTTCAAACCTGTTGCAATGAAACCAAGACATCCATATACCACTTTGAAGTTACTATGCTACATTTCAGACAAGTCCAATGAGAAATGATGTACTTAAATAATAATAACCCAAATTTTCTTCTCCCTCAAAAAGCTCATCTCAGTCTTCATAGATTATGCAAAATGTATATCATACTTAACAGCTCTAACATAAAGAAAAAGCAAAAGGTTATATACAGCTCACTTTCAGTTTTATCTTATATTTCCAAACCGTTCAAATGTTAGTATCATGAAGGTAAGCAGGCACAGCTTATGGGAATATTCATGAGACTATGTCTATATTGGAACACTTAATGATTACACCATATGATGGAATCTTTCTCTTCTGTATAGCAGCAAAACTTTGAGGCTCCCTTAAATGGGTATTTCAGAAACTATCTTTGAACAGGCACATTCCTAAAAAAGTAAGTTGAGATACAAGGTTATTCAAAAAATGTTTCTTCTGTATGCCAGATTATTTACACTGGATCTCTACGTGAACAAAATCAAGTTCAATATGTCCTTTTCTGAACTAAAACGTCAAAGTCAAGGGGCCGCAAAGGTTGTTTTTTCCTTAAGGGACAAGTGAAATCTATCAGCGCTAAGTTTACTAGAAGACCGAGGGCGCGATACTGTCCAGGGTGCTGAAGTTGGAGAGCCCGGTACTCACGGACTGCTCGCGCCTCAGCGTTCACGTTGGCTCCGTCAGGTTCCCTTCCCTTCAGAGGGTCTTCCCGCAGCCTGGAAGTTCCTCAGCCCTGGGGTCCTGCGTGTGTCCTGCTACAAGCCTCTTTCGTTGTGCTCCCAAAGTCTCGACCCCGCACCTAGTTCTAACGCCTCTCCCTCCTCGGGGTGGAGCCGCCTGGGACCCTCTGTGTCCTTTGTGCCCCATCAGCCTCCTTACTCCGCTGCTTTACTCCCCGGTCACAGAAGGGCGCCCTTCTGCACTTACCTAAGCAGCCCTCTCTGGATTTCCAAGAATGCGTGGAAAGAAAAGCTCAGGCTGCTCCCCGGGCAGCGACGGTCCGCAGCTTCAGCGTCCTGAAGGCTACCGTGCCTCTTCTTAAGCAGTGGGAGTGCTCCGCGGCTCTTCAAGTCTACGTCAAAACGCCAGGAAACTGCCGCCACCTCTCGCCCCCAAGTCCATTTTCCGCAACACCCTCCTCCCTCCCTGCCCTCAAGACTTCGCTTCAGGAAACTAGCAGACTTAGCCACACACACCTCATTGACCCTGACCCACACCCAGCCTCCATTAGTGTAGTTGAGCTTTTGTTCTGTTGGCTTTCTGGTCCTACCCTGTAAGGCGCGACACCGCCGGCGGGAGCTGGAAAGTTGGGAAACAGTCCCGCGCCCGCCTGGGAGCCAGTTGGCTCCCTAGACTTCCACTTTCCAGCCCTGCCTTGTTTGAGAATAAAATGGTGGGAGGGAAGACTTAGGGCTCTTAGTGTCGAAGAATGCAGGCGAGTGCCCTCCCAGCGGCCAATAAGGGCTCAGAGAAAATAAGGTTTCCAGAAACAACCTGAGTGTGAATTTCTTCTGCCTGCCTGTGGTCCCTGGGGAAAGGATGTGGGTAGCTAAGGATATGGTACTGCTGGAAGCTCCTCTTGACTGGGGACAGGACACCCCATTATCTCCAGGCTCTGTGGCCTGGGTCAACTCAGGAGCCCAGGTTGTTACCTGCACTGCTTGCTTCATTCAGCCCACTGCTTCAGATTTCACAGTGGGGTTCCTACTTTCCCAGAAAAGGAAATGCCTGGGATTCCTTTTGGTTCTCAACTCAAAGCTAGTTAATATGCTAGTTACTATGTCATCTTTTGGGGATCTCCTGAGCATTAACACCCACCCTAACTGAAACACACCCAGACTAGGAGCCTGGGGCAAAAGTCTTACATTTTCCAGGGTTTCCAGTTTTTGTCCCCTCTAAACATCCTGAAAGCCACTTGTAGTCTCCATCAACTGAAGGCTTTTAAGCCAGCTCAATAGTTTCCATGGTTACCTTCCAGAGGGGCAAAGGGAGGAACCCAGGCTTATAATAAGACTTACCAAAGTCATGGGAACCTTACCCCTACCCGAGTGATAGGAAGAAAGATCTCTGGAGAGGATTCCTAAGGGATTCTGGGCTTTCTCTCCTGCTCTGAAATCAGATGGCGTATACTTCAGTTTCTCAATCTGTGAACTGAGTATATTCATGTCTGCTTCTATTCATTCTCTGAGGAAATGGGAAAAGATCATAGAGGGGGCTTTCGACTTGCTTCCTGAACATCAGGGAGCTCTTAGCCTCTTGCAGAAGGTCATTAGAGGAGCATAGTATGTGAGCACAAGGGCTAGAGATTGGCATGGGAGAACACTGAGAAAGGGGAAGGAGGGTGCAGTGAAGACATCTTTGAGGAAGAGACTGCTGAGCTTCTTGAAGAGGAGTTATACAAGTCTCCTAGGACCATAGGGATTGAGGAATAGTCTCCTCCAGGCAGAGAACTCAGCATGAGCAAAGGCGTGGAGAGAATATTCAAAGCAGTTCTGTAATTCTGGAAAGCAAGATCAAGGAAAGGAATGTAGAGAAAGAAAGAACTGAGGTAAGGAGGTGGGAGTTTAACTCTGGTTTTACATGTGTTAATAGTTACATTGCCCTTGAAAATATCGGTATATAAATATGCAGTGCTTATTTTATTTTTCAGCGCCTATGTGTCAGGCACTATTCTAGATGCTATATGTACAGAAGTACAGAAGGAACAAAAAAAGTCCTTTTACTCACAGAGCTTACCCTCTAGTGGAGGTGGGAGAAGAAAATGAGTATTTTAATTTTAAAATTATATACATGTATAATGATTCGTGTTTCTAGTTTTTGTGTTGAATGGCAAGTTTACAGCTATGCATCAAAAACGGAAACACAACTAGCTAATTAAATAAAAAATAGTGTCATGTATAGGTCAAAAATGAGAGTTTATCATTCTGAAGCCCAAGGAAAAATACATGTGTAATGTATCAGTTATGGTAAGAAAAATCAAAGGATCACCAAGAAAAAGTAAAGCAGGATTAGAAAAAGGATGATGAGGAAGATCTATTTTCTATGGACTACTGATGAGCAGATACTTGAGTAAAGATTTATTAAAATGATGAGTAAGTCATGCATATGCCTGTGAGAGAATGTTCCAGATGGGGCATAGGGGAAGCACAAAGGTCTTGGAACAAGTGTGGGATGATACCAGTGTTTTCTGGGTACAGTGGTAGGAGATGAAGTCAGAGAGGTGGTCAGAAATCCATTCTGGTTGCCCAGTAGCAAACAGGCTATAGAGGAGCAGGGAGTCGAGTTAGGAGCAATAATATAGATGAGATATGATATCGGCTTAGATAAGGATGGTAGCAGTGCATGTGGTAAAAGTAATCAGATTCTGAATATATTTTGAAGGTAGAATGGAGAGGATTTACTTTAGACTGAATGTAGTGTGCAAGAAAAGAGAAAAATTCAAGATTACTTCAAGTTTTGGGAGCTAAGGAAGTGGAAGTTTGGAACCAACAGCTAAGTGAGGAAAAATGGTTTGAGGAATAATTTTGGGAAAGAGAAATTAAGAATTTGATTTTCTGCAAAGGTATATTGTACAGCCCAGGGAATATAGCCAAGACTTTATAATAACTTTAAATGGTCTATAATCTATAAAAATTTTGAATCACCATGTTGTGCATCTGAAACTAATGTGCTATTGTAAGTCAACTATACTTCAATTAAGAAAACATTTTGCTTTTCAACATGTTACATTTTGACATGACTGACATCCAAATGGAAAAGCTGAATAGGCAAGGGAGAGGTGGGGGCTAAAGATAAACACTTATATAGTGCTCAGGAAAAAAGCCTAGATTTGGAGTTTTGTCAACCTGTAGGCAGTATTTAAAAATCTTATACAGAAGTGGAGTTCCCATTGTGGCTCAGTGGTTAATGAACCTGACTAGGATCCATGAGGACACATGTTTGATCTCTGGCTTTGGTCAGTGGGTTGAGGATCTGGCATTGCCATGAGCTGTGGTGTGGGTCACAGACGTGACTCAGATCCTATGTTGCTGTGGCTGTGGCGTAGGCCATCATCTCCAGCTCCGATTCTACCCCTAGCCTGGGAACCTCCATATTCCTTGGATATGGCCCCAAAAAGACAAAAGACAAAGAATAAATAAATAAGTAAATAATAAAAATAAAAACCTCATACAGAAGTATGTAAAATGGATACCACAGTAGCCTAAGGATAGAATCTGGGCAATGCCAATATTTAAGTGATTATGAAGCAGAGTTAAGAGGAACCAGGAGAATTTGGTGCCTTGGAAATCAATGCCATAAATATTTTCACAGGGAAGAAATAAACACCAGCACACAGATTCAGAAAATGAGGGAGGGGTGTCGATAAAATGAAGACAAAGAATTTTCCATTGGCTCTAAAAAATAAGAGGTCATGGAATTGCTTATTAAGAAAAGTTCTGACTGACTTTGGGGGAAGAAGTGGTCAACTGAGGCAGAAATGGAAAGTGAGGAAATACAGACAGTGCCTGCGGAAGAGGCACTTTCTATGAAGTTAGAAAAGAAGAGGGAGAAGAATTGGAAGAGGAGTTAGGGTTTGGGTCTTTGTCAGGTTTAGAGGCTGAGGGGGAGGAGCCAACAGAGGAGGACTAAAATTTAAGGGAGAAGGAGAACCTACAATCTCAGAAGACAGAGGATGCGATAAGGATAAGGGTATAAGAAGGAAGCAGCATTTCACAGAAGGAAAAGCTTATTGTCTAAACAGGGATGAAGGGCAGCTCCCTCCAGGAGTTTCCTGGTGGCCAAGTGGTTAAAGATTCTGTGTTGTCACTGCTGTGACTCAGTTTCATTCCCTGGCTGGGGAACTTCCACATGCTATGGGTGGGGCCAAAAAAAAATAAAAGAAAGAAAGAAAAGAAAAGAAAAAGGAGTTTCCTATGGATATGGTGGACACATCTGTGTATGGTATGTTGGGTGGGGAAGCAAAAGTTGAGAGAGATGGTGACCAGTGGTCTCAGTTTTCTTAATGAAGTAAGGTGCATAAGTCATTCACAAAAACTGAATAAGAGGAAGTATTAAGTGAGTAAATTATGGAGAGTGTAAAGGCTTTGGAATAATCTTTGAAAAGAAGAGAGAGAAGAGAGGAGATAAGAGAGGGGAGAGAGAGACTCAAGAAATACTAAATGTCCAGGCAAAGTTTGACATCACAAATTTGCAGCAGACCCTTTCGCGTGCTTGTGTGGTTTTTATGAGGCATGATAGTAAATGGACGAAAATCCAAACTGCCTGGGTTTGGACCGTGTCTCCCTCACATTTCATATTTCATTGATTCTTAGATGCAATTTTTCACAATTTAACACTACTGATATCAGAATGTACCTAACAACTGATGGTGCCTTGCAATCAGAATTGCAACATTATCTTTTGCTTGTTTAAAATAATGAGAGTGTCTTCTACAATTGAGAGTGTCTTGGAATTGAAACCATTCTTTGGGCGAGTTACTTAACCCTTGTGAAACAGTTTTCTTACCTGTAAAAAGGGGGAAAAAATCTCCCTATGGCTAATGAGAAGAAAATGAGATCGTACATAGAGAACACTTAGAATGTTGCTGCCTGTGGCAAGTACTTGAAAAATGCTAATCATTATTTTCTCTTCTAACTGAATATAGGAGAAAAGAATGATCATGATTGTATTGTTCAGTGTTTGACCTTCATTGGGTAAATGTTGATGAGGGAGAGGGATGTGAGGGAATCCAGGGTGTAACAGGTTAAAAAAGAGAGAGAAAGAGAGAGATGGAGTTCCCACTGTGGCTCAGCGGAAACAAATCAGCTAGGAACCATGAGGCTGCAGGTTCAGTCCCTGGCCTCACCCCTTAATCAGTGGGTTAAGGATCTGGCGTTGCTGTGGTTGTGGTGTAGACCGGCAGCTATAGCGCCTCCTGGACTCCTAGCCTGGGAATCTCCATATGCTGCAGGTGTGACCCTAAAAAGAAAAAAAAAGTGGAAAAAAGAGGGTACTGAAAGGCAAAAGGGTTCTAGTTGGGAAGAGTAATGTTCAATCTTCAGGCTTTATAGATGGAGCAGCTCTGAATTCTGAGCACAAACTCTGAAATGAGTGGCTGAAGTGGAGTGACAGTATAGACCATGTAGTTGGCCTCCACCTTTACTATAATAAGTAATAATAAAATATGTGTCTTGAGATAATGAATTGAAGTGGTCACCCCACCTTTAATGAAAGCTGAGGGTGTGTGATATTGCCATCCCAACCAGAAAGCATAGAGCAAGTACCGTCAATGGGAGCAAAGAGTTAAAAAAATTTTTTTTAGGGGAGTTCCCTTCGTGGCTCAGTGGTTAATGAATCTGACTAAGAACCGTGAGGTTGCAGGTTCGATCCCTGGCCTTGCTTAGTGGGTTAAGGATCCGGCGTTGCCGTGAGCTGTGGTGTAGGTTGCAGACGTGGCTCGGATCCCGCGTTGCTGTGGCTGTGGCGAAGGCCAGCAGCTGCAGCTCCTGTTAGACCCCTGCCTGGGAACCTCCATATGCTGCAGGTGCGGCTCTAGATAAAAAGGCAAAAAAAAAAAAGAAATTTTTTTTAAAAAGCCTAGTTATTATCTGCTCAAATGCTTTTAAAAATTTTTCTTTTTAATATAATTATTTGGGACTGAAAGTCTTGATCTTTAGTCTAATTTTTATAGTGCCACACTGGAAAAATAAAGCTCTGATGAAATATTTCTCTTAAATACAATTTACCAATTTGCACTTGAAATATATCATCTTAGGAATATTTTTATTTAGAAGAAAAGCCTGGTAACTATATATTCCGTTGTAACATACATTTAGAACTCCTTGGTTAGGACAATTTGGAGAGATTCTGGGAAAGAAATATGTATCTTTAAGCTGAATCTCACTAACAATTGCAAGGGGAAGATGGCACACTGATAACTGCATTTAGATGAAAGAAAGCCACTATCGAATCATTTGAATGAAACATTTAATATTCTGTAAAACATATAGCGATGCTTAAATTTGATGTTTTAACCCTGTGGTTTCATTTCCACAGATTGGACTCTCTCTAACAATGACACATATTTAATCAGCACATATATTTTACAAAACATTATTTATATGTGTATGTGGTCTCATATTTTATCCTTCTCACCCCTCTCCCCAGTTTGCTGTTAAGGGGTTTCCCCTGAGTCATTTAGCTGGTAAGAGTTAGAACATGGTTCTATTTCCAAAACTGAGCTTTATTCACTGTCATTTATCTGTAAAGAGTGTGCTTGCACAAACACATGCACTGTCTGTCGCTCTCTGTTCTCTCCACTGTGTAGTCTATTCTTAACCCCTCTACGGGATCCCCGGTACCAATAAGAGGGGAAGCATATGACAGGTCCATCTTAGAGAATAATTTTAACAAGTGGAAAAAGTCCACTGCATCATCATTCTGACCTGCTAAAAAATCTTCAGGAAACCAGTGGGTCATTTAAAACTGCATGATGCTAAATAAACTGGGTTGACTGGCATTTGTCTTCCAGAGAGTTGTTTCAGTTTTATGTGGTTGCAGCCTAGGGCGAAAGAATGACTAGTTGAGAAGTAAATTGCAATTAGCTGAATGTGCCCCATGGGTAGATTTTCTGATTTTTGCCGCTTGAAGCAATTCTCAAAGACATTAAAAAGGACTTCCGATTAATTATAATGAAATTTGAGAGCAGTTACATAGATAGTTTGCATCTTCAGCAGTGCATTAATTTGCAAATGATGTGGATAGCCTTTAAGAATAGGATGCTTCTTTAACATTTAGGATCAAATAGTAAAAATAATTACTTTCTCTCATTCTTTTATAGTTTTCATCATTTGAAGATGGCAATAAACAAGGACAATTTCCTGGGATGCCCATTGGGGTAAGTGGATGAGTCAGTCTTTAAGTGTCATCAAATTCATAAGGACAAGTTGAAGTAAAGTAGTCAGATGATACTGGACATTGATTCTAAAATATGCAGAAAAGGAAAGTTATCGGAGATACAAGAATAGTTCATTCAGATTTCTCCTACTTATACAAGTGAAAATACTGTAGTTATGATAATAGGTTTAGTGGTGGTTTCTTTCTAGGGTCCTTATTAAGACACATTCATCCTTAGTCCATTCTTTCCAGTAGGCTGAAAAGCCCACAGATATTCTTGTGGCTTTGTCAAGAGCTGAGTTTAATCTCTTCGCAAAAACCCCAGCAGTTTAAGATAACCATTATGAGTATTAGCTTTTAAGAGTTGTCCCATATTTTGGGCTATTCACTTCCAAAGAAGTCTATGACACAGGTAATTGTTTTCCATTTGCTTTACTTACTAAGGCAACAATGACAGGGCTAAGCTTTTAGTGATAGTAAGTTTTTTTCCTAATGCTTCAATTATGAACAAGTAGCTAAAAACAGCACAAAACCTCTGCTTCAACACAATGGGAGGAGCAGAGGGATTCATAGTTCAGAAAGTCAGAAGTCCAGTGACAACTGAGGACTTTTGCCAAGAAGATAACATCTATGAAGGACAAATAACAACACAGACCTAGAGACTGAAGGCATAAAACATCTCACAGTATGAGCAGGGCTCCTGGGATGGGGAACTTTTCCTTGACTCATGCCTGTGTAAGGGGGTTAGCTCTGCTCTGCTTTAGCTTCCTACACAATTTGTTCATACTTCTATTATACCCTTACTATATTCTGTCTGTTACTCATGCTCATCTATCTCTTCTCCCCCCCACCCCCACCAGGAGTGAGCTCCTTCTGAGTGGGAATTATGTCCGACTACTCTCAGCTTTAGAGCCCAACACACAAATAATAACATCTTAATTAATATTGATTGAATTTATTTTGAATCTAAGACTGGTGCAGTGAGTGTCATTAGTCAATTTGCATTGATAAAATTTCTTTCTCTCTTCTAGAAAAAGAAATAAAGATATCTGTCAGCTAATATAGTGTTGTTGTTTTTTTTTCTTTATCCAGTGCCTAATCTTTTTATCATGGTTTTGCTGAATGGAAATATTGCTTTGATGTGATTATAGACATATCTTCTGAAGTGGGGTTTTTGATTAAAAGTCTATAATCTAAAAGTAAATGCAAAGTATGAAAATATAAAATCATTTACCCTGAAGAAAACACATCCCCCCCCTTTTTTTTAGGGCTGCATCTGCAGCATATGGAAATTCTAGGGGTCAAATTGGAGCTACAGCTGTCAGCCAATGCCACAGCCACAGCAACGCAGACTCTGAGCCACATCTGCAAACTACACCACAGCTCATGGCAATACCGGATCCTTAACCCACTGAACGAGGCCAGGGATAGAACCTGAAACCTTATGGATACTGGTCAGGCTCATTACCGCTGAGCCACGAGGGGAAATTCCGAGGAAAACACATTTCTTATCCAATGACAAGATGGAAATACATCAAACCACAAGTTAAAGAAAAGCTAAGTAGCTTAAATAAAAAGGGGTTTATTTTTCTTACTTAGTAAGAAATCTAGAGATTTATGACTGCTTATGTCAGTTCAGTGGTCCAAGGATATCAGGCCTACATTTCTATGATTCCCTTAATCTTCCTTTGGACTCAAGGTTTGTTGCCACAGCCCCAGACATCACATTTACATTCTAGGCAGGAAGTAGGTGGAAGGGTTGTTTCAGCCCAGCTACATCTGTTATTTTTTTTAATCAAGAAAGTAAAACCATTTCTATAACCTTCATCAGTGGACTAAGGCTTAAATTCCTGCGCTTACAACTAGGTCACATGGTCATTTATAGATACATATAAGTCTGGGAAAAAGAGCTCCAGTGGGAAATGATACTTTGTCCAGGAAGTTGGGAATGGCTTTTGGGGAAGAATTCAGCAAATTCAGCCCCATAAGGCAAGATGAGCTGATGGAAAACTGCATTGAATAAATTGGAATCCTAAACTGGGATAATTCCACTACTATTTTTTTCCCTAGTTCTTAGCTTCTTTATCTTAAAATGGAAGTTTTCAGATTATTTACCAAGCATTGCATATTAGAGAAAGAGAAAATGCTGGTAAAAATTCAGTGATGATTGCATCAAGCTACTTGGTGATACATCTGAAAGTCCCCTGTTTCTAGGTCTTTGAGAAAATCATTTCATATCTTCTATGTATCAACCTTCTCTATAAATTAAATGGGTCCAGTTGGATAACCTCAAAGTTCTTTTCTGCTTTACCACTTTATTATTTTATAATTTGGGGCAATAATCTATTAATTGAATAAAAGTCTAGAAATTCTAGAGTTTAGAAAATTATTGAAATTAAGAATTATAGGAGTTCCCGTCGTGGCTCAGTGGTTAACGAATCCGACTAGGAACCATGAGGTTGTGGGTTCGATCCCTGGCCTTGTTCAGTGGGTTAAGGATCTGGCATTGCCATGAGCTGTGGTGTACGTTGCAGACGTGGCTCGGATCCCGCCTTGCTGTGGCTGTGGCGAAGGCCAGCAGCTACAGCCCTTGTTAGATCGCTAGCCTGGGAACCTCCATATGCCATGGGTGCGGTCCTAGATAAGGCAAAAAAAAACAAACAAAAAAAAAAGAAAGAAAGAAATTAAGTATTATAAGTGTACAATCACTGCAGAAAGGAGTTGAATATTGACATACTCCATGAGTAAGAAATTACACCCTTCAGTATAAACACCAGAGAAATTCTTTCACTTATGGACTAAAAAATACGTACAAGAGTGTTTGCAGAAACACTGTTCACAAAGAAAATATCCGGAAACAACTCAAACACCAACAAATAGGGAATAAGTAAATAACTTATAGTATGTTCGCCCAACAGACTATTTCACAGCTGTTAAAGTGGGGTACAGCTAGTTTGAAAGCCACACATGATTTTATAAATATAGTATTGAGAAGAAAAACATGTCTCCAAATAATATAAATAAGATGTTAATATCATTTTTATGAAGTTAAGATAACTAAAACCAAACAAAATATTTATTATGTAAAAATATATGATCATGTGCATTTTCAAATGGCAATGAAATGATTATTATAAGAGTCAAGGTAGTAATTCTAATAAAAGGAGGAATCCAATGGATAAGATGGATGAGTTTCAAAAAGACAGTGTAAGCTACTGTCAGTGTTCTAATCATTACACTGAGTAATAGATTCATAGATATTTTTATAGTACTGTAAATGAATGAGTAGGTGAGCAAATGATACACACTTGCATACAAAAGGCCAATGGACTAATGATAGGGTATATCAAGAACCAAGGATTATGATTAATCCACTCTGTTTACCTAAATTTCATGTAACAAAATTACATTTTTTTTGTAAAAGTCCATCTCCTCTATGGAAAGTCTTTTAGAGAACACCTTAAGCTAGTGTTCTTCATTTTGTATATGAAACAAATGAAGCTAAACAAGGACCTACTGTTTAGCACAGGAGCTATGGAACATATCCTGTAATAAACCACAGTGAAAAAGAATATGAAATAGAATATATATACATGTGTATAACTGAGTCAGTTTGCTATATGGCAGAAATTAATATATTTTAAATCAACTATACTTCAATAAAACAAATTTTAAAAATAAAAATAAAAGAACCAACCAAAAAAACAACTAAAAAACCCCACAAATGGTGCAAAAATTCACTCACCAAAAATAGTAGAATTTCTTCCTTATTTAGGATGTCTTCTATTAGGGCATCTAGTCATTGAACCAATGCTAGTAAAACAAAGAGGAAAGCCATAAATATACCACACCCTACCCCGAACTCCAGTCCCTTTGGGGATGACAACAGTCCCTACTCTCTTCGACCACCAGTCTCATCCCTGTCCTCCTTCTCTGGAGTGAGGTCAGTACAATGAGATATGAGGGTCCATCCACAGCACCTTCTTGAGCAGAAAGTAGCTTGCTGAAATGACCGAATACTTGATATTTCAAGTGTGTTCTCTACTCGGGAGTTCCCTTTGTGGCTCAGTGGTTAACGAATCCAACTAGAAACAATGAGGTTGCGGGTTCGATCCCTGGCCTTGCTCAGTGGGTTAAGGATCTGGCATTGCCATGAACTGTGGTGTAGGTTGCAGACGCAGCTCGGATCCTGCGTTGCTGTGGCTGTGGCGAAGGCCGGCAGCTACAGCTCCTGTTAGACCCCTAGCCTGGGAACCTCCATATGCTGCAGGTGCGGCCCTAGATAAGACAAAAAAAAAAAAAAGTATGTTCTCTACTGGGTGCAATGAAAGATTATCAAACTATGTTTAATTTTTTTTTTCTTTCTTAGGGCCGCACCCACAGTATATAGAAGTTCCCATGCTATGGGTTAAATCAGAGCCGCAGCTGCAGGCCTACGCCAAAATCACAGGAGCAGCAGATCCAAGACACGTCTGCAACCTACACCACAGCTTCTGGCAATGCCAGATCCTTAACCTACTGAGCAAGGCCAGGGATTGAACCTGCATCCTCACAAACACTATGTCTGGCTCTTAACCCTCTTACCACTACTGGAACTCCAAGATATGCTTTAAACCACTGATGAATCCATGAGCCAAAGAGGAACACAGCAGATGAAGACAGGCAAAGAACAAGGTTTTGCAATATACTGACAGATATGCCCAAGCCAAAGCAACTCATTTATTCTATATTACACACACACACACACACACATACACACACACACACGAACACACACACCATCCACACACACACACACACACACAACTATGCCATTTACTATTATATAGGCTTGAGGGCTATATATCAATGAACAAATTAAGCAAAATCTTTGCTCTTTATTATTTACATTCTATTGGAAGAGACTAACGGAATTTAGTAAACAAACAAGATAATTTAAAGCAGCAAAAGAGATGTAAAGGAAATAAAATAATGTATCATAACAGAGATTGAGAAGAAAACATTGCTTTAAAGCACAAATGACTTCAGTCTTTTTACAATCTTCAGTCCATGCAGCTTTGAGATTGCTTCAGTACTTATTAGAACAAAATCGCAGACTCTTATGCTTATACAATTGACTTGTATCAATCAAATTCAAATGTCATTAGGCACACATCTGAAACTACTGAAACTTACCAAAATATGCAGAGAGCACACACAGCTTCATCATCCAGCCACTGTGCAATCAGGCTCCGTTTTACACCCCCAACACCACTTTCTTAAAAACCTTTAGAAGTTGAAGTGACCCACCCCTCCTGTAATGACTAGAGACTCCTGAAGACTGAATTTCTTTTAACAGGGTCCATGCTTCTGATATATCTAAGGGCTATATCCTAAGGGAATTTAAATTCATACTTAATTTCAGGTGAATTTAGAAGAGCATGTTATATATTCAAATTTATATACACATGTATATGTTTTTACGTAAGTATATGTATATCCATCCCATCTTGGGATTCCATATTTAGATGAAATTTCATACCTAACACAGATCTGTGGGCCATCCATTCATATATGGCTTTGAATTAATAATCGTGCAGAAAATATCTAGACTCCAAAAGAGGTGTGACATCAGCAAAGGCATCGATGAAGTCTAAGTGAGAAGTTTATAAATTTTCATATTTAAGAGTTTTTTCCACTTGTGGGCCTGATCCAGAGCTGCCATCAGAAAACTGATCCCCTCTGCTCTCAAACAGGACATCTGTGCTTAACACCAACAGAGCTTGTCATCGCCAACAGAAAAAGAAATACGATTTTGGAACAAATTTCTTGAGTTCCCAGTTCAGCTCTTTTCCTCATCAGGTAACAGGCATGAGTAAGAGAACTGTCGAGGAGATCTCTTCTATAAGCATTGTTCTGATCCACTTCAAGTCCAGAAAGATCAAACAACAACCCAAGCACCAGAAGCACTCTATTAACCATTTCATTGAATGTCCAGCAGTTTTGGAAACCCTCTGGGTTGGTGCTGGTGGTAAAGACTACTGAAACTCTTCCTTAGCTTCCCCATTTATAAATGTTTCAGACATGAAACTGTAGAACAGGGGAGAAAATCAGAACAGCAAAAAAATAAATAAATTTAAAGCCATGCTTATCTGCTAACAGACCCTAACTCTGTCTCTCTGACCATTTTTGAAAAGTCGTATTTACAAATATGACCCACCTCGTTTCTCAGTCACTGGAGTTCAACTGTAATCTGTTCAGAACCAAGATCTCAGTAGCTTTCTGACAGTACACTTCTCCCTTCCCAGAGAAGTGTTAGCCCATGTAACACACACTATAGGGCTGCCTCCTATTCAGAAGGGTGAACGTGTTTTCTCAGGCCATCATAAAATCTGGAAGGGAGCGAGGAAAGTGTTATGAGGGGTTGGGATTTTCTGCCAGTGATGTTTCAGAGTTTAATTTTTTTCATGGTGGAAAAAGTAAGATGTCAGCATTATTTTTAGCTGCGAAAAACTTTTTGTAAAAGTTTCGTTTTAGATGTCGATCATTTTTTTGTGCAAAGAATTAAAATTTTCTCCCTCTCACTATAATACAAGTAAATATTTATAAATCTTTTTAAACAAACTAATTGCAAAGATTTTTTAGCTAATTATCAAGTTATTGCAGGAAAGTCAGCCCGAGAGAGATGATTTATGGCACAAAATATTTGCAATAGTCTGCTAAGATAAGTGATTTGTGGATATATGAACGGTTTGCCTTTCTGAGTAACCAACTGTAAATTGAACAAACTTTGATAGTCAAAGAGTTTCTTCCATGAACATTCATCTGTAATTCATTCATCTGTAAAAAGCCAAAGGCTTTTTATTTCATATGGGCAGCTACCTACTCACTACAGGTCCTTGAGAACAAAGCAAAAAGGGACCGAATTGACTACATTTTCCTCCTTTCATCTGAGTATTTGGTCTCATATAAATATTGGAGTACAAGGCTTTCTCAGTTTTTTTAACTTTAATAAAGAAACATTTTACTTTTTCTTTTCTACCCATAACTAATGAAACGTGGCTTCAGGCAATACATCACCAAGAAAGGAAAGGGTATACGATTTTCTGAGAACTCAGTGAAGTACACAGCCATTTTGATTATCTGTAACCATGAGCTTCTTTTTAGACTGGTTCCTTTCATTTTGTATGTTCAACTCACATTTCTCAAAATACTAAATGCTGAATAATATACCTTAAGCATCTTCTCTCTGTGTGTGACAGAAAATCACATTTTCTGTAATTTGGAGACTCAAGAACAATGACATACTTTCTGGTGTCCACCTTATGCCAATCGTCTGCACTTAGGCCACTGTGGCCCAGGAATACTTTTCTGTGGAAGGTTACCATGATGTCATTAATAAACAACTACTCTGTTGATAAATCAGTATTTGACTTCTCATCACTTATTCCTGGAATGCCAAATGTTTATCATTTAAGGCTTGGACCAAATAACATAACTATGGTTATAGTAATAGAAGCCAGAGTTTTTCAAAATTCGTGCTTTGCTACATGGAGATCTTGTCAAATTTTCCTCAAGTGTAGACATCCCAATTTGCCTCAAAAGTTTTTCAGATATCCTAGGGAAGCTCCCAGTTTTTGGTAATTGAGTTGTATATTGACTTTTATGAAAGATATTGACTTCATATCAGTTGGAATTATGGCTACACAAGGAAGATTAGATTCACCATTTCTTATTAAAATTTTGTTCTTGTGACCAACAAAATTCAGTCCTCCTGTCGGTAATCTCTTAGTGCCAGTCTCTTCCTCTGCTGCGTTTATCCCATATATTTTCTCACACTCTTCAGCCCTTTCCCTCCCTCACTCTTCCTTTCCCTCCCCACTCTCTTCCTTTCCCTCCAGGCTCTCTTCCTTTCCCTCCCCACTCTCTTCCTTTCCCTCCAGGCTCTCTTCCTTTCCCTCCCCACTCTCTTCCTTTCCCTCC
>PVHT020000576.1:21418-45683 GCA_004024745.2 Catagonus wagneri | reverse complement strand
CCCATCACCAGCCAGGGGCGTGCTTCCTGCTCGCTGGCCACACCCCCTGGACGCCACCTTGGTTAAGGGTCCTAGAGACAGCCAGGGCGAGCGGGACAGGGACGCGCGCGCGGTACACAGCGCCGACGTGACGGGGCGATGCCTCAGGGCCACCGGAAAGCTGCGCTCCGTGGTCGACACTCTGGGGAGCCGAGCACAGTCCTGGGCACCTGCTGAGCTGCAGTGAGGGTGGCATGCACTCCCCAGCCATCGGCAGATTCCCCACGGGCCCGTCTTCCTTCCCCACACTCACATCCGGGCTGCACCGGAAAAGCCCATACCCACGCGCCCCAGCCCACACCCATCGGCTGCCGGGAGGCATCGAAGCTCCCTTGATGTTGGCAGACGAACCCCGGGGTCCTTGTCCATATCTAAAGCAGGACTCGCACAGTGCACTTGGAAAATGAGGAACCAGTTTATTGAACTGCTAAAGGGAGCAAAAAGGGTAGACAGAGCTACATTTGTTACACAGCAAGCAGGAAAGGTTACGCCATCGCATCGTCCCCTCCAGACAGACGGGCTGGCTGCAGGCCGGTGCCAGGTCGCAGGGCTGTTTGCAGTGGCTGCCAGCACCGCCCTGTGTGAACAACGCAGCAGCTGCCCACGTCTCCCTTCACTGCTCTCCCGGGTGCCAGCGTCGATGCTCCTCGCACCCTCTTTTATGGGCCGGCCTCCTTGCTCCCAGGCAGAAGGCTCTTATCCTACGGCATCTGCCTTCTTCCTCTGCTCCGAGGCTGTACCCCCGGCTCCCGGAGCAACGGCGCTCCAAGCTAAAAGCGTGGGCCCAGCTGGAAGCCTTCTCGCTGGGGGCAGAGAAAAAGCCCTGTACCTCAACACACACGCTGCTAGCTGTTCTCGTCCTGGCATTCCAGTCTCCAGTCGTGCTTTACAGTTTGCTGCAAAGCTAATGTTCCCAGAATGTTAGAAAAAGCACAAACCATGTCTTGCTTATTGTGGCTGTTCTGGCAGTAGCAGCTACTGGGTAGGTGGAAAAATTTCGGGGGTAATGGCAACGTCCCATGAAGGGGTGGCACCCCAATGGGCAGGACAGATGAGCCACTGGCTTCTACTTCTGCAACAGAACATGTATGTCTCCAGTATAAGCTTGTAAAAAAATACTTTAACAGAATATACTGTACAGAACTAGGATTTAACACGGTATATTACAATGCCAAAATATCTGTATAAATACTATACAGGCACGGAGTCGCTCCATTAGAAAGGGCTCACCAACGGGGCCATTAAAAACCGCGGTCGGCACACCCGGGAGGACCTTCGGCCACGGCAGGAGCATGAGCAGCAAGGCGGAGCGCACTCGCCTGCGGTGCCAGAGGCCTGGCCACAGCTCCACCGGCCACGCCACACCGGGAGCATCTGCGTGGCGAGGCCAGCCTGGTCTAAAAATACATCTTGAAATAACACTTTTGCAGAATACCAGCCGCTGAGACCTTGCTCCTCTGGTCTAGTCAGCCATCCCCAGTGGATCCGTGCCAGCGCCTCAGGTGCCTGCCCGCGGGAGTCGCTTTCTCCCCCCCCCCCCCCCCCCCCCCCCCCCCCCCCCCCCCCCCCCCCCCCCCCCCCCCCCCCCCCCCCCCCCCCCGCCCCAGACCCACGTCCGCCGACACACGCCCCACACCACACCGCGTGTTCCAGTCACCTGCCACCTGTTGCGGTGAGTCGCTGGCAGGCATTGAGTGCAAACAAGGCATGAGATGGACGTCGCCGGAGGCCCAGCTCCAGCTCCAGTTCTGGGTGGGGTGAAGGGACAGGCAGAAGGGAGGCGGCAGGGAGCGCCGGGCCAGGGCCGCTCACCATCTGTCCCGGGGAGTAGCGTCTAATCCGGCATTTCAATATTCAGTTTGGGAGGTGGGAGGACATACTTTCCGGGGCTCTGGGTGATAACCACCCTGGCCTTCTTTCGAAACATAGGAGCGATTTTAGGAGGTTCTGGAACTGGGGTCTCTTCAGTTTCCTCAGTATCTTCGTGGTGGAGGTCATAGGAAATGTTCCCGTACTCTCTTAGAAACGGGAAGATTTCAAGCAGAAACTGGCAGAAATCCTTGCGAATACCAAACCACCCTGCAAAGGAAGAAACGCACTTTCTCAGACAGCAGCCTCCACTGAGCTGCAGGTTACTTCCCTTTCTTGCGGGAGAACTTTCACTTGCGCAGCATAACGCTCCATCCCAGTGCCTTAGGATGAAGCCCAAGCCAGGCCTCTACCGGCTGCGGGCGGCAGGAAGAGCCGGAGCTCTACTGTCCTGCAGATGGGCTTCCTGGGCTGGCGGTGCCCCGGACGGCTCCCCAGGGCCTTGTTAGCAACGTGACCTTGGCCTGGCCCAGACCCCCCTCATCGGAAACTGGGGCGGGGGTGGGGGGGAGTGGGGCAGTCCGCCTGCACAGGCCCACCCGCAGCTTCTGATGGGTCCACCACTTTAAGACCTACTGCTCCAGTGAGTCTCAAATGCCTGAGGAGTCTAGACTCTGCCAACATCCTCCAGTGTTCCTGGCCTGGAGAACCTCCTGTGAGACAAAGAATGTCATCCGCGAAAAGGGTTTCTGTCTCCCGCTGGAATCTAGGAAGCGGGTAGGTATGTGTTGGTCCAGGCCAGGAGGGGGCCTGAGTGCATGGGGCCACCTCAAAGCTCCTCCCATCTGTGCTGGCACAACTCCGTCCCAGTAGCTTCCAGAAGCGCATGCTCTGGGGCTACACCCAGAGGAGCTGAAAGGCCAGTGACGAAGAGGGGACTTTGGAACAGGGCACAGCAGCATGCAGCTGGAGAGGAGGACGGTGAGCCCCACACCACCAAAAGGATCTGGTGACATCCAGAATGCCACAGGGGGAGCGAGAAGGAAGCCGACCCCGGGAGGATACCCAGGGTCTTAATAAATGATGGAGATTTTCATCTAGGCCTCAGGAGCCCCTGGGAAGGAGGTACATTGGTCCCTGTGTTGCAGTGGAGGGGACGGGGCTCAGAGAGACCACCTGTCCCAGTCAGTCCTTCCTCAAGCAGCAGCGGGCACCGTGCGGGAGGCTGCGGGGCGGGGTGGCGTAAGCAAGACTGACAGTGTGCCCCTCCTTCCCTTGGAAGATTCTGGGCCTTCTTGAGCCCTACCTTCCCCGTGCAAACTCCTTAACTGGGGCCCATAGGCTTGTCTTTTCCTACAGCGGGGCCGCACATGCACGCGTGCTCACACACAGAGAAGACAGGCACACAGACACACATGTGCACACACACATTTCCAGGCCTTCTGAACTGCTAAGTACATACAGTGGTTTCCGCCTTTCTGTCCGAACGTGGTTGCCATCAGGGTGATCAAGGAAAGCCAGAGGGGAACAAAGATCGGGATACAAGAGAATGCATTGTGGCCGTCCAGCTTGTGAACCAGCAGGATCTAAAGAGAAACAGTCGAGGCTCTGTTGATGGTGCAGCTGAAAAGGGGCACTGTCGGAAGCCAGGCCGCCCTCCCGCGTCAGGCCCCTCAGAGGGGAATTAGCTGCACAGGAGGCTGCAGAAAGCCTCTATCCTGGGGGAGGGACGAGCTGAGCTTTCGTCTCTCTCTTCAGGACTAAGCAAAATCCATCCGCTTAGAAAATTTCCACCATCACGATCGTTACGGGAAACGCTCCCTGGTGTCTTTTCCGAGGAGTCGTGGTGACCACACCCTATAATCCCCCTCAGGACCTGAATACAAAACCGCCGCCTCCAACTCTCTCCTAGAAGGAGACAGACGGATACATTCAGATGCTAGGCACAGTCATGGCCAGACAGTTACACTTCTCGCCGCGCACCCCAGACCCCAGAGAAAGGCCCCGCCGTCCCCGCTTGGCGTGCTCTCCAGGCGAGGCTCACGGGGGCCCCAGGGGCCGGGGCTGTCCTAGGGGAGCGCGGGCTGTGGGGCCCAGAGGCGAGTTCTGGCGAAAGCTTACCTCAAAAGTGAGGAGAGGCACGACAATGGTCATCCAGCTCAGCGCCATGGTGATGTGCGTCCTGCGCTGCTCCGCGATCACGTCCATGGAGCGCAGGAAGAGGACGGACCACACGATGTAATAGAGGACCACCAGGCACAGGAAGGACATGAGAATCCACAGGGGGACGCACACGACCTGAGGCGAGGAGGAGAGAAGACAGGCCTCTGAGGAGAGCCGGAGCCAACTCCTCCCGGGGGGTCGCTGGGCGCAGACGGGGCCAGGCCCCCACGGGGACAGGCAGGCAAGAGGACGCCGTGTTCACTGCAGGGGCCGCGCCTGGCAGCTGCGTGTCCCAAGGGAGGGCTGTGCCAGCCCCCCTGCCCCACCGCCACCGCCCTGAGGCTGCCCAGGCCCACCGGGGCGGTTCTGTTGCCATCACACCAGCAAGACCTTGTCTCAGCCCCACACAAGCCCCCAGGGCGAGTCGTGGGGCCTGACCAGGCCGCCTGTGCGACATTCTCTGCCTCTGCACGGCCCCCCGAATACAGCCGCTGTCCCTCTGTCTGGCGCTACGCAACGGTGAGGCGGACTGCTGTCCTCTGGTGCCCAGGTCTACAACTTCTCAGCACCCACGTGCCGATGCGCAGAGCCTCAGCAGGACACAGGCCAGCTCCTTCACCCCCCCAGACACCCCGGTGCTCGTCCTTCCCCGTGTCACCCCCCCTGCCACCCCAGGCAGCCGCCGCTCTGTCCACCATCACCACACTGCCGTCTCTTCAAGAACGCGCCGTCGGCGGACTCACAGAGCACACCCCCTTCCGAGGCGCCCCCTCCCACTCAGCAGAACAGCCCCGAGACCCCGCCAGTGGCTGTGTGCACCGACGGCTCGCTCCCTTCTATCGCCCAGCCTGTGGAAGAGGTCACCACGGAAGCTCCGGTGCTTTCCCACTTTGGGCTGTCACCGATGAAGTCGCTACCAACACCTGTGCCCAGGTTGTCGTGTGGCTGCACATTTACATCTCGCCCGGGGTAACACTCAGGATCGGCAGCGCTAGGTCACAAGCCAGCTCCATGTGTAACTTCATAAGAAACTGCCAAGTCATCGTCCAGAGCGTCTTCCAATCTGGCATTTCCAGCAGCAACAGGCCGTGCCCTGGTCCCTTGGGTCCGCCCCAGCACTTGGGACAGTGGTTCTTATTTTCGCCCATCTGCTGAGCGTGGTGCAGTACCTCGTCCCGGCTTTTATTTGCTTTCCCCAATGGGTAGTGATGTCCTTTTCGTGTGCTCATTTGTCACATGTGTATCTTCTTTGTGAATGGTCTGTTCAAGTCTTTTGTCAATTTTAAAATTAGGTTGCTTAGTTTTTACAGTTTTGAGGGTTCTTTAGATGTTTTCAATACATGTCCTCAGTCAGATGTGTGCTTGGCAAATATTTCTTCCTAGTCTGTGGCCTGTCTTTTCATTAATTTCATTGTAATTTTGAGTCTCTTTTATGGACCATGTTGTTGGTGTCATTTTCAGAAACTCTTCACCTAGCTCCAAACCCCAAAGATTTTCTCATGTGTTTTCTTCTAACAGTTATTTGGTTTTGTATTTTACTTTCAGACCTAGGCTTGCGTTGGTTTATGATTTTTAGTCCTCCTGAGTAACTTAGAATTCCTGACTGGAGGTTTTTCTGTAGTGTCTCTGCACAGTTTCTCCTCCGAAAGCACTTCTGTGGTCGGACTCGCTCAGCAACACGGCCCTCATGGGGGGGACGCTAGCGGCCACCCTGCCTTGCTCTCTCTTGAACACTGTGGGGATACTGACCGTCACAGACCCACATGCCTCATGTGCTGGACTTGCACAGGTTCGGGGCTGGAAAAACTCCTCTGTTCATCTGGAGAAAACCTGCACAATCCTTCATCTTTTTTTTTTTTTTCCTGAATTGTACCTTATGCTAAAATTTCAGTCTTATCCAGATTTGTTTCCTCCACAGCATGACAGGAAGCTCTGAACCCAGTTAGCATCCTCCAGGTACAGCACCCTGAAGATATAAGATGGGTGTCTGAACTATAATTTGTATTATGAATATTTTATCAAAGGCAGAAGTGATAATTGTCTTTATTCAAAATAGAGGTGACTTATGTTCCTTTATGTTCTTCCTTGTTGCCAAGTGAATAATTTTTACTACATTTTTAACCTTTTTTTAAAAAAAGGTAAACCATGTTCATCACAGAAAATGTCTTGTGCGCAAAAGTATCCATCAAGCTGCAGGGACAGCGGGGGGACCCCAAGCCCTGGCATGACCTCCCCTCCTAGAGGCAATGCAACCCTTCTGCCTTTTTTCTCATCTTTCCGTGTTACCAGTTGAAACAGTACTGCATCCTCTAATTTGTAGCCTGCCATTCTTCTCTCCATGCACAGTCCATTTTAACCAAACAAGCATTCAGGAAGCCAGAGGTCACTAGCCAGAGTTAGACTTCACCCCTGGCAGAAGTGCACAATGGCACAGCTTTTTTGAAAAGGGAGTTGGCAGTGCAGTTTGTATTTCAAAACCTCAAAAAGTTTCCACCCTCTGGCCCAGTAATACTGTTTCTGGAGTCTTTCCTAAGAAAACAATGAAAAAAAATAGGCAAAGATTTTCATGCACAAAAATATATGTTACAGCATGATTTATAGCCATAAAACACTGGTGACAACTTCAATATTCAGAAAGGAGGGGAGGGTTTGGTAAATGTATTTGATGAATATTCTGCATCAATTAAATTTAAAAGTTATGTTTATAAAGGCCTTTTATTGACATGGAAAAATGCTTATGATGCAACATTAGAACAAAAAAGCAGGATACCAAATTATATAGGCAGTATGATCTCAATCATCTTTATGAGGCAATGAACCCTCAAATAAGGGAAGAAAAAACACTAACCATGTTATCTCCCAGTGGATTACGGGTAATTATTATTATGTTACCTCTGCTTGTCTGTCTTTTCCGAGATTTCTAAATGAACACGAATAACTTTTATAATAAAAAGATTTTTTAAAGATTTAAAAAGTTACATACAAGCCAGGGCCAGTGGATGATCTTGTCCAGTCTTAAGGCAATGAATATAAACTGGAGAATGTTGACAGAACACAGGATTTCTAACTAAAAATGAAGAGAAGAGTCAGTTAAAAGAACAGTTGTATTCAGGACTGTAATTACTTGATTAATACACTAAAGGGCAATCAATGCAAATTATAATGCAGCAAAAGTTTTATCGTGTCACACTCGAGGCCTCCTGATTTGTTGGCACCAGAGGAGCGAAGCAGTGCTGTGCCAAGGGGAAACCAGGCCCTGGCCTTCTGCCTCGTCCCCTCTGTTCAGTGGCTGCTCGGCCCTTTATGCTCGTCCAGGCCACGACCTTGTTTCCAGGCTCTCGATCTGTATGGAGGCCAGGCTTCCTTCCTGCCTCTACAGCCACGAACATCTCTGATCCTAATCAGCCCTCAACTACCTTCTCGTACCCGGGACTCAGCCTCGCGTCCCACCCCTTCCTTTCTGGCTCCTCGCGGACCCCGTCATATCAAGATGTCAATTATGGATCCTTCGCTGCATCTTTAACCTGCCACCCCAGTGATTCTTCCGAGTCACTTCAGTGTTCATTCCCGTTAAACACAAAGAACCCCAAGACCAAATGAACCCACCCTTCCCTCCGTCCAGTGCCCCGTCCTGGCCCTAGCTCTCTCCTTCCGTTACCGTCAAGCTTGGCGAGCCACCATGGACACTTAAGTCCCTATTCCTCGCTCGCCACTCTAAGCTCCATCCACCGGGACCTGGCCTCCCACCCCCACGACCACCTGGAAACTGTCACCAATAACCTCTGCAGTGTCAGAGCACTTCGGTTCGCACCCTCCGGGCACCTCTGCAGCGTCTGGGATTCTGGCCATGCCTTCTCCCTCCTGGGACCCCGGCAGGCGGTCTGGCCACCCTCCTGTCTCTGACACTCCCCTTTCAGCTGCCTTTCCTCCGCTTAAATGGCGCTGCTCCCCAAAGCCTTAAACTCAGCCTTCTCTCCCCGCTAGAGACACGCAGGCAGAAACATGCGCTCCGCTCTGGGTGTGGGGAGAAGATGTGGCCGCCACGCCACCACCCTGGCCTGCGCGACCTCCTTCTGCTCACTTCTCAAATCTGTCTCCACCCCAGCCGTCCGCTGTGGCTCAGGCCCCGCTCTCCTTGAAGCACTTCGGAAAAAGCCGGTCCCCTATCAAGTTCATTACCCCCTGCACCTGTCCCACAGCCTCCCTTCCCACCAGAAGGCACCACAGCGGCCTCACTGTCCTGTCCTGCACCACGCAGACTTCTCCAGAATTGCTAGCTCGGTCTCTGTGCCGACTCCTGTTGCGTACTCAGGCGCCCCAGCTCACCAAGCTGGCTCCAGCAGCGTCCTGACTAGCCTCCCAGCCTCCAGGCTTGCAGGCCTTTGGCTCCCGAACGCCCTGCAGGCTGCCTTCCTTCTGGCCCCAGCGCTCACTGCCCTTCAATGGCTCACCTCCGCCTACAGGACGAAAATCACAGCCTGCCGCCCGACCTGGCCCCGAGCTGCCCCAGAGTTCCCAGTTCACAGGGCATTTAGTGTGTCAGCAATTCTTTCGGAGGCCTGTGGGCCAAGAAACACCTAAGAGCTACACTGATCGAAGTCAGTAGATCTAAACTGAGTACTTCCGTCTAAGGAACCATCTAAAAAAACACCTCCCGTAAAGTGAAAGTGTATTTCATCCTTAACTAACAACAAGTGGTACCCAGTGGGCCAAGTGTGCCTGCTGGCTACTGCACGCTCCTCAAGACACTTCCAGCCTTGTCACCTGTCCTCCAGATGCATTTCTGCACTGTCCTACCTTCTCACCACAGCGAGTGCTAAGAACCTAGCTCCTCCGTGACAGCATCGGAAGGGGTGTGGTGTGACCTAATAATAAAACTGGAAACTACTCGGAGTTGTGGTTCATGGGGGTCCCCACAGAGGTCAGGGAGCACTGCTTTTCCCTTGAAAATGTCCGGTATTCCACGGTGGCCCCGTGAGCTCACGATGGTGCCCTAGGGCAGCTTGGCACAGGCCTTGAAGACGGAGGATCTGGCCCCTCCTCAGCCCAATCCTGCTATGCAGCTCCCCTTCTCCCCAACTCCCTCCTTCACACCTTATGCTCCAGGCATTTTAATTTTTCCTTTTAGGGCTGCCCCCATGGCACATGGAGGTTCCCAGGCTAGGGGTCAAATTGGAGCTGCAGCTGCCGGCCTACACCACAGTCGCAGCAACGCCAGACCTGAGCCGCGTCTGCGACCTACACCACAGCTCACGGCAACGCCGGATCCTTAATCCACTGAGCGAGGCCAGGGATCGAACCCTCATCCTCATGGCTACTAGTCAGATTCTTAACCCACTGAGCCACAATGGGAACTCCTCCAGGTATTTTTTTTATTGTGGAAAGATACACATCCTGTAAAACCGTTCTAGACCTCTCTAGGTGTCCAGCTTGATGGCATCGAGTGATTCGTATTGCCGCCATGGATGGTGCCACCCACATCGCATCCCTAGGATGCTCCGCATCTTGCAAAGCTGTGGTGCGGTCTGACTGCCGGTCCATGCAGTGTGATGGCCTTCCTGTGCCTTGATGGCTTCCTGCCTGAAAACTCCCATCCCCTCCCCCACCCGCGCCAGGCACCCTGGCAAGTCCTGGCTACTCCTTCACAGCTCTAGGTGAGCCTATTCCCAGGAGGAGCTCGACTCCTGGCACGTTGTTTCTTCTCGTAGGTAGACTTCCAAGAGTGTGCCCATGTGAGCAACACAAACTTCGCATCAAGAAAACACAGTTTCGTGCCCAGTGTGGGCCTAGCCCTTGCATACGCTTTTACTTTCTAAGAAACAAAGTCCCAAATTTTCAGCTTTCCTAAACCTCCTCCTCGGCCCTCATCCAACAGTCTTTACGTCACTTTCTCAGTGCTTTTCAACCTGGGTCGTGCTACTCACCCGACGGGGAGCTAGGAAATGTGCAGGGGTGCTGCTGGGTGTCATGGCGACTTGGGGGGCAGCTGCACTCGTGTTTAGTGGGCAGAGGTCAGGGAGAAGTGTCCTGAAAGGTGCAGGACCGTCCTGTTCAAAACATTTCCTACACAAAAGGCCAAGAGCATAGCCATACCGCACCGCGAAACAGTGACCCTGACAGGTAACAACGCCAATGTCTGATCTCAGCAAGTTTGTTCAAATGATTTTGTTTAAGCTTGGTTTTCCTTCATTTGCTCAGATAATAAGAAAAAAATGCAAAGCCACGGAGGCATCAAGAAAGGTAAGCAACTGAGTGGAAAGGGTGCCTTTAACTAGCACTGGGCATACAGGTCTGGGGGAGTTAGGGCATGAGTCAGGAGCTCGCGGGGCAACGCGAGCTGGGCAGTGTGCGTTGAGAAGTGTGACTCTAGGAGGCGAGAGCGCCTGTGGTGGTGCGGGCGGGAAGTGTGAGTGAGGCCGTTCAGGGGCGGTCAGCACGGCGAGGACAGGAAACGCCAGCATCCTAAGAAACAGCAACTTGTGAGGAGTAGATGGAGCAAGAAGGATTCGGCCAAGGCGCTGCACGAAGGCCAAGGGGCCGGGAGTGCCAGGCGGGGAAGGCCCGGGACGAGGCCACAGGGCGTGGGGGCTCAGGAGCACTGCTGCCGGGGGCCGGCCCGTCAATGGAAGGAAGCGGCACAGGGGCCAAACACGAGCTGAGAGGGTTTTGCTGCCGCTGTTCTGCTTTTCCTTCCCGAGGAGAGCCCACAGTTACCTGTGAGAGCGTGTATGAGCTCGGGACAAATGCTTAAGGAACCAGTAGGGGAGAGGGTCCGAAGCAGGAGGGTGACAGGCCTGCACCGGGAGGGAGGCCCCACGTGGAGGTGGGCAGGCGACGAAGTGCCCGGGAGCAATGAGGGCCTAGATCAGCGCCCCTCGACCTGGCTCTCAGGCCTCTGAGGACTGTCTGCAGACGTGCTTTCCCCTCACGCAGCGGCACGCGAGCTTAAATCCAGCGGCAGGCACCGGAGGGGCAGGTGCAGGCAGGCCGAGGGTGGGTGGAGGAGCCCGCTCCCAGCCAAGGGACCTCGCTCCATCACCCTCGCTCTGCGGGCGCTTCCCCTCCGGGTTTCACCCAATGGCCCAGCTGAAAACCCGGTGTTCTGGGTCAGCAAAGAGGAACACAGGATCTAGTGTCAGTGATCAGCCCTCCCTCACAGACGACAAGAAGTCTGCATTACAGTTAACCGGCCAGACGCTTGCCGTGTAAAACATTCCTTTGTCATCCTGCCCTACCTAGGGCCGCACCGCGGCATGTGGAGGTGCCCAGGCTAGGGCTCTAACAGGAGCTGTAGCCGCCGGCCTTCGCCACAGCAACGTGGGATCCGAGCCGCGTCTGCGACCTACACCATAGCTCACGGCAACGCTGGATCCTTAACCCACTGAGCAAGGCCGGGTATCGAACCCGCAACCCCACGGTTCCTAGTCAGATTCGTTAACCACTGAGCCACGACGGGAACTCCGTAAAACATTCTTAAACAGATGAAATCTCACCTCCAGTGACCTGTCATGTCGAAAGCCCCAAACACAAGCTGCCACAGACACCGGAGAAACGAAGAAGAGCGGCATGAAGACCAGGAGCCAGAAGTGGCTGCCTCTCTCGATCCGGTCACAGACCAGCACTTCGAACATCAACAGGAGCAAGTGGATGCCCACCGCGATCAGCATGGCCTTGAACTCCACACATGTTTCTCCTTCTGCTCTAAAAAGGGACAGAAGAAGAAGACGAAGAAGAAGAGGAACACCCTCAGTTCAGAATCTCCACAACGAGCAAGAGCGCAGGGCAAATATCAACTTAAGTGGCCTCTATGGATTGCATTTGTAAATCTGACAAAAAGGGAATGAGAATCAGGTAGAAAAAGCTAAATTAACCTTCATTTTAAAGGCAATCTTTCAAACATCCAAGAACTACTACATGACAAGAAATGAACATTTACAACCAAACCAGACTTAAACTTCTAACCGTGTAAAGATATTCTCAGGAGCAACAGCCAGAGTTATTACTTCCTGACAGTGTACATAAACACTTCTGTTCATAATTTTAAATTCAGCTACTTCCAAGATGATTTAAGGTGATTGCTTCTACTGCTAAAAACTGACAAATGGCCCTTAACTCTCATGATCCTCATCTCTTGATGAATTAAAAACCATGGAAGTCACATTTCATGTAATACTATAAAACTAGCTCTAGTTTTATGAACAAGTGTAGGTTATATTTCAAGAAAATATAGTAACAGTTGTTAGGTGCTATTTTAAAATGCAAATAAAATTATGAATGACTTATTTTCCTCTCCATTAGGGTGAACTGACATCTGCAGAGGATAAAGAAGAGTCATTAAAACTGTTCTTAAATCAGTATAAGCTGTTGACAGATCATGCACGGACTTAATAGGTTAACAATTGAAAAATGGTAACGTCACTAATCAGGAAAATGCCTAATAATGCATTTGTGAGGCCAATGGTGTTTCATTCAAAATACACATGAGGAGTTCCCATCGTAGCACAGCGGAAACGAATCCGACTAGGAACCATGAGGTTGCGGGTTCAATCCCTGGCCTTGCTCAGTGGGTTAAGGATTTGGTGTTGCCGTGAGCTGTGGTGTACGTCGCAGACGCGGCTCGGATCTGGCGTTGCTGTGGCTGTGGTGTAGGCCGGCAACTGTAGCTCTGATTGGACCCCTAGCCTGGGAACCTCCATATGTCGCGGGTGTAGCCCTAAAATGACAAAAGACAAAAAAAAAAAATACACATGAACATTTATGATGTGTCATGTTGGTGATAAATACCCCTGAGTTTAAGACACAGATCAAATGAGGTCAGCGGGTTATTTCTAGAGAACCCAACAATGTTCCATTGGGCGATGTTGACACTAGAATGACCATGTCTCTACATTGAGGGCATGCAAATATGCACACACAATTCTTTTTCTTAAAGGAATCTTGAAAAGAACCTTAAATGAAACCAACAAAGCTCAACAGCTTCCAAATATCAACTGGCAGAACTTAAAACGTCCAGCTATTTAACTTTTCATTGTCCGAGTAGCAAACATTAGATATCTGAAAATATCTCAGAAAAAATAAAAGGTTTGTGGCACACAGGTAATCTTAAAATAAAACAACAACAAACTAAGAACTTTAAAAACCTAAGCTATACCCAAATGCCTCTCATCTGCGAGGCTCTTTGGGTCGCTGTTTCTAAGTTCTTAGACATGGATTTGGTAACACGTTTTACATGATCTAAATCTTATTTTTTAAGTTCATAAGGAAGATTTCAACAAGTTGAGATGGTCCCAAATTTTACACTTTTCTCACATGAGCAGCTGTATGTGTCCCCCTCTACCCCGCCCAGCTGCCTACTGGGGCTTTCTTCACTCCTCATCTGCCTGGTGATGGTTTAGGATAGCCCCTCATTCTCAAGCCCCGCCCTCTTCCTTTCTAAAGTTCTCAACTTTGCAAGGGAGAGCAGAGAGCGTCCCATGGGCCCCAGCAGCAGCAGGCTGCACACCAGAGTGAGCCCAGTCCAGGAACTTGGGCCAGCTAAGGCATCCAAGAAGGCGGAAAGTCAAGGGTCCGCCTCTACCTGGCCCCTGAGGCTCTGCTCCCCTGCACAGCGTCTTGGGTCTCATCCTTTCCTGTCTCAAGGCCTCACGGTTTCCTGGCCAAGCAGCTTACCCCACACCACCAACAATCCTAAAACCCCGGGGCTAGGAGAGTGGGGCAAGGGCAGAGCTCCAGGACTGAACTGGAGAAGGATATGTCCCTGATGGTTTATAGAACTGCTCCTGAAACATGGGGTTTTTATACTCCCTTGTCTAGCACAGTGCAAAACATCTGAATTTGTAAAAACTTAGAACTCAGCTTGCCTATATTTATAGTTCTTATAAATCCTCAGGCAGAAAATAAAATAGTCCTTACTTTTTCAAAAGTGAAAAACAAGATACTGCCCCGTCAGGACAGAGACCAACAGGTTTTATAGAGAAGTATTACCGATATTGGGGATTTCGTGCCCAGACTCCAGTTCCAACCGAGGCTCCAACAATGACCATTAACTTCCACAGCCATATCGGAGCAAAGACAGCCCAGTAACTCCACTGAATGATGCCATCTAGACGAAGGGCCAGCAACACAGAGAACAGCAGCAGACAGGCATAGATGAGGAATTTACTAGGAGAAAAGTCAAATGATTACAGAGGATTCACATTTACAAATATGTGATATCAAAATGAGTAATACAGCACTAGTTTTCAGCACATGAAAAGAGTCACTAATTCAACATTTTCATTTCTTGAGAAGTTCTATGTGGTAGAACTAACACTCCACACTGTTGTCAGAGGAGGAGAGAAATATAAAGAGGACTAAAATAAGTTCTCTGCTCTCCAGGGCTGCCTGGTAGGAGGGAGTCCACACAGAAACAGGTGATCATAACACAGCACGGCATGTGCCATAATGAACTATGGGTGGAGTGTGATGGGAGCCCAGCAGAAGAAATAGGGATTCTGTCTGGGATACTGGGAAGCAGAGAGGTCATGACCCTGGAGCTGGTTCTGGGGGATACCTGGAAAGCTGCCCATCAGGAAAGGATATGAGATGACGAAGCATTCCAAGCAAAAGGAACTAGCCATACCAAGACATGGAGACTGAAAAAGGCTGACATGTTCAGTATGTGGTCAAGTTCTGCCACTGACTAGTTACTTGATTCTATTTTTAAAAAGTAGCCATCTGCCATATTCATATATGGTAATATTTTAGTACATGTATTAAAATTTATGTGACTAATTATATACACATACATACACTCTCACATTTCACATAAAAGGGACTTCATGATGACAATGTCTTTAAAATGCTAATTAGAAATTACACAGAGTTCCCATTGTGGCTCAGCAGAAATGAATCTGGCTAGTAGCCATGGGGTTGCAGGTTCGATGCCTGGCCTCACTTGGTGGTTTAAGGATCTGGCGTTGCCATGAGCTGTGGTGTAGGTCGCCGATGCAGCTCAAATCCCACATTGCTGTGGCTATAGTGTAGGCCAGAGGCTACAGCTCCAATTTGACCCCTAGCCTGGGAACCTCCATATGCTGCAGGTGCTGCCCCAAAAAGACCAAACAAAAAAAAAAAAAAGAAAAGAAAAAAGAAAGAAAGAAAAAAAGAAAAGAAAAAGAAAAATTATACCTACTGAGAACTTCTACTCCTAGCTTTGATATAATAAGAGAAATGGGGTTTTCCTTCCTACCTTAAACAAGAAACTGGATGAAATCTATGAAACAACAGTTTTCAGACTCTGGACAACAGGCAGTAAAGGACAAGGATGGCAGAAAGAAAGAAAGAAAACAAAGGAGATAAACTCTATTAATGCCCCCAGCTTACTTCCTGGAGGTGATTTCCAGACTGCAGTAAGAAGGTAGTTAGAAAGAAGAAAAAAATAGGCAAAAAAGAAGAAGAAGGTAATTAGAACCCAATTCTATTGACAATTACATTAAATATAAATGGTTTAAATATCAACTAAGGGACAAAGACTGTCAGACTGGATTTTAAAAAGCAAGACAACCATATGATACCTACAAGAAACCTAACTTTACCTATCTGCAAAGTGACAGACAGAAAAAGTTATGCCAGGAAACTTCTAGCCAAAAGAAGTCAGAGTGACTATATTAATAACTATTTTTGTCTTCTATTGTTGCTATAACAAATTAGCACAAACTTAGTGCTTAAAACACCATTGTGAATGACAGAAATCCAGATAGGCTTGGTTGGTTTCTCTACTCAGAGCCTCACAACTGAAATCAAGATGTCATTTAGCTGTGTTCTTCTCAGATGACTCTGGGAAGAATTTGCTTCCAAGTTCATTCAGGTGGTTGGCAATATGGTTTCTTGTGGTTGTAGGACTAGGATCTCAGTTTATTTGCTGGCTGGGGGGGCAGTCACCTGGGGACTGCCCTTAGCTTCTAGCATTCTCTCTCTCTCTGATCTCTGCACATAGGCCTTTTACATCTCAGAGCCAGCACCAGCATACTGAATCTTTCTCATATTTCTGACTTCTCCAAAGAGAGTTCTATGCTTTTAAGAGCTCATGTGAGTAGATTGGGTCCACATGGATAAACCAGACTACTATTCGTATGTTAAAGTCCACAACTGTGGTAGACAGAATTCTAAATACGTTCCCCAAATTCCTGCTCTCAGTTATTCAATCAAATACTAATCTACATACTACCATGAAAGGACTTTGCAGAAGGAATTAAGGTTACTAATCATCAAATCTTAAAATAGAGAGATTATCCAGGGTTATCCTGGTGTGTCTAATGTAATCATATGATCCCTTAAAAGGAAGAAGAGGAAGGCATACAAGTAAGTTAGAGAGATGTGGCAGAGGCAAGATGAAGCAGAAGGGGAAGTCAGAGAGATTCCAAAAGCGAGAAGGACTCAATCTGCCTTTGCTGGCTTTGAAGACAGAGGAAGGGAATCATGGGCCAAGGAATGCAGGCAGAGTCTAGAAGTTAAGATGGATTCCTGAAGTTCCCACTGTGACTCAGCGAGTTAAGAACCTGTCTGTGAGGATGCAGGTTCAATCCCTGGCATCACTCAGTGGGTTAAGGATCCGGCGTTGCTGCAAGCTGCAGTGTAGGTCGCAGATGCAGCTTGGATCCCGTGTTGCTGGTGGCTGTAGAGCAGGCCTGCAGCTGCGGCTCTGATTCAACCCCTAGCCTGGAAAGTTCCATATGCCACAGGTGCGGCCCTAAAAAGAAAAAGCCTTCTAGCTGAGAGCCAGCCAGGACATGGAGTCATTAGCCCTACAACCACAAGGAACTAAATTCTGACAACTGACTTTGGAAGCAAAAACCTCAAGAAAGGAACACAGCCCTGCTGACACCTTGATTCCCGCCTTGTGAAACTTTAAGCAGATGATCCAACTGAGCCCTGCTACTCTTGTACTTCTGACTTACAGAACTATGAGATAATAAGTCTGTGGTAATTTTTCATGGAAGCAACAGAAACTAATACTGTAGATACAGTGAAAAATCCCTTTTACCATGCAACATAACATATTCACAGTCCCAGGGCTTAAGGGCCTGGATATCTTTGAGGGCGGCAGAGGTCGAATAGGGAACTATTCTGCTTCCTGCAATGTAAGATATATATATATTTTTTTCTTTTTAGGGCTGCACCTGCAGCACATGGAAGTTTCCAGGCTAGGGGCTGAACTGGAGCTGCAGCTGCCAGCCTATGCCGCAGCTACTGCAACGCCAGATCTAAGCTGCATTTGTGACCTAGGCCACAACTCTCGACAACACCTGATCCTTAACCCACTGAGTGAGGTCAGGGTTCAGACCCACATCCTCATGGAAACTAGTTGGGTTCATTACCACTGAGCCAAGATGGGAACTCCAGATAAGATGTATTTTTGAACAAGGAATACTACCAGAGACAAACAGGAGCATTCATAATGTTAAAGAGGTGATTTGTCAAAGGAGGATCTAGAAACCATGAATATATATGTACCTAATAATGAAGCTTCAAAATAAATCCAGAAAATATTAATAATTAAAATATTAAGGATAAATTAATATTGGAAATTAACACTTCTCTCTCAGTAACTGATAGAACATGTAGAAAATTACTATAATAACACTATCAACCAACATGACTTAACTGATATTGATAAAGTATTCCTCCCAACAACAGCAGAATACAAATTCAAGTGCAAATGGAACATTCACAAAGACAGACCAAATTCAGGGCCATAAAACAAGCCTTAACAAGTGTAAAAGGACTGAAATCATACAACGAGACTGAACTAAAAATCAATAACAAATATATTTGAAAAATTCTCGACATACTTGAAAGTTAAACAATACTCTCCTAAATAATACATAGGTCAAAGAAAAAACACAAGGAATAATTCAAAAATTCTGGACTAAATTAAAGTGAAAATACAATATACCAAAATATGTGAGATACAGCTAAAGCAATACTTAAGGGGAATTTTTAGTATCTGATGCTTAGTAAAAAAATCTCAAATCAGCAATCTATAATTCATCTTAAAGAACTAGGAAGAGAAGGAAATTTCTTTTAAAAGTCAAAGTAAATAATATACACACAAATACCAATGAATATAATAGAAAGATGTTAGGAAAATCAATGAAAGTAAAAGCTGGTTCTTTGAAAAGATAAAGAAAATTGGTAAACCTATATAGCTAGAGTGATCAGGAAAAAAATAGTGGATACAAATTACCAGTACCAGGAATGAAAGCAGAGCCATCACTACAAATCCTACAAATATTACAGGGATTAGAAGGGGATATTATGAACAACCTTATGCAAGTAAATTTCTTGAAGACATTATTAAAGTTCAGGCAAGAAGAAATACGTTCGTATCCCTTTATCCATTAAAGAAATTGAAATTGTAGTTGGAATACTTTTCACAAATAAAATGTCAGACCCAGAAAACATCTACCAAACACATAAGGAAGAAATAGCACCAATTTTTCACAAACTCTTGCAAAAAAGATGAGAGGGGAACATTTCCCAATTTATTTCATGAAGCCACCATCATCCTGACACCCAAACCTGACCAAGAAGGAAAACTACACACCATTATCCTTCATGAAGACAGATGCACACCCCCTGAAAATAACAGCACATCAAATCCAGCAATATATAAAAAGAATACTACATTATGACTAAGTGTGGTTTGGCCAGGATTGCAAGTTTGGCTTAACATTTGAAATTAATGTAATTCACTGAATTAATAGACTGAAAAAAAGAGAAGCTATACAATTACCTCAATAGTTCCAGAAAAAAACATTTGACATAATTCACTAATCATTCAAGATAAAAGCTCTATACAAATTAGGAATAGAAGGCTATCTATATAAATATAAAAAACCTAATTAAAAATGCCTAATGGTAAAAGACTAAATACTTCCCCATTAAGACTGAAAACGAGATCTTTGGCTCCCAGGATGAAGACCTCCACCGCATCGAGGTGCACAGCCAGATCTTCATCCGCTGGAGAGCGGCTTCACAGCTGCCGGCCAGACATACATCCTTGTCGTTGGACAGCTTGAGTTGTGGCAGTGGCTGTTGTGCATGATCCTGAGCATCTCAATCGAGGACCCCCAGAGTCAGGCCCGAAGCTTTGAGATGCTACCGCTGGTCTGGTGCTGGCCCCTGACCCCGAACGACCTGGCCAACCTCTACCTGTTGCCGCTGGACCTGCTGGCAGAGGCTTCTTAAACTTGCCCTTACTGATTGTCTGTTTGGTTCTAGATGCCTTTAGATTTCCCTTCATCAGTAATAAAGTACTTTGCTCCTTTCACCCCCAATCCCCATAGCAATTGAGACATGAGTGGATGTTTTGGCTTAGGCACTAGTGAGAAAGAGGTGAAAGGGTATTGATGAAAATTGGACTTTGTTCCTCAAAGTCTTTCTAGGATAAGAAAGTGGGCTAACCAGCAAGATCCAATAAAAGTGACCCAATGTAAAAAAAAAAAAAGACTGAAAACAAGACAAGTATGTCCACTTCCTTACATCTAGTTAACACTGTGTTGGAGGGAAGTCCTAGCCACAAAAATAATACAAGAAAAATAAATAAAAGGGATAAAGATTTGAAAGGAAGGAGTAAATCTGATATTTGCAGACAACATGACTGTCTATGTAGAAAATCCTAAGTACTCTACCAAAAAAGCTACTAAATCTAATAAGCGCATTTAGCAAGGTTGCAGGAAACAGGGAAATCTACCCAAAAAGCTGCATTCTTATATGCCAACAACGAGAAAATGGACACTGAGTCTTTTTTAAAAAACTACCATTTGCTGCAACTTTCCTATAAACCTAATAATATTTAAAATTAAAAGTTTATAGAAAACTATTTACAACAGTATCAAAATATGAAAGATTTAGAGATCTATTTAACAAAATATGTGCAAGACTTATACTCTGAAACCTAACAAACACTACCAAAAAATTTAAAGATCTAAATAAATGGAGAGATGCACCATTTTTATAGATTAGAAAATTCAACCTTTAAAATTTACATCCTCTACTAGCTTCCTATGGTTGCTGTAACAAATTACCATGGTTTAAAAAAATATACGTTTATTCTCATAGTTCTGGAGGTTAAAGCTCCAAAGTGGCGCTCATTAGGATAAAACTAAGGTGTCAGCAGGGCCCTACTCCCTCCAGAGACTAAGGGAGACTCAATTATTCTAAAGGTCCAATGCATGCAATCCCATTTGTTTGTTTTTGCTTTTCTTGCTCCTGCCTGAGGAAACACATCCAAAAACATATTGCTAAGACTGATGTCAAAGAGCATACTGCTTATGTTTTCTTCTAGTTTTATGGTTTTAGGTCTTACATTTAAGTTTTTAATCCATATTGAGTTCATTTTTGTATACAGCATGAGAAAGCAGTCCAGTTTGACATTACCTCACACCTGTCAGAATGGCTATTATCAAAAAGACAACAGGAATTCCCATTATGGCTCAGTGATTAATGAACCTGACTAGTATCCATGAGGACCTGCAGCTTGGATCCTGTGTTGCTGTGGCTGTGGCGTACGCTGGTGGCTGCAGCTTCAATTTGATCCCTAGCCTGGGAACTTCCATATGCTGCACATGTGGCACTAAAAAGACAAAATAACGACCAAAAAAAAAAAGGCAACAAAGAACAAGTATTGGCAAGGATGTGGAGAGAGGGGAATCCTCATGCACTGTTGGCAGGAACATAAATTGGTACGGTCTCTATGGAAAACAGTATGGAGATTCTTTAAAAAATTAAAAATAGAACTACTATACAATCCAACAATTCCACACCTGGGGATTTATATGAAGAAAATGAAAACATTAATTCAAAAAGACATGTGCACTCCTATGTTCACTGCAGCCTTACTTACAATGGCCAAGGTATAGAAGCAATCTAAGTGCCCATCAATAGATGAATATTTAAAAGATGTGGGGTATGCGTGTGATGGAATATTATTCAGCTGTAAAAAAGAATGAACTCTTGGCATTTCTGACAACACAGATGAACCCAGAGGGTGTTATGCCAAGTGAAATAGGTCAGAGAAAGAGAAATACTATATAACTTCACTTGTATGTGGACTCCACAAAACAAAACAAAGCAGAAACAAAGTCATACATACAGAGAACAAATAGGTGGTTGCCAGAGGGGAGAGGGGAGGAGAGCAATAGGTGAGGGAGATTAAGAAGTACAACTTCCAGCTACAAAATAAATGAGTTATCGGTATGAAATGTACAATGTGGGGACTATAGTCAAAAATAATATAATATCACCATCTTCATATGGTGATAGATGGTAACTAGACTTATTATAGTGATCATTTAAAAATGTCTAGAAATATCAAATCACTACGTTGTACACCAGGAGCTAACATAGTTTTTGTAGGTCAATTACAACTCAAAAACAAACTGATAGAAAAATAGATCAGATTTGTGGTTACTGGAGAAGGGGGGTGGGGGGAGGGGAAACAGGATGAAGATGGGCAAAAGGTAGAAACTTCCCATTATAAGATAAGTAAGTACTGGAGATGTAATGTATAAAATGATAAAGATAATTAACACTATTGCATGTTATATATGAAAATTGTTAAGAGCTAAATCCTAAGTGTTCTCATCACAAGGAAAAAGGTATTTTTTTTCTTTTTTTAAAACTTTCATCTTCAAACAACGTATTGTCTTTATTTATTTATTTTTATGGCAGCCCCTATATGGAAGTTCCCAGGTCAGGGACTGAATCCAAGCCTCAACTTCGACCCATGCTTCAGCTGCAGCAATGCTGTATCCTTTAAACCAATGCGCCAGGCTGGGGATCGAACCATGCCTCTGCAATGACCCGAGCTATTGCAGTCAGATTCACAATCTATTGTGCCACAGTGGAAACTCCTATATTTTTCTTTTCTGTATCCATATGAGATGATGGATATTCACTAAACTTATTGTGGTAATAATTTCATGATGTATGTAAGTCAAATCATTACACTGTATACCCTTAACTTATACAGTGCTATACGTCAATTATATCTCAATGAAACTGGCAGGAAAAAACTTGCAATATCTGCAATAAAATGGCTGCCTGCCTTTAAGGTTCCATGTGTCTTTTCATGGTTTGATAGCTCATTTCTTTTCAGTGCTAAATAATATTGCATTAGATGTACCACAGTTTATCCATTCACCCACTTACGGACATCTTGGTTCCTTCCAAGTTTTGGCATATATAGAAAAAAGATTCAGTGCAATCCCAATAAAAATCCAAGCAGCCTCTTCTGGAGAAATTGACATAGCGAGTCCAAAAATTATATGAAAATGCAAAGGACTTCGAATGGGCAAAACAACTGTGAGAAAGAACAAACTTGCAGAATCTATACTACATACTTATATTACATGCTTTTATGGCTTACTATAGAGCTACAATAATCAACACAAGTAGTAGTAGCATCAGGAGAGACAAAGAGAACAGAAGAGGCCAAAAACATACCCATACATATGTGGTCAGTTAACTTTTGATAAAGGTGCCAAGGCAATTCAATACAAAAACTGGGCTTCAATAAACAGTACTGAAATAGCTGGATAGATGGGGAAAAATGCACCTAGACTCTTAACCTCACCATACATAAAAGTTGTTGCTAAAGATATAGAGCAAATGGAACTCTCATAATTGCTGGTAGAAACGCAAAACAGTGCAGCTGCTTTACAAAACACTTTAGTACTTTCTCCTAAAGTTATATACACATTTACTCTACAGCTCAGCATTTCCATACCTAAATATTTACTTAAGAGAAAGGAAAACATATGTCCACACAAAGATTTGTATTCAAATGTTCAAAACAGCTTTATTATAATAAACATATTCATTTATTTATATATAAACTGGGAAACAACCCAAATGTCCAAAAACTGGTAAAAGGATAAACCAATTATGGTATGTCTGTTTCAATGGAATACTAATCAGCAGTAAAAAAGGAACATGCTGGGGATGCCTGCAATCACATGGATAACTTCAAATGCACTATGCTAAATAAAATAACTCAGACTGAAAACACAACTTGCTGTATGACTCTGTTTATTTGATGTTGTGGAAAAGGCAAAAATATAGATACAGAAAATGGATCAGTATGGTTACCAGTGGCGACACTGGGGGAAAGGCTGAGTACAAAAGGACAGGAGGGAAGCTTTCACAGTGATGGAACTGTTCTATAAATTACACAAGTGAATGCATTTTCAAAATTCATAGGAATGTGCACTAAAAAAGGGCTTTATTGCATGTAAAACATATTTCAATAAATCTGACACATATATTGACCTACACATATACAACAACATCAAAGACTAACATTTAATGTCTACTTATGAACTGTTAGGTAATGTCACTTAAGCCTCACAGCAACGCTATGAAGGAGGCACTTTAACTATTCCCAGTTTTCAGATGAGGACTGAAGGCTTACATGTTAAACAACTTGGCCAAGCAGCTAGGAGCTAACGGAGCTCTCAAATTAAGATCTATTTGACTCCAAAGTCCTTTTAATTGAGTACCATACAATACTGACTTTACACTTAGAATTCAATATTCTTGGAAAAGCATCTGGATACACATACACTGAGGGTTAACAGTGATCTCCAGCAGGGGGGGATTAAGGACAAGCTTTATACTCTTGCTTAAGATTGCTGATCTTTCTGAGAGGTACATATGCTACTTTTGTACTATGAAAAAAATGTAAGAAACATCAATTGGGAAAACAGGGGGAGATTTCAAGGAAATGGTACTCACAAAATTCAACTCATAAGCAAACCTCCAAGAGTGTAAACTCCAGCAGGCACACCATCAGACTTGGCAAGGTTGCTAACTAGAGTGTGCATATAGGTTTTATTAGAATACTACTGATACTTTCATAGTATTCTCCTCTATAAAATGAGAGTAATATGTAGCCCATAAGATGGTTGGGAATATAAGATGAGTATGAAAAGTGCTTTGTGTAAAGCATTAAATCAGCGGTTCTCAAAATTTTTTGCATCAGGGCTCCTTTACACTCTTAAAAAAGACCGAGGGAGTTCCCTTCGTGGCTCAGTGGTTAACGAATCCGACTAAGAACCATGAGGTTGCGGGTTCGATCCCTGGCCTTGCTCAGTGGGTTAAGGATCCGGCGTTGCCGTGAGCTGTGGTGTAGGTTGCAGACGCGGCTCGGATCCCGCGTTGCTGTGGCTGTGGCGAAGGCCGGCGGCTACAGCTCCTGTTAGACCCCTAG
>PVHT020000576.1:0-20418 GCA_004024745.2 Catagonus wagneri | reverse complement strand
CCTTCGTGGCTCAGTGGTTAACGAATCCGACTAAGAACCATGAGGTTGCGGGTTCGATCCCTGGCCTTGCTCAGTGGGTTAAGGATCCGGCGTTGCCGTGAGCTGTGGTGTAGGTTGCAGACGCGGCTCGGATCCCGCGTTGCTGTGGCTGTGGCGAAGGCCGGCGGCTACAGCTCCTGTTAGACCCCTAGCCTGGGAATCTCCATATGCCGCGGGTGCGGCTCTACATAAAGGCAAAAAGACAAAAAAAAAAAAAAAAAAAAAAAAAGACTGAGGACTCCAAAGAGCTCTGTTTATATGGGTTATACCTATTGTTATTTACTGTACCAGATTTTAAAACTGTTACTTAAAATACATATTATTTCATTCAAAATAATAATTAACACATTATATATTAACATGAATAACAATTTTAATTAAAAAACTATTTTACAAAATTGCTTTTAGAGTTTTGCAATTTTTTTAAGTGTCTGGCTTCACAGCAGACAGCTAGATTGTAATACCTACATCTGCATTCATTCTGTTGAAATATGTCACCTGAGTTCAAGAACATAAAGAAAATGTGACATCACACAGATATGCAGTCAGAAAAGAACTGAGTATTTTAGTTGCTCTTTCAGGCAATGGCGTATTTTTTTTTCCTTTTTTGGCTGCCCTGCAGCATATGGAGTTCCTGGGCCAGGGATCAGATCTGAGCTGAAGCTGCAGCCTACACCGCAGCTGCAGCAATGATGGATCCTTAACCCACTGTGCCAGGCCGGGGTCAAACCTGCGTCCCAATGCTCCAGAGACACTGCTGATCCTGTTGTGCCACAGCAGGAACTCCTGGATATTTTTCTTTGATAGGACACCCAAATTCAACAAGAGGCAGTTCCTTGAAAGGTAACTGTGATGTGGAATCTGAAACCCCCATCAATGAACTTTTTGTAGTCTGCCACATTAAAATCTGCTACTTTGGATTCTCTCTTGCACTTGAATGAATCTTTTATCTTTCACATGATTATAATGCCTGTAGGTTGACCAGAAAATATTGATTCACTAAGTAATGAAAATCTTTCAAATGTTGACACATTTCACTATACAATAGCAACAAAAAATCATATTATTATATATTATCACAATGCACTTCATCAGAAATACTTTAAGTTTTAGAAGGCTGTCAAGCTCATGGTGGTGAATACATATTTCCAAAGATTCGGATTTTCCCTTGAAAGCTCAAGTTTTACCATTCGCCAAAAAAACCACACCATCAGTTGTTTTTACTGAAGTGACAAGGTCACTTGCATTTTTGAGCAAATGTCTGCTAAATACAGTAATACATTTAGCCACAATCTTGTCTGTTAGTTGTCTTCCCAGGTAAAAATGGTATTCCATGAAAAAAACAGCTTGCAACTCAGGCACACAAGTGTTTTTGCCTGAGTCAACCACCATACCTCAGTATATAACAGATGGCCTTGATGCATTCTTCCTATTTTGTCACTCAGAGTACTAAAATAGCTGTGCACTTAAGGGTCAAGACTTAATGAGACTGGTATTTTTTCTGCTTTATTAAGGACATTCTTAAGTGAGGCTGACTTTTTTTTTTTTTTAACTGCAGGCACACTGTGAAATATCCAATGACAACCAGTATGATTTCATATCACCAGCTTGACTCATGCTCAGGTGCCAGCAGTTCACCCACCTCTGCTTTCGCGCCATCGGTGCAAATGTCAGCCAAGAGCAAGAGGCAAAGAACATCATCTTCTCCTTCTCCTTCTTTTTCTTATTGGCTTTTTAGGGCCACACCCGCATGATATTGAGGTTCCCAGGCTAAGGGTCGAATAGGAGCTACACCACAGCCACAGCAATGCGGGATCCGAGCTGCATCTGCGACCTACACCACAGCTCACAGCAACGCAGGATCCCTGACCCACTGGGCAAGGTCAGGGATTGAACCCTCATCTTCATGGATAAGTCACGTTCATTTCCACTGTGCCACAAGGGAACTCCCAACCTTAGTATTATTATGAAAATAGTTCTGACCTACCAGATGCCTAGAAAGGTTCTCAAGACCCCAAGGGGGTCTGTGAAAAATATTTTGATAAACGCTGCACTAAATACACGTTAGTTATGATTATTCATGCCCAGAAACAAGAGGAGGCTTTTACAAGCTGCTGCAAAGAAAAAGAGATCTACCACTGAAAAATGCCAAGAAAAGAATGTCTTCATCCCTAGACTTGGGAGAAGAAAAGGGCTTGACGGGGCTTCACAAGCTAAGAGAAATGAGTGATCACCACAGACAGACAACGCCACCAGCTTGAGAGCACTTTTTCTCTCTGAAAGTGCAGGGCGATAGATACCACAAAATCTAGAAAGTCAGAACCAATTTGTCAACCAAAGCCCACGGCTCCACATATCATTACCAGAAACAATGGACTGGAAAACAGAAAGAACTGTTAAAAGAAATAAGTAGATCAGAACATTAACAATTGCAAGGACAATGATAAATATAGGGTTCATAAGTAAATTAGATAATATGCCAAAGCAAATATTTTCTAAAGGAGTTTCAGACTCTAAAAAAAATAGATGAGTTGGGGGTGGGGGGAGTAAACCCTGTAAACTGGATTCATTATCTTCCCTCAGTCTTCTTATTTAATAGAAAAAAAAAGAATAGTGCAAATAATGAAGATTAAAATGCTGAAAAAGTGAGTTCTGGGTCTACTACATGAAAAACGAAAAAATAGGAAACAAGATGAACTTACAAGAGTACAAATAACAGTAGAGAAAATAACTCTTCAAGTACCGGTATTGGGAAAATATAAGTAGGATGAAGTGTCCTGGTGTCAGTTTTCTATTGCTGCCTCACAGAACTATCACCAACTCAGTGGCTTAAAAAAGCACAAACATTATCTTGGCAGATATGAGTGTCAAAAGTTTGAAATGGGTCTCACTGAGCTAAAATCAAGGTGTCGCCAGGGCTGTGATTCTTCTGGAAGTTCTAGAAGAGAAGCTTCCAGAGGCTGCCTTATAGCCCCTTGGCGCATGACCTCTTGCTCCAGTTTCAGAGCTCCAGCATTCCTCTTCATGTTGACTCACTCTGACCTCTCCTTCTGCCTCCTTCTTCTACATTTAAGACCTGGGGTTACGGGTCCAGCCAGAGAATCCAGAATAATCTCCCTATTTTCAGGTCATTTCCCTATTAGCAATCATAACTCCAGCTGCTACCTTAATTTGCCTTCATCACGTAGGGGAACATATTCCAGGTTCCAAGGATTAGGATGTGGGTGTATCTGGGGGAGGGGTGTCATCATTCTGCCTATCAGAGACCTAAAATAAGAAGGGTCACTTACTGGATTAGAAAATAAAACCTAAATCTGCTGTGGTTAAGAGTCAAACTTGCAGTCAATGTCAAAAGTCAAATCAACTACAAGAAAGGAGGTGACACAGGTTTATCATGACTAAGGACGAGAGAAGAGCAGTTTAGTAGTACAGTGATTTGATAAATTAGATTTCAAAGCAAAAAGTGTTAAAATGACTAATAAAGAAAATCTAAATAATGAAAACCTAAACGACCACAGAATATGAAAATAACCTGATAATATTTCTTTTATACAGAGATAGTTCTTTTTCCTTTCTTTTTTGGCCATGCCCATGGCATGCAGAAGTTCCTGGGGCCAGGGACTAAACCCGCACCACAGCAGTGACCCAAGCCATAGCAGTGACACAAGATCCTTAACCTGCTGCACCACCAAGGAACTCCTGGAGCTATTTTCATTGTGGGCTCTACATGCTACTATTAAATCATGACAGATAAAGTCGCTTTATCTGTAAATGAAGCAGACGAAAGGAACTATGGAAATGAACACTAGAGTGGATAAAAGTAGCATGGTTCTATCAAGAGAATTACGTAGCAGAACAAAAAAATATGCTTTCGTTACGTGCACCCAGTGCCTGCAATGTGTGGGAAAGAAACAGTCTCTGCCCCAAAGATGCTTGAAGATGCTCGAGTCTAACGGGAGCACAGGGGGCTCATCCATCAGAAAGTAACTATACATCATGGGAAACTGGACATGGAAGATTCCCTTCCTGGAGCTTGGGGGACAGGGAATTCCAGACAAAGGGGATAAGTTTTTGCCAAGCATGAGACAGCCTTCTGCACCCCAGGAGACTGGAACACACGGAGCACACTCTGTAAATGTCGGGAAGACAGGACGAAAGGCACCAGAGGAAACAAGGGGGAGAAGGTAGGGGGATTTGAAAAGCAAGGTAAAGTCCCTGGAATTTTTTAATAGGCAACAGGGGGCCACCGAAGATGTTCCAAATGAAACACTAACAGAGGTTTAGAAGAGAGCGTAAGGTAGATTGTAGCTGGTAGAGACTGGAAGCAGAAATTCCACACAAGTCATAATAAACTGACAAAAATACACTGAAAATTGCCTGACCCTATGGAGCTTATTCAGTAGTCACTTGTTAGGCAGTGTAGTAGAGTGGAAGAGATTATTTGTCCAACTTTGAGCCTCAGGTTCCCCACAAGCAAAATGCAGGTAACACTACTTCTACCAGGCAGTGCTGTGGCAAGGATTAAATCACCTACCAGGAGGCACTGAGCGCAGGGCTTGGTGCCAAGCCCAGGTGATAATAAATACTGTTCGTTTCCTTCCTTAGATAATGACTAAATCAAGGATGAAACAGGAAACTATTATGGAATATATAAAATACTACTAAAATACCAAACACCTGGGCTGTTGCCAAAGTAAAGCTACCAGAAAACAAATCCACTCCAAAAGTGTAAATAAAAGGAAAAAAGAAAGAAGAGACAAAAGAAAAACCAGTGAACTAAGTTTGTATCTAAGAAACTGGGGCGGGGGGCAAAGGAGCCAAAATATGGAAATGATAAAAGTAGAAACACAGATACAAAAATGAAATCGATAAGTAACATGAACAGCTGGCTCTTTGAAAAAAATGAACAAACTCCAGAGGCCATCACATATAAAATACATTAATATTATCAGAAATTGTAAAAGATGTAATTAAAACACACTTTTAATTGAAGGAAGAACAGTCTATCAACTCTACTAATACATTTTAGAGCCAAGTGGAAAAGACGACTGCATACTAAACAGGAAACTTCAAACTGATTGGTAAGAAGAGAGTATGACATAGCAGTAACAGAGTGATAAGAACGTTTATTTATTTTTATTTATTTATTTATCTTGCCTTATCTAGGGCCCCACCCGCGGCATATGGAGGTTCCCAGGCTAGGGGTCTAACAGGAGCTGTAGCCGCCGGCCTACGCCACAGCCACAGCAACGTGGGATCCAAGCCGCATCTGCAACCTACACCACAGCTCACGGCAACGCCGGATCCTTAACCCACTGAGCAAGGCCAGGGATCAAACCCGCAACCTCATGGTTCCTAGGCGGATTCGTTAACCACTGAGCCACGACGGGAACTCCAAGAACATTTTTTTTTTTAAAGCCTAAACTACACTGAGTTACTTTTCAAGAAACATTCAGATTAGAGTCCAAGTACAAAAACAGACTTTTCTTAATTCTCTACAAACCAGCACAGGGAGGTTCCAATGGATATTCTGGCATCAAACCACTACTTCCTAAATTTCACTTTTCCGATTACACATTTAAAATGGATTGACTCCACTCTCATCTGAATCTGTAATACCAGTACAGGATCACTACCAGTGTCACATGGGTCAAACTACAAAGCCAGTATCCTCCCTGAAATGTACATGGAGCCTTCTGCTGAGGCGCCAATTACCGCTCTCCATTCTGGGGGAAGGGAGAAGGATTTAGGGAGGCAGGGAACACACCTAGTAAAGAGATGACACTGTGAGTATAAAAGTTCTAGTATCTTGTTTTCTGCAAGCCGAAAGAATGCAACCGGACTCTTTTCAGACCCATCAGTTTTCTCTGGTGAAAGCTGCCGGCACTAACCGGAGCAGGTGCACGTGCACACACAGCCCTGTGCGCGTCTGTCTGTCTGCATCTTTAGGGAATGGCTCCACCTGACCAACTGCTAACTGATGTTCTCCTGACGTTTTAAAGGAACTGCATCTCTTACACCGAGCAGAATATGACTGACAAAATTTAAGGTCATTTAGTGGCAATTTTAACTGGTTTTATTAAGATAAAAAAATGTTCAAGATCATCTAAGCAGTAAATATAAGATAACACAAAAGCCAAATAAAAACAAATCACTCTTAAGGAGCACTAGAAAGAGCCCAGGCCTGTGGGAACTGGTCACTCTCTCCTTAAGCTGGTCCCTACACTGGCTCACTCCCATATCCGTGGCCAGGTAAGGAGGCACGAAGGGCCAGTGTTAATGATCAATTTTACCTCTTTTAGCTGCTCCTAGCATTACAAAAAAGGAAAGTTGTAACAATCTCGTTTGGCAATCATTTTTCTCACTATTAGGTCACAGGTGACAAAGTACAAAGCATCAGTCACAGAGAGCCTATCTCCAGAGTTCAACTCAAGGCTTTCATCTTAAGTTCTAGTCTCCTTGTACAGGCATGACCTACGATCAGGCAAGGCAATTAGAAACTCCCAGCTCAGTATCAGGAAGCTTAACGCCCAAAGTCCTAGGAAAGCATCTAAAATGCCTCCAATCCACAGCCTCTCCCCTATAGCACAGAGTTTCCAAGAGTTCATGTCTATCTGTCCTCAACATTCATTCCTACAGCACATTTATCGAGCATCTCATCGTCCTGGCCTTCAAGGAACTCACAGCCAAGAAATATATGTATGTAATTAGCAAGTAATGGGAATGATATTTTTGAAACCAGAAATTATGCACTCAAATGAGACTTGTCTCCTTTAAACAGCCCCCCTGGGAGGCAATGCACTAATTCCACTTCACTGCTCAAACCATCTTTGGAGCTTTCCTCCTGGAATCGCCTTGACAGCCTGTAGTCTGCTCTTCTGAATATCCTCAGTGCTGCCAAATCTTCACTAAGTGGGTTTTTGGAAATGGCCAAAAGTCCGTCTGAGCCAAGTTTAGTGAAGATGTGTGGTCAAACTAGGTGACACTATTTTGGTTAAAAAATGACATATGATTTTAAAGCAATGAGACGGATTTTCTTTTACGATTTGCTTCAAAGGAAATTTCAGATGAGTAACAAGGAGTCCAGGCAACGGAACAGGTGTGTGTATACATGTATTTATCTTTTCCCTAGCGAACTTCTTTGAATGAAGATGCAGAAAGCTCAGATACAAGGTTTGCTTTGTTTAATCACAATTCATAAATATAAGGCTCCCTAGAACACTGGACCTACTGTGTCATGGCCGGGGTGGAGGGGTGTCCCTAAATTAGAGAGGGAGCACAGCATACAGGAAAGAGCTTCTAAAGGAGACACACTTGTGTCAGAATCCTGACTTAGCCCCTCACCGCCTATGCGACGTCAGGGAAATCACAAGCTAAGATGCTGCAAAACAAGCCTGATTCTGAACTCAAAGGGCTGTTGTAAAGATTCAAGATAATGGATATAAAGCACTGGCACTGTGCCTGGCATGGGGTAGGTGCCTTATAAGTCAGAACCATTATTAATAATAACCCTGGTATAATCAGCAGACTTTTCTTACTCTAGGCAGTATGAGATGACAGAACAACAGATAAAGACACATTTGGGTGCTTGAACACTTCATTAACGGCACCAACATACACTCACTATTGGTAGATCTGCAGCCTGCTTTCCTAAAACAAAACAAAAAAACACAGCAGTATGTAAATAATATTCACAGTGACGTTAACACTATGTGCAGTATTTTAGGTGTTCCCGTCGTGGCGCAGTGGAAACAAATCCGACTAGGAACCATGAGGTTGCGGGTTCGATCCCTGGCCTTGCTCAGTGGGTTACGGATCCGGCGTTGCCATTAGCTGTGGTGTAGGTTGCAGACGCGGCTCGGATCCCGCACTGCTGTGACTGTGGTGCAGTCCGGCGGCTGTAGCTCCGATCAGACCCCTAGCCTGGGAACCTCTACATGCCGCGGGTGTGGCCCTGAAAAAGACAAAAGACCAAAAAAAAAAAAAAAAAACCACTATGTGCAGTATTTTAAATCACATGACAAGTGTCACTGGCAGTGCTCCCACGTCACCGACTTTTCACCACTGTCTCAACATACCAGGCCCTGCCAGGACCCTGTGCCTCTGCATACTCTGTTCCTCCTAAGATGCCTTTCCTGCCCTCTGGTCTGACAACGACCTACAATGAAACCTTCTTTTTGCTTTTTAGGGCCACAGGTGCAGTATATGGAAGTTTCCAGGCTAGGGGTCAAATCAGAGCTATAGCTGCCGGCCTACACCACAGCCATAGCAACACCAGATCCAAGCTGCATCTGCGACCTACACCACAGCTCACGGCAACGCCAGATCCTTAACCCACTGAGCGAGGCCAGGAATGGAACCTGCATCCTAGTCAGATTCGTTTCCACTGCGCCAAGACAGGGACTCCCTCTGATTATACCTTCAAATCAACCTGTGGCCCCTCTCCGTCAGCTCCACCCAGAATGAGCGGCTCTCCCCTCATGCTTCCACAGCATTTGGTTCTTGGTTCCTGTCTCTGGAGTGCCTCATCCTGTGTTGAATCTTAATTTGTTTCCACTTCTGCTTCTCCCACTGGGCTTGAGCTTGGAGAGGGACCATATTCCGTCTTCCAGCGCCGAGCATGTCTCTCTGCACACCGTAGGAACCAGGGAGATGTTTGACGAATGAATGCTTTAAATGGACTTTACAAACATCTGTTAAAGGCCAGGTAGCTGCCTCTTGTTAATTGCCAGCAATAGCACTCATTTGTCCTGACTTCAAATAAGAGACACGATCATTTGCACAGGCTGCAGAAAGGCTTTAGAAGTTGCAGCATATGGAAGCTTCTAAATGCTACTGACACCTCAGTACTCCACGCTCACATGGCAGAACCCCTAGAGCAGTGTCCCTCAGCCTCTATCCCAGACCAGGACAGTGGCGGGATGTGTCACACTCCATTGGGAGCTCACTGCGGCCGACTCAGAAGGCCTAGCAGAATTCTCACAGCCTCCGAGCACTGCCTGGCTACCAAGGCTCAAGGGCCTTCTCTGAGCCAGCACCTCCACCAGGCAGCAGAAAATCCCAAACCTCCGTGGTGGGGCCAGGGCGCCAGCTAATGCCACCTACTCCCAGAACACCTTGTAATCAGAGTTTGTCAATCTACATACTTCCACCAGTTTGCCCGTTCAATCGACAGAGCTCCCTGGCTGTTACGAAGCCTTGGGCACTCGGGGAAGGACTTGGTGGGTCCGGTGTTTCAGCAAGCCTTAACCTATGTAACTCAAAAGAAGTCCATGCTCAACTAGTTTTGTGCCAGACGGAGACAGGCAGAGGGCCAGCTGGCAGGCCTGTGAATCTGAGAGCTGGCACCTGGGAATCATTCTCTGTCACTGCAGTTTTCCAGGGCCTTGGCAATACACAGCAGATTCAGACTCGCCAAGATCAGAAGGTTGGAAAGGAGATCTGGAGACATGGCCCATGACCTAAGACCCAGCAAACCATGACAGTGACTACTCTGGTGACATGCATAATCTGCAAGGTCAAGGCAGCGTGCCCTGCCTTGGCATCATGGGGCTTCTCCAATGGAACGGCTACACTCTGGAGGAGGGAGGCGGGTGAGAGGGAACCAGGCCACAGACCACCAGGACAGCAGGGGCTGAAAGCAGCTCTAGATTTCTCTTATCAGTTCTGGAGATCGGGTCATTCACTCGTTCATTCATTCATCCATTCCTTCCACAAACATCTTTGGAGCCAGGTACTATTCTAGGCACGCAGGACACCGCAGTGAACAGAGTTGTGGCCTTGCCCCCAAGAGCTGACAGTTTAGTAGGGGTGACAGGTGCTAATCAAACAAGCAGACAAACCTAAAGGTATAGCTGCACGTACTTTGGAGGAGTGTGGCATACCCCGCAGACGATGCAATCAGGGATCGGTGGACGGTCAGGGAAGTGAGAAACGCTTCCCTCAGCAAAGCGACAGGTGGGCTGAGACCTCAAGGAGAAACAGGAGTTAAGCAGGTGAGGAGGAGAGGGAAACCTTCCCGGCGAAGAGAACAGTACACGCCAAGGTGCCGGGCTAGGGGACAGGTGTTCAACTGGCTCTGAGTTCAAGGCAGGGAGCGAGGGAGCAGCGCCAGGGTTTGAGGCCCCGGCCCAAGGTAGCCTCCTGCCTATGCCCCTCAGTTTGCTCTCTAGTTGTCAGGAAGGTCCTCCTTGGCATGGAGCAAGACTGAAGAACAAAGAATAATGTCAAAAGCTAGGCGCGTCCCTGAGACATGACACACCGTCAGCTAAAAACTGTAGCTGCCCCTGTAGCAGTCACCACTGAGAGGAAGCACGCTCCCTCCCACTGACTCAATACCAAATCAGAAGATTGGCATCCTAGAAAAGATCTCCACGCCTCAGGGAGGTGTGCATTTCAATCCCGGTACAACTCAAGTGGTGCTAAATACGTTGATGTTCACTATACACCTGTTTAGATACCTAGTATTAACTGTAATTGTCATGTGCCAATTTGGGGGGGGGGGAGAAGGCAGAATAAAAAAACGGTTAAGGATGTTATCTGTGCAGCACTATTTTGCTCTGGCAACCCTGTTAGCCAGTTCGATCACTCCAAGCAGTTCTTTGTGGCTTTGGAACGATCTGTCATCTTGCAAAACTGTCCTGGAACTTTCTTCTTATAAAGCGCTTTGCAATCGATCATTAATTTGGCCTCCCTGTCCTGCTGAGAGATTATTCTCATTCTACAGATTAAACAGACAGATAAGTGACTGGCCGGACACAAAACAATTCAGCTTTTACTTATCTTCCTTATCGCCAAACGATGTAGACCCACAGGGCCTGTCCAACTCCAGCACGAGCCCTGCTACCCTGAAGACCAATCCTAACCTCCACAAGCCGCAGAGGAAGGCACTGCACTTGGTTCTCCATTACCTGCTCCCAACAAGCTCCTCTACGCAGGGTGCCTTCAAGGCCAACAATGATAACAACCACACAGTGATTGGGACGCTGGCACCCCGGACTAGGCTATGAACTCGGCAGTGCTCAACAAGGAATGAGAGCACCCAGGAAGTCACAATGGTTCATAACTTGAAATGTCACCATCCCTAAAGACCACATCCCAACACACACTCATTTTCACTCTCTCCCCCAAGACTTCCTGCATCTCCCACAAGCAGCCCAGAGAGTGGTCTCCACTGGGCCCTGCCAGTACAGGCTACACGTTGCAATAAATCGTCTATTGACCCGCCCTTGTCCACTCCCACGCGGGGACCTCCCAGCATCTGAAGCACCCAGCATAGGGACCTAGCATAGGGAAGGTTACCGAGTGCGTGGCTTTCACCAGCACATAAGGGAGGCAGACACTCACTTCACAGTCCTAGACTTAAGCCATCGGCTTGGCCAACTCCTTATTTTTCAGACGAGCAGAGAATCACCCAGCTACACACAGCCAGGTCTCCAATCCAGGGCTTCTGGTTCAGTTTAGTTCCACAAACATTTTCTAAGTGCCCACTCTGTGTCCGACAGAGCAGGAACTGCTGGGCACAGGGCTTGGAGCAGGAGACCTCTCTGCTGTAGGGAGCTCACGGACTGGGGGAAGGAAAGAGTTACAGAACACTTGGGCAAGTGCAAGGACAGACGCTTGATTCCTTGGCCAGGGTTCCCTCCACCCTTGTCCACTGGCTGTCCCCCATCTGCGAAACAGGACAACATCTACTTCCTGCAAATAAACTTACGGTGAAGACTGACGAGAAAACGCGTACGGAAAACTGTCAGGTTCACCCCCAAAAGGCGTTATGTAAGGTGCTGCTACACCCTGACACCGACTCCAAGGATTCAACAGCGTTTCAGACATCAGTTCCACAAAGAAGCAAACAAGCCACGGACGGGCATTCGTCCAAGGAAAACCTCAAGGGCTGAGAGGAACTGGAGGAAACAGCTGGGGTGGGGGTGTAGGGGTGTCGGGTCAAGTGGAACAGCCCTGGCGCGGAGAACCGAGGCAGGCAGCGGGCTGCCAGAAGATGCAACGGAGAGAGAGAAGTTGGGACGGCAACGAGGGAGGACCAGCGGAGGGGCACCGGGGTCCCGCGGGGCCCGGGGCGGCGGCCCGGAGCGTCTAGATCGCGCGGCGGGCGCGGGAGGCGGGCGCGGGCCGGCGCCCAGGCCGATCGCTTCCTCCGAGCGCCGCTCGCACCACCACCCCCGGCCCCGCCGCGGGGAGGCTCGGGCCGGCGCCCGGGGCCGCGGCCGCCCCGCCGCCCGCCGCAGCATCACGTCCGCCGCGCCTCCCCGGAGCCGCGCGGGCGGCGCCTCACCTCGGGTTGAAGTCCTGGAAGAGGCCCCTCAGGTTCATGGCGGAGAACTTCACCGCGGCGTCCTCCTCCTCCCCCCGCCCCCCGCGCCGCGCAGCCTGCGCGTTACAGCGGGTTCATGGTGACCCCGCGAGCCGCGTCCCCGCCGCCGCCGCCGCCGCCGCCGCCGCCCCGAGAAAGCCGAGCCGCACCTCCCGCCCCTCCTTCCGGGCTTCCGTAGGACCGCCGCGCATGCGCCGGGCCCCGCCCGGCCGGCAGACCCTCGCGCGACGCCGCGGTCCTCGCCGCCCGCGCGGGGCAGGGAAGACGGCGGGGGCGGCGGAGGCTGGAGGGACGGGGAGCCAGAGGAGGGGCGCGGGGAGCCCTTGGCGCAGGCCCACGGAGAGCGAGCGCCACGCCTCGGAGTCCGGCGGGAAGGTCCTCGCGGACACCTGTCACCTTGGCCCGCTCTGCCTTCTAGAGGTTTCCCCCGCGAGGACTGAGCCTTGGAGGGTAGTGGCCACAGGTGACACGTTGCCTTTTGTTGATCTCCTCCCAGGCTTCACCTGTCCAGTCTGTCAGTGACCACCCCACCCCCGCCACGTCTGCGTCCCCACTTCCTTCCCAAGGCCCAGGCCAGCGCGTGGACATCTGCCGGCCGCCTCAAACTCGGGTCACCCTGCTCCGAAGTCATCTGCCCTCCCTACCGCCTTGCCCTCCTGGTGACGCTCTCCTTCGGCAGCCCACCTATTCTCCGGAAGCCATCCACGCTTTGCTAACCTAGTTCAGAGACCCCTTGGCTTCTGCCTTTGTGATCACCCCTCCCCTGGCCCTGCTCTTCCTCCACTCTAAGCAGTTCAACGTCTTGGAACCTCATTTTTGTTCTTCTCTGCAAAATGAAAATGATAAAACCTACTTCCTGAACTTGTTGGGGAAGGTTTGGTCAAATAGCGTGCATAGCACACTGCCTGGTGCCAACTGGGTGCTCAGAGAATGCTGGCGCTCTCTGGTGCTCTTTCCAGTGCCTACCTCCTCAAGGAGTCTGTTTACTTGCAGAGTTAGCAGGACCGGCGCACAGCAGGTGACCTCTTCTTCTGGCTGATTTAAGCACTTTTCATGAGCACAGCAATACCTTAGACATGAGTCTAATACTATTATGGATAATAGTCGTACTTTGTTACAGTAGCAGAGTTTCACAAATGGCACTTTTATAGTGTTGGCCGTGGGGGCAGCTTGGGAAGATCACAATTAGGATAGTCACCTTTGCCATGATGTATCACCTTTCTTCTGAGAACTTGAAAACATTTCACAAGTTGTCATTAGGTTTCCAAACCCACTGGGGAGTGGGTATTATTATATGAGCTGGTTTTAAGGATGAGTAACCTGAGTCAAGTTCGTTAGCTGCTGGAGCCCCAGAGCCTGTCCCAGAGTTTTGGTCTGCTCCCCTGCCCATCCTCCAGGTGGAGCCCAGGGTCCACCCCTGAGGAGGTTCCCAGTGAACATTTAAATCCAGAGGAAAACATGGAGGCACAGAGAAGCTTGTGCAATGTTTCCTGGGCTGCTCAGCTACTAAGGATTTAGGAGCAAGGATGCAACTTGGGGTCCTGCCGAAACTGTAGCCCACGTTTTGCAAAAAATGAGATGCTTACCAGTGACCAGACTGGTCAGCGCCACCTTAATTATCAGTGGCCTTGCCCCAAATAGGCCTTAAGAGTGAGACTGTTTGTTAGTTAAGACACTGGAGTAACAGACACTGTGGCCCTTTCAAGAGCTTCACAGACTGAGACCAGGCGGGCTGCTCAGAGTCCAGAGCCAAAGCAGAGGGCAGGTACTACTTTGGTGAGGTCCCAGGGGTCCCAGGGCTGAACCACCGCTCTGCAGGCCTGCCCAGAGATGGCCAGGCTGTGGGGGCGCTGATACACAAACAACTGTCAACAAAGTCTCTTGCACTGAAAAGACAAATGGCCTAAGGCGCCTAGAGGCCTGTCCATGGGCACACGCGGGAAGAATTGGACAGCGCCAAGGCCTCCCGTCCTCAGTTTTCGAGAAGCCAAAGTGCCTGGACTGCCTTGATTTCAGCCCGGGCCCAGCCATTTTCTCCCCTGGTGCTCTCATGGCAGGAAGAATTAGGGTATCCGGGTGTTCCTCTCATCCTCTCCCCATCCAGTACAAGAGACTGTGCTGTCACTCCGCTGCCCGCCTCAGATCCCTCACTCAGTGTCCCACCCTGGGCAGCGGCCCAAAGCTTCGCTGACCTGTGTGGACAGACCCATGAGTGACCCAAACATCGAGGAAAGACCCTGAGCCATTCAACTTTGGCCACCAAATAGCAGGGCCGCTTTACTAGAAGCTCCCAACAGTTTTCACATGAAGGTGTGAAATGGCTCTGAACTGAAAAGGCGTGACCCTCAAATAAGCCAGAAAGCACATCCGTGTGGCTTTGGAGTTGACACACATTCCAGTGTTCCAGAAGTTTGGGACCATGGTTTAAAGACGACCTTGGATTTGTGCCACCCTTCTGAGAAGTTGGTGTCTCATCCAATTCAGCATTCATATTGACTCGTGTGACGGGGAGGAGGGCAGACCTCTGAAGAGCAGGGCCCCGAAGGAGAGCTCGCTGGTGCCTTGGGACACTCGGGTCACGGAGGACCTGGGTCAGCGAGGGCAGTGGCTGTGGCCCAGCTCTCCACAGCGCCAGGGCTCTTCCCCTGGGCTGCGGCAGCAGAGTGCTCAGACCATGGGAGGAGGGACAGCTGGGGTCCAGTCCCGGGCCAGGTCAGTGGGCCTACGGCAGGGTTCCTGGGGGACCAGCTTGACAACTTTTTCAGCCAGGAAACGTGAGGTGCCAGCCACAGGCCCAAAATTCTCCACCCAGAGTTCCTGAAAGACCGCAGCCTGATGGCACTGCTAGAAAATCCCTAGAGTCCCCAGAACTTCACTTGCAAGATGTAACCCCGCCCACTGCGTCCTGAGAAGGCCCTTTGTTTCTGGCTCCTTCTGTCCCCGAGAGCTCCCTGGAAGGTGGCTGGAGTCTGGACAGGCATGCGGTGGGACACAGGGCTAGGCTGGGGGGCTTGAGGCGCTCGGGGATGCGGCTGGGGTGCAATGGAAGGAACTGAGGCAGGAGGGCTTCCGGTCACGCTTGGATTAGCAGCTGCATCACCCCTTGTCTTGCGTCTCCTCCGGAGCCCAGAAGGAGCCTCCACTGGCCAGGGACGCTTCCCTGGGGATTTGCAAACTGCAGCTGCTGAGACAGGAGGGAGAGCGGGGAGTTTCAAGGCCCTACCGGCCCTCTTGTCACTTGGCCCCGAGAGCCAGTGGATCAGCAATACCCCCTCCCCGGACGAGCTTCCCACCCAAGGGAGCAAGGGCTGTTTCCTGTTGGGCGGGGGAGTGGGGAGGCTGTGTCTGGGCTTCCAGAGCCACCAGGGTGTCCCTGTGCTTCCCTCCAGGTCCTCTCTGGCTGCCAGGGGCTCCAGGAAGGCTTCCCAGGTGGAGAGAGGGGCTCCTGGGCCCCCTCCTCCAGGTAGCCACGCCTGCAAAGCCAGGGCGGAGCGCATGTGACCAAGCCTGTGGGGCAGACAGGAAGGAACCTGCTTCGGGTCACCAACCAGCTGCCCACACAATTCCCCTCCCACCTCGGCCCGGCCCTGCTCTCATTCCTGAGTCTCCACTTGCTGCTTGCCCTTTGCCCTTTGGCTTCCACACTGGCTTCCTGTCACTTTCTTCTGGGACCTTCTGCCCTAACTAATCAGACGCCCCTTCCTCCCCACGCCTTCTCTTAATGCACCCTGGTGGCTGGGGCAGCCTGTAACCTTGGCTCCTTCCGTCGTCTTTATCCAGCTCGTGTATTCTGAAACATCTGCTTTGTGCCGGGCACCGCGGGAAGCAGTGGGAAGACACAGATACAGATAATCGAGACTCGTGCGTGATAAGCTTCTGAGACGTGAGAACCGTTGATCTGAATCTGAAAGGATGTCTCAGAAGGTTTCAGGCCAGGAGGAGAAGAAAGGGGATTCCAGGCAGAGGGAACACAGCTTGCAAGGGGACAGAAGTCAGCGCGTTAGAGGCGGATGGAGCTTTCCAGAGAAATAGGTCGTATGCGCAAGTCCTCTGCGAAGTCTCTAAAGCACTCTCCTTGAAGGCAGGTCCTCCAGTCTGCGCTCTGAGAGCTCGTCACAGAACCGTTTCTTGTGGACTGGCCCCTGGAACAGAACAGGATTCAGCCCAGGCTGTGCTGGATTCTGTGCAAACACAGTGCCCGGAGCCAGGCAATGTGAAGCCATGGCTCAGTGAGGTGGTTCCGTACGCGGTCAGCCAGATAGACAGCTCTGTCCTGGTCTCTCTCCAGTCTACACTGGGATCCTGCCACCTCCTTGGCTGTTTTCTCCAGCCCCGTGGACGGCATGCTCCGCCCTGCCCTGGCCTGCCTGCACTCCGGCGGGGTCTCCCCTGGGCCTCTGTGTACGCCACGGCCACCCCCAGCCGCCTGGTATACCACAGTGCTCGGGGAGTGCTCAGGTCACGAAGCGGGAGTCGACCCACCCCAGGGCCCCTCCGGGAGGCAGTTGCCCTTCCTCTGTGCCTCACCCCGCCTTCCCCACCTCGTCCAGAGCCGTGTTCTCTGCTTCCTAGGTTTCCAGTGGCTGCAGGTGCTGTCTGCCAGTAGGGCACCCCCCATGGACAGGCTGAGGCCTTTTTGAGTTGTATTATAGAACGAGTTCTATCCCGTTTGCACGGGTGTGAGACAGACCATCCATCTGACAACAGATTTTCAATGGAAAAGGGAAAAAATGCATCAATCACTGTACATGCGCATCATAAAATATACACAGAGTCAGGAATGTTCAAACATGGGGCAGGAGACATCTCGGACCCGCAGTGATAACAGCCCCCTCTCTTTGAGCCCCATACTGGGGGTCAGGCATTTCGTATGCAGGGGACACCTTGTACCATATTTGTTAGGGTTTCAATTCTGCCCTCCAAAAGATAGGCTGAAATTCTAGCTCCCAGAACCTATGAGGGCAGATAACGGGGAAATACGGTCTTTGCAAATGCAGTCAGGTTAAGATGAGGTCACTGACGTGGCTCTAGTCCCATGGGACTGGGGCCCCTATGAAAAGAGGGGAAATTGGACATAAACCTGCCCTAAGGGAAGACAGGCCAGGACTGGGGTAAGCCGGCTGTACACCAGGGAGCACGTGGGGACACAACTGTTCACAAGACGGAAGACGGAAGAAAAGTCCTCCTCCAGAGCCATCAGAGGGAGCACAGCCCTGCCACCCTGACTTTTTAATTTCAGCCTTCAGAAAAGTGAGCCACGTCGCACCCACTCAGATTTGTGGCACCTGTTGGGCAGCTCCGGGAAACGAATATCCCACCAAGGCCTCCTATCAGGGCCCAGCGGTTGTACTTGATGCTTTCTATTCTAGAAATGAGGAAACCGAGAGCCTGACACTGGGCGCTGCCCACATGGACTCTCCAAAGCCCATCAAGACACATGTCCCGCGAGATAAGGACGAGGCCCTGGAGGAGAGCTGGGGTCTACGGCAGAGGGTGCGAGGATGGACAAGCGTCCTGGGCGTGGTCCCTCTGAAGGCTGCCCTTACGTTCAGGCTTGGGCCCTGCTCCCTCATTCCGCTGGCCCCTCTGCCCTCCTCTCCCAGATCACCTGGTGACACAGTGTTGTCCTGCAGGCTCACCGCGCTGGGAACACTGGATGTCGGGCAGGCAGCAAGCCTGTAGTTGAGAGCACAGTGCCCATGGGGCTGGTGGACTCTGACTGAAATCGTCCACACGGGTGTGAGCCCCCGGGCGCTTCACACAAAACCCCTTCTGGGTGTCTGAGCCGGCGCGGACCGGTATCCTGAGGCTGTCTTGTGAGTGTCCTTTGGCTTCACACCTTGCGTCCCACCTCTGTTCCAGCACTATCCCTGTGCCCAGCCTCAGCTCAAGGACCAAGGACAGGCAAAGACTTGGGATCCTTAGAGGATGGCAGGCCAGAGCCACAGAGGAGATCAGCTCTTTGCCAAGGAGGCAGGAGTTCAGAGCACAATTTAGCTGTGGCTGGGGGCTGGTGGCTTCTCAGGGAAATGGCTACCAGGTCACACCAGTGGCCAGTGCAGGGCAATTGAGATGTGACCTTGGGCCCCATCCTTCCACCGTTATCGAGATGATGGGCGTCTTCAAAAGGTGTATCTATGGGAAACCAAAGCCCTCCCTCATGCCTGGCTCCCATCCAAACCCACATTTGGATCTCGGGGTGTTGGAGGCCTAGCAGAGCAGCCGGTTGACAACACGGTTTCTGATGCCCATCCCCTTTCTCTACCCTATCCCCACTCCGCCAGGCTGGGCTCGTGGGAGGAGAACGGGAGAGAAGATGTGAGCCCGGAAGGACGGCAACAGGGTGGGGACTGCCCTGGCCCCACCTGGCTCTTGCCTCGCAGCTCAGCGACAGACCCCGGGCCGCATGCCCACTCCTGCCCCCAGGGGTCTGGGCCCCTCCTGGGTCCCTCTGGCGGCACCAGCGCAGGACACCTGCCAAGGCACCCAGACTCCTCGGTGCCCCCCTCCCCCGCCCTCTCTGCATCACGGCTGTCCTGGGGGCTCTAGGGGACAGCAGGCCCAGGAAACACAGCCACCTTCTGACTGTGCGCCTGGGAGCAGCCGCCCAGGTCCTCGCCTTGGCCCTGAAAAGACATTGGCTGGGCAGGGCTTCCATCACACGGTCACTCAGGGCCAGTTCCTGCTTTTGGGGGAGCCCAGCCCCGGGGTGGGGGGGCTCACCGCCTGGAGCCCAGACATCTTCAGCATCAGTGGAGTGGTTTTTTCCCACCAATATATTATCGGTATTTAAATGTCTATTTTTGGACTTAAAACACTCATTTGAAATGCCCTTATATTTCAGAATATTTGTGGGTTTCCATAAAGCCCTTGTCACAGCCTCCAGGAAGCGGTGGAGGGGACCAGGACTGGGAGTGTCTGCCCATCACTGCTGGGTGCTAGGTGCTCCACAAAGGCGGCTGGTCCCCTTCGTTTGCTGCGGGAGCTGGTGAGCAGGCCAATGTGCCTGGAAATCCTGCATTGTTCTGCAGTGACCACCGTGTGCAAGGTACTTTCAAATCCAGAGGCGGTTTAGTTTCCACGAGCCCGGCTGTGGCAGCAGGGAGGCTTCTCCCTCCCACCGCACTGTCCTGCCCTCCCCTCTGCAGTAGCACCAGGGTCTCCCCAAGCTGAGAACGGACTCTTGCCATTGGACGCAGGGACAGACTCGGCTGCCCTCCTCATGCCAGAACTTGCCTGACACGTGCCGTCAGGCACAGGGAAAGTCGGGCCCCCCCGGGGGGGGGGTCAGGAACATGCCCAGAGACAGTGGGAGGAGGGCTGGGGACCTTCTGTGGACAATCAGGCTGGCATACGCAAATGACCAGCTCTCACCTCCCAGGAGCATCCCCAGGGCTTTGGAAGGCAGCTCAGTGCACAGTTCCTCCCCAGGTTCCCGGGACTGTTCCTCATCCGCCCCTTTGCTTCTGACCATCTGGGGAAAGGGCTCCAGCTGTGGCTGTTCTCAGCAGCCAGTTTCTCTTTCTTTTTTGGCTTTTTAGAGCCACCCCTGTGGCACATGGAGGTTCCCAGACTAGGGGTCAAATCGGAATTACAGCTGCCGGCCTACACCCCAGGCACAGCAACGCAGAATCCCAGCTGCGTCTGCGACCTACACCACAGCTCACGGCCACACGGGATCCTTAACCCACTGAATGAGGCCAGGGATCGAACCCGCGTCCTCATGGTGCCAGTCAGATTCATTTCCGCTGAGCCAGGACGGGAACTCCAGCAGCCAGTTTCAAAGCACACACCCCAGTGAAATCCCACCAAAATCCTGTCCGAGGGGAGCAAATCCTCTTCAACTACATAACAGCAAGGTCGAGTCGATTAGGAACCGAACCGAACTGCACTCATCACCCATTTGGAAAACACTGACCACACCTGGAATATACATGGTGACCTCAGGCAGCCTAACCAGGTGACTGACTCTCCCTGAACCACGTGAACTTTCACTTGCTGACCCAGGAGCTGTGCCCATGATTCAAATGGAACTTCTAATCGCAAGT
>PVHT020000572.1:20149-39605 GCA_004024745.2 Catagonus wagneri | reverse complement strand
TCGGCATTCGTCAATAAGCGCGTGAGCGTCGTCGGCGTTCGTCTATCCCCACGTGCGCGTCGTCGGCCTTTGTCAATAAGCGCGTGAGTGCCATCGGCATTCATCGATCTGCACGCGCACGTCATCGGCGTTCATCGATAAGTGCGCGAGCATCGTCAGCGTTCGTCTATCCCCACGCATCTGATGTCGGGGTTTGTCGATAAGCGCGTGCGCGTCTTCGGTGTTCGTCGATCAGTGCACGCGATGTCGGCGTTTTTCGATCCGCACGCACGTCGTCTGCATTCGCCTATACGCGCGCACATCATCAGCATTTGTCCATCCGCATGCGCATCGTCGGCATTCGTCGATCCACGCGGGCATCGGCGTTCATCGATTCACACGCGTGCGTCGTCAGCGTTTGTCGATCCACGCGGGCATCGTCAGCGTTCGTCGATCTGCGTGTGCGTGTCATCGGCACTCGTCGATCCACATGCGTGCTCCGTCGGCCCTCGTCGATCCGTGCGCGCGACGTCAGCATAGTCTATCCGTGCACGCCGAGGTCGGCGTTCATCGATCTGCACGTGCATCGTCGGCGATCGTCGATCCACGCGCATGTCATCAGCAATCGTCGATCCTCGTGTGCCTCGCCCGTGTTCGTCAATCCACGCGCGCATTGTCCGCATTCATTGATCCGCGCGTGTGAGGCATCGGCGTTCGTCGATCCGCACGTGCATCATTGGCATTCATCGATAAGTGTGTGAGCATCGTCGGCGTTCATAGATCCGCGCACGCATCATTGGCGATCATTGATCCACGCAGGCGTCGTCGGCGTTCGTCAATCCGCGTGCACGCCGTCGTCGTTCATCAATCTGCGCGCATGTTGTCCACGTTCGTTGATCCGCACTGCGACATCGGCGATCGTCGATCCGCACGCACATCATCGGCAATCGTCAAAATGCGCGTGTGTCGTCGGCGTTGGTCGATCCGTTCACGTGCGTCATCAGCGTTTGTCGATCCACGTGCGTGTCGGCAATCGTCGATAACCACACGCATCATCGACGTTCGACGATCCACGCGCGTGTCTTTGGCGTTCGTTGATCCGTGCGCCCGCGTCATCGGCGTTCATCTATTCGTGCACATGCATCGTCGGCGTTCGTCGATCCGTGCACAAACGACGTCGGCGTTCGTCGATCCGCTCGTGCGCATCGTCAGTGTTCGTCGATCCGTGCGCGCAACGTCGGCGTTCGTCAATCCGCATGCGCGTCATCCGCGTTCATCAATCTGCGCGCGACATCGGCGTTCGTTGATCCGCGTGCGTGTCCTCGGCGTTCATCTATTCGTGCACGTGCGACATTGGCGTTCATCGATCCGCCTGCGCGTCATCGACGATCATCGATCCACGCGCACGTCATCGGCAATCATTGATCCACACGTGCCTAGTCTGCGTTTGTCGATCCGTGCGTGTGTCATCCGCGTTCGTCGATCCGCATGCGTGAGTCGTCGGCGTTTGTCGATCCGCGTGCGCATCATCGGCGTTGGTCGATAAGTGTGCGAGCGTCATCAGCATTCATCGATCCGCGCGTGCATCGTCGGCGATCGTCAATTCGCACGTGTGTCATCCGCGTTCATCGATCTGAGTGCACATCGTTGGCGTTTGTCAATCCACACACACGCGTCCTCCATTTTCGTCGATCTGAGTGCACATCGTCGGCGTTCGTTGTTCCGCACGTGCATCGTCGGCGTTCGTCGATCCGTGCACACGCGTCGTCGGCATAGGTCGAACCGTGCGGGCATAGTCGGCGTTCGTCGATTAGTGTGCAAGTGTCGTTGGCGTTCGTTGATCTAAGCGTGCATTGTCAGAGTTCGTTGATCCACGCGCATGTCGTCATGTTCGTCGATCCGTGCGTTTGTCGTTGGCGTTCGCCCTTCCGCACGCACGTCATCGGCATTCGTCGTTCCGCGCGTGTGCGTCGTCGGCGTTCGTCGATCCACTCGTGCGCGTCGTCGGGGTTCGTCAAAAAGCGCGCGCGCGTCATCGGCGTTCATCGATCCACATGCGCGACTTCGGCGTTCATCGATACTCGTGCGCATCGTCGGCATTTGTCGACCCGTGTGCATTTCATCCGCGTTCATCGATCTGCGTGCGACTTCGGTGTTCGTCGATACTCATGCGTGTCATTGGCATTCATTGATCTGCGCGCGCGTCATCCGCATTCGTCGATCTGCGTGTGACATCGGCGTTCGTCGATACTCGCGCGCATTGTCGGCTTTCGTCGATCCGCGCGCGTGTCATCCGTTTTCATCCATCTGCGCACGACATCGGCATTCATCGATCCGCGTGCACGTCGTCGGTGTTCGTCCATCCGCACGTCATCCGCTTTCATTGATCTGCACGCGACATCGTCGTTCGTCGATCCGCGCGCGTGTCATCATCGTTCATCGATAAGTGTGCGAGCGTCATCGGCGATCATTGATCCACACGCGTGTCATCCGCGTTCATCAATCTGAGTGCGCGTCGTTGGCGTTCGTCGATCCGCGCACACGCGTCCTCCATTTTCGTCGATCTGAGCGCGCGTCGTCGGCGTTCATCGATCCGCACGCGCGTCCTCGGCGTTTGTCGATCCGCGCGCGTGCATCTTCGGCGTTCATCGATCCGCACGTGCGCATCATCGTCATTCTTCGATCCATGCACATGCCTTGTCAGCGTTCATCGATCCGCGCACACACGTCGTTGGTGTTCATCGATCCGCACGCGCGTCATCGGCGTTCGTCGATCCGCATGCGCATCGTCAGCGTTCGTCGATCCACACGCTCACGTCATCGGCCCTCGTTGATCCACGCGCGCGCATCATCAGTCCTCGTCGATCCACGCATGCGCGTCATCGGCGTTCGTCGATCCGCGCAAGCGTGTCGTCAGTGTTCATCGATGTACACGGGCATTGTTGGCATTTGTCGATTACTGTGTGAGCGTCGTCGGCATTCGTCGATCCGAGCATGCATTGTCGGTGTTCATCGATCTGTGCATGCGTCGTCGGGGTTTGCCCATCTGCGCGCATTTAGTCGGTGTTCGTCGATCCACGCATGCGTCGTCAGCGTTCGTCAATTCACGCACATGCATCGTCTGCGTTCGTCGATACGCGTGTGCGTCGTCGGCGTTCATCGATCCGCACGTGCGTTGTTTGCGTTCATCGATCCACACGCGACTTCAGCTTTCATCGATCCGCGGGCGCGTCGTTGGCAATCATCCATCCGCGCATACGTCTTCTGCGATCGTCGATCCGTGCGTGTGTCATCCGCGTTCGTCGAACTGCGCATGTGAGTCATCGGCGTTCATCGATCCACGCGCACGTCGTCAGTGTTCGTCGATCCATGCACGCGTGATCGGTGTTCGTCAATCCGTGCGTGCGCATCGTTGGCGTTCGTCGATTCACGCGCGTGTCTTCAGCGATCGTTGATCCATGCGTGCGTCATCGGCGATCATCAATCCGCACGCGTGTTTTGGGCATTTGTCGATCCACACGCACGCATCTTCACCGTTCATCGATAAGCACACGAGCGTCGTCGGCGTTCGTCGATCCGCACGCGCATCGTCGGTGTTCATCAATCCGCCTGCGCGCATCGTTGGCATTCGTCGATTCACGAGCGCGCTTCATCGGCATTCGTCGAAGGGCGCGTGAGCGTCATCGGCGTTCTTCGATCCACGCGAGTGATTGTCGCCGTTCGTTATAAGCGCGTGAGCGTCGTCGGTGTTCGTCAATCCGCGCGTGCGCTTCATCGGTGTTCGTCGATCTTCACGCACACTACATTGGCATTCATCGATCCGCGATGCGTCATCGGCGATCGGCGATCTGCACACGCGTCATCGACGTTCGTCGATACGCGCGCACGCGTCATTGGCGTTCGTCGATAAGCGCGTGAGTGTCGTCAGCATTTTTCAAACCACGCGCCCACGTCATTTGCGTTCGTGGATCAGCAGGCGCATCATCGGCGTTTGTCAATCCGTGGGCCCGTCATCGGTGATCGTTGATCCACGTGCACGTCATCGGCGTTCGTCGATCCGAGCACACGTCAACCGCGTTCGTCGATCGCGAGGGCGTCATCGGTTTTCGTCGATCCGCGCGCGCGTCATCGTCTTTCGTCCGTCCGCGCACGCGTCGTCAGCGTTCGTTGAACCGAGCGCGCGTGTCATCGGCGTTCGTTGATTCGTGCGCGCGCGTCATCGGCGTTCATCGATAAGCGCACGAGCGTCGTCGGCGTTCGTCGATCCATGCGCACGGGATGTTGACCTTCGTCGATCCGCGCACGCGTCGTTGGCATTTCTCGATCCGTGTGCGCGTCGTCGCCTATCATCAATCTGAAGCGCGCGTCATCGGCGATCGTCGATCAGCGCGTGCGTTGTCAGCGTTCATCGATCCGCGCGCGTGTCATCCGCATTCGTTGATCTGAGCACGCATCGTTGGCTTTCGTCGATCCGTGCACACGCGTCGTCCATGTTCGTTGAACTGAGCGCGCGTTCTCGGCGTTCGCCCATCCGTGTGAACGTCGTCGGCATTTGTTGATTAGCGCACACGTCATGAGCGTTCGTCGATCCGCGCGGGCGTCGTCGGTGTTCGTCGATCCTCGTGCGTGTCTTCTGTGATCGTTGATCTGCACGCGCATCATCGTCGATCGTCGATCTGCACGTGCATCATGGGCGTTCATCGATCTGCGCGCATGCGTCGTTGGCGTTCATCGATAAGCACGCGAGTGTCATCGGCGTTCTTCGATCCACGCGCGCGTCTTCGGTGATTGTCGATCCGTGCATGCGTCATCGGCGATCGTTGATTCGCGCGTGCGTCATGGGGTTCGTCGATCTGCGCTCGCGTCGTCGGCATTCGTCGATAGTCGCTCGCGCGTTGTCGGCATTCATTGATCCGCGCGCGCACGACATCGGCGTTCGTTGATACGCTCGTGCACATAATCGGCTTTCGTTGATATGCGCGTGAGCGTCGTCGGCGTTCGTTGATCCACACGCGCGCGATGTCGAATTTCATCTATAAGCGCACGTTCATCTACGGCGTTTGTCTATCTGCGCGCGAGCATCTTCGGCATTCGTCGATCCGCGTGCGCGTCGTCCACGTTCATCGATCCGCACGCGACATTGGCGTTTGTCGATCCGTGGGCACATCGTTCATGATCATCGATCCACGCGTACGTCATCTGCGATCGTCGTTCCGCACGCGTGTCGTCCGCGTTCGTCGATCCACGCACGTGAGTCATCGGCGTTCGTCGATCCATGTGTGTGTCATCGGTGTTCATCGATAAGCGCGCGAGCGTCATCGGCGTTCGTTGATCCGCATGCGCATCGTCGGCGATCATCAATCTGCACGCGCGTCATCGGCGTTCGTCGATCTGCGTTCGCGTCGTCGGCGTTCGTCGATAAGCGCGCGAGCGTCATTGGCGTTCATCGATCCGCGCGTGCGTCGTCGGCGATCGTCGATCCGCACGTAGGCAATGGTCGATCTGCGCTCACGTCATCAGTGTTCGTCGATCCACGCGTGCACGTCGCCGGCGTTCGTCGATGCGCACGCGTGCGTCATCGGCGTTCGTCGATCCACACGGGCGTCATTGGCATTCGTCGATCTGCGTACGCATCTTTGGCATTCGTCAATCTGCGCGCGCATCGTCAGTGATCATCAATCTGCAAGCGCGTTGTCGGCATTCGTCGATCCACGTGTTCGTCGATCCGTGCACATGTCGTAGGCAATCGTCGTTCTGCGCGCGCGTCATCAGAGTTCATCGATCCGCATGTGCACGTCGTCGGCGTTTGTCAATCTGCACGTGTGCATCATCAGCGTTCATCGATCCGCACGTGCGCATCATCGGCGTTCATCGATCCACGCGCGTGAGTCATCGGCGTTTGTCGATCCGCTTGTGCGTCATCGGCGTTCGTCGATAAGCGCGCGAGCGTCATCGGCGTTCGTCGATATACGTGCACTTCGTTGGCGATCGTCAATCTGCACGCGCGTCGTCGGCGTTCGTCGATCTGCGTTCGCATCGTCGGCGTTCATCGATAAGTGCGCTAGTGTCATTGGCGTTCATCAATCCGTGCGTGCGTCGTCGGCAATCGTCGATCCGCGCGTGTGTCATCTGCGTTCGTCAATCCACACGCACGTCGTAGGCAATGGTCGATCTGCGCTCACGTCATCAGTGTTCATCGATCTGCACGTGCACGTCGGTGGCGTTCATCGATGCGCACACACGTGTCATCGGCGTTCGTCGATCCATGCGGGCGTCGTCAGCGTTCGTCGATCCGCATACGCGTCTTTGGCATTCATCAATCTGCGCACGCATCGTCGGTGATCATCGATCCGCAAGCACGTCGTCGGCATTCGTCGATCTGCGTGCACGTCTTCGCCTTCATCGATCCACTCGTGCGTCGTCGGCGATCGTCGATCTGCACGTGCGTCATGGGCGTTCATCGATCCGCGCGCATGCGTCATTGGCGTTCATTGATAAGCACGCGAGAGTCGTCGGCGTTCTTCGATCCGCGCGCGTGTCTTTGGTGATCATCGACCGTGCATGCGTCATCGGCGATCGTTGATTCACGCGTGCGTCATGGGGTTCGTCGATCCGTGCCGCGTCATCAGCATTCGTTGATAGTCACTCGCACGTTGTCGGCGTTCATCGATCCGCGCGCGCACGACATCGGCGTTCGTTGATACGCTCGTGCACGTCATCGGCTTTCGTCGATATGCGCGTGAGCGTCATCAGCATTCGTTGATCCACATGCGCGTGATGTCAAATTTCATCTATAAGCGCGTGTGCGTCTTCGGCGTTTGTCTATCCACGCGCGTGCATCTTCGGCATTCGTCGATCCGCGCACGCGTCATCCACGTTCGTCGATCCGCACGCGACGTTGGCGTTTGTCGATCTGTGGGTGCATCGTTCGTGATCGTCAATCCACGTGTACGTCGTCTGCGATCGTCGATCCGCACGCGTGTCGTCCGCGTTCGTCGATCCGCGCACGTGAGTCATCGGCTTTCGTCGATCCACGCGTGTGTCATCGGCGTTCATCGATAAGCGCGCGAGCGTCATCGGCGTTCGTTGATCCGCATGCGCATCGTTGGCATTCATCGATCCACACGCGTGAGTCATCGGCGTTCGTCGATCCGCGTGTGCGTCATCAGCGTTCGTCGATAAGCGCGTGTGCGTCATCGGCGTTCGTCGATCCACGTGTACGTCGTTGGTGATCGTCAATCTGCATGCGCGTCGTTGGCGTTCATCGACAAGTGCGTGAGCGTCATTGGCGTTCATCAATCCGTGCGTGCGTCGTCGGCGATCGTCGATCCGCGCGCGCGTCATCCGCGTTCGTCGATCCACACGCACGTCGTAGGCAATGGTCGATCTGCGCTCACGTCATCAGTGTTCGTCGATCTGCGCGTGCACGTCGGCGGCATTCGTCGATGCGCACGCGCACGTCATCGGCATTCGTCAATCCACGCGGGCGTCGTCGGCGTTCGTGGATCTGCACGCGTGATGTCGGCGTTCATCGATCCGCGCGTGCATCTTCCGTGTTCATCGATCCGCACGCGCAACATCGGCATTCATCGATCTGTGCGCACGTCGTCCGCGTTCGTCAATCCGCGTGCATGAGTCGTCAGCGTTCATCGATCCGTGCGCGTGTCGTCGGCGTTCATCGATATGTGTGCGAGCGTCATCGGCGTTTGTCGATCCGTGCGTGCATCGTCAGCGATTGTCGATCCGTGCGCGTGAGTCGTCGGCGTTCGTCGATCCGCATGCGCGTCGACGGCGTTCGTCTATCCGCGCATGCGTGACATTGGCGTTCATCGATTCGCTTGTGCGTCGTCGGCGATCGTCAATCCGTGCACGCATCATCAGCAATCATCGATCCGAGCGTGCCTCATCTGCATTCATCGATCCACACGTGCGTCGTCCGCGTTCCTCTATCCGCGTGCGTGAGGCATTGGCGTTCGTCGATCCGTGCGCGTGTCGTCGGTGTTCATCGATAAGTGTGCGAGCGTCGTCGGCGTTTGTCGATCCACACGTGCATCGTCGGCGATCATCGATCCATGCGCATGTCATCAGCATTTGTCGATCTGAGTGCGCGTCATTGGCGTTCATCGATCCGCACACACACGTCATCCGTGTTCGTCGATCCGCGCGCGGGTGGTCGGTGTTCATTGATCCGCGTGCGCGTCATCGGCGTTCGTCGATCCACACGGGCATCATCGGTGATCGTCGATCCACGCGAGTGTCATCCGCGTTCGTTGACCTGAGTGTGTGTCGTTGGCGTTCTTCGATCCGAGCACACGCGTCGTCCGTGTTCGTCGATCCGCGTGTGCGTCGTCGGCGTTTGTTGAACCGTGCGCCCGTCCTCGGCGTTCGTCGATCCACGCATGCATTGTCGGCAATCGTCGATCCGCGCGTGCGTCATCCGCGTTCGTCGATCCACACGCACGTCGTAGGCAATGGTCGATCTGCGCTCGCGTCGTCAGTGTTCGTCGATCCACGCATGCACGTTGGCGGCGTTCGTCGATGCGCACGAGCGCGTCATCGGCGTTCGTCGATCCACGCGGGCGTCATCGGCGTGCATCGATCCGCGTACGCGTCTTTGGCGTTCGTCAATCTGCGTGCGCGTGTCATCGATGATCATCGATCCGCAAGTGCGTCGTTGGCGTTTGTCGATCCGCGTGTGCATCGTTGGCGATCGTCGATCCGTGTGGGCGTCGTCGGCGATCATCGATCCGCGTGCGTGCTTCATCCGCGCACGCGTCGTCGGCGATCGTCGATCCATGCGCGTGTTGTCTGCTTTCATCGATCTGCGTGCGTGTCATCCATGTTCGTCGATCCGCGTGTGACGTCGGCGTTCGATGATCCGCGGGCGCATCGTTGGCGATCACCGATCCGCGCGTACTTTGTCTGCGATTGTCGATCCGTGCTCGTGTCCTCCGCATTCATCGATCCGCGTGCGTGAGTCATCGGTGTTCGTCGATCCGCACGCACGTTGTCGGCATTCATCAATAAGTGCGTGAGTGTCGTCGGAGTTCTTCGATCTGCATGCGCGTCGTCGGCGATCGTCAATCTGTGCAAGCGTCGTCGGCGTTCATCGATCTGCGTGCGCTTCGTCAGCATTCATCGATAGGCACGCGAGCGTCATTGGCATTCGTCGATCTGCGCGCGCGTTGTTGGCGATCGTCTATCCGCGCACGTGCGAGGTCGGCGTTCATCGATCCGCACGCGCTTTGTCGGCGATCGTCGATCCGTGCGCGCGTCGTCAGCAATCATGGATCCGCGTGCGCCTCGTCTGCGTTCGTCAATCCACATGCACGTCGTCCGCGTTTGTTGATCTGCGCGTGTGAGTCGTCGGTGTTCGACGATCCACGCGTGCATTTTCAGCGATCATCTATCCACACGAGCATCATCAGCATTCATCGATCCACGCGCACGCGTCGTCGGCATTCGTCGATCCGCGCACACGTCATCGGTGGTCATCAATCCGAACGCATGCATTGTCGGCGTTTCTTGATCCGCGCACGTGTCGACGCCGATTGTCGATCCGAAGTGCGCGTCGTCGGCGATCGTCGATCAGCGCGTGCATCGTCGACGTTCGTTGACCCGCACGCGTGTCATCTGCGTTCGTCGAACTGAGCGTGTGTCGTTGGCATTCGTCGATCCACGCTCACGCGTCATCCGTGTTCGTCGATCTGAGCGCGTCAGGTCGGTGTTCGTCGATCCGCGCGCACGTCGTTGGTCCTCGTCTATCCGCACGCGTGTGTCATCGGTGTTCGTCGATCCGCACGTGCGCGTCGTCGGTGTTCGTCGATCCGCACGTGCGCGTCATTGGCATTCGTCGATCCGCGCGCATGACGTCGGCGTTCATCGATCTGAACGCGCGTCATCTACGTTCATCTATCTGCATGCAACGTTGGCGTTCGTCGATCCACGCGTGCGTCGTCGGCATTCGTCAATAAGCGCTCGTGTGTTGTTGGCGTTCGTCGATCCACGCGTGCACGATGTCGGCGTTTGTTGATCCGCCTGTGCGCTTCGTCGGCTTTCATCGATAAGCGGGCGAGCGTCGTTGGCGTTCATTGATCCACGTGCGCGCGACATCGACTTTCGTCTATAAGTGCGCGTTCATCTTCGGCGTTCGTCGATCTGCGCGTGTGCAACTTTGGCGTTCATCGATCCATGCGCACGTCATCTGCATTTGTCGATCCGCAAGCAACGTCGGCATTCTTCGATCCACGGGTGCGTCGTTGGTGATCGTCGATACTCACACGCATCTTCGGGGTTCATCGATCCGCGCGCGTGCATCTTCAGCGTTCGTTGATCCACGCTCGCATTGTCTGCATTCATCGAGCTGCACGCGACATCTGCGATTGTCGATCCGCGTGCGTGTCTGCGTTCGTCGATCTGTGCGCGTGAGTCATGGGCATTCATCAATCCGCGTGCGTGTTGTCAGCGATCGTCAATCTGCACACGCGTCGTCGGCGTTCGTCGATCTGCATTCGCGTTGTCGGCGTTCATCGATAAGCACGCGAGCGTCGTTGGCATTCGTCGATCCACACGTGCGTCGTCGGCGATCCTCGATCCGTGCGTGCATCATCCACGTTCATCGATCCACGTGCAGATCGTATGCAATTGTCATCTGCGTGCCCATCATCAGCGTTCGTCGATCCGTGTGTGCGTGTCGTCTGCATTCATCGATCTGCACACGTGCGTCGTCGGCGTTCTTTGACCCATGCGCGCATGTCGTCAGCATTTGTAGATCCGTGCACATGCGTCATCGGCATTCATCGATCCGTGCATGCGTCGTCGGTGATCATCGATCTGCGCGCGCATCATCCTTGTTCGTCGATTCGCGCGCGCGTCATCTGCAATCGTCGATCCGCGCGCGCGTCGTCGGCGTTCGTCGATCCACGCGCGCACGTCATCAGTGTTCGTCAGTTCGCGCGCACGTGTCATCGGCGTTCGTCGATCCGCGAGCACGTCATCGGCGATTGCCGATCCGCAAGCGAGTCATCGGCGTTCATCGATACGCGTGCGCGTCTTTGCCTTCATCAATCTGAGCGTGCTTCGTTGACGATCTTCGATCCGCGCGTGCATCATGGGCGTTCGACGATCCACGCGCACTCGTCATCGGCGTTCGTCGATAAGCACGCGAGTGTCGTTGGCATTCTTCGATCCATGCGTTCGTCTTCAGCGATCGTCGATCCGCACACGCGCGTCATTACCGTTTGTCGATAAGCACGTGTGCACCGTTGGCGTTCGTTGATATGCGTGCGCATGTCATTAGCGTTTGTCGATAAGCGCTCGCGGGTCGTCGGCGTTTGTCGATCCGCGTGCGCACGACGTCGGCATTCGTCGATCCAATCGTGCATGTCATCGGCATTCGTTGATCCCCGCACGCGCGTCATCGGCTTTCGTCGATCCGCACGCTCGACGTTGGCGTTTGTCGATCCGCGCGCGTGAGTCGTTGGCGTTCGTCGATCTGTGTGCACGTCATCGGCGTTCATCGATAAGTGTGCGAGTGTCGTTGGCATTTGTCGATCCGCACATGCATCGTCGGCGATCATTGATCCGCGTGAGTGTCATCTGCATTCATTGATCTGAGTGCACATCGTTGGGGTTCGTCGATCCGCGCACACGCATCACCCGTGTTCGTCGATCCACGCGCGCGTCGTCGGTGTTCATCGATCCGCGTGCACGTCATCGGCGTTCGTCGATCCACGTGGGCGTCATCGGCGATCGTCGATCCGCGCGTGTGTCATCCGCGTTCGTCGACATGAGTGCGTTCGATGGTGTTCATCAATTCCCACACACGCGTTATCTGTTTTCATCGATCCACGTGCGCATCGTTGGCGTTTGTTGATCTGCACACCCATCCTCATCGTTCGTTGATCCACACATGCATCATTGGCGATCGTCTATCCGCACGCATGTCATCCGCGTTCGTTGATCTGAGTGCGCGTCATTGGCGTTCGTCGATCCGCGCACACGCGTCCTCCGTGTTCATCAATCCATGCACGCCTCTTTGGCGTACGTTGATCTGCGCGCCCGTCATCGGCGTTCATCAATCCCCGTGTGCATCGTCGGCGATCATCGATACGCATGCATGTCATCCACGTCGTTGATCTGAGTGTGTGTCTTTGGCGTTTATCAATCCACGCACACGTGTCTTCCGTGTTCATCGATCCGCACGTGTGAGTCATCGGCGTTCGTCGATCCGCGTGCGTGTCATCCGCGTTCGTCGATCTGAGTGCGTGTTGTTGGCGTTCGTTGATCCGCGCACACGCATAATCCGTGTTCGTCAATCCGCAAGTGCGACGTCTGCGTTCATTGATCCACTCGTGCGCGTCATCGGCGTTCGTCGATAACGTGCGTGTCTTCGGCATTCGTCAATCCGCGCGCACACGTCATTGGCGTTCGTCGATACGCGTGCGCGACGTCGGCGTTCGTCGATCCACGTGCACGTCGTCGGCGTTCATCGATCCCCACGCACGTGTCATTTGCGTTCATCGATAAGCGCACGAGCGTCATCGGCGTTCGTCGTTCCACACGCCCATGTCGTCGACTTTCGTCTATAAGCGCGCGTGCATTTTCGGCATTCGTCGATCCGTGTGCGAGCGTCATCGGCATTCGTCGATCCACGTGCTCGTAATCAGCGATCGTCAATCTGCTCGTGCGTCATCTCATTCGTCTAACTGTGTGTGCATCGTCGGCATTCGTCCATCCGCGCGCGCGTCCTTGGCGATGGTTGATCCACGCGTGCGTCATCTGTGTTCGTCGATCTGCGCGCATGTTGTCGGCATTCGTCAATCCGTGTGGGCGTCGTTGGCATTCGTCAATCCGCGTACGCGTTGTCGGCGTTCATCAATCTGCGCGTGTGCGACGTCGGCGTTCGTTTATCTGCGTGCGTGTCGTCGGTGATCGTCGATCCGCACGCGCGTCGTTGGCGTTCGTCGATCTGCATGCGCGTCTTTGCCATCGTCGATCTGCACGTGCGTCGTCGGCGATCGTCAATCCTCGCGTGTGTTGTGGGCGTTCATTGATCCACGCGCGCGTGTCATCGGCGTTCGTCGATAAGCACGCTAGTGTCATCGGCGTTCTTCGATCTGCGTGCGTGTCATCAGCGAACGTCGATCCGCGCTCGCGCATCATTACCCTTCGTCGATAATCACGCGTGCGCCATTGGCGTTCGTCGATCCGAGCGTGCGCATCTTTGGTGTTCGTCAATCCATGCGCGCGTCGTCCGCGTTCATCGATCCGCACGCGACGTCTGCGATCATTGATCCATGCACATGAGTCATGGGCGTTCGTTGATCCACGTGCGCGTCATCGACGATCGTCAATCTGCACGCGTGTCGTCGGCGTTCGTTGATCTGCGTTCGCGTGGTCGGCGTTCATCGATAAGCGCGCGAGCGTCGTTGGCGTTCGTCAATCCGCACGTGCGTCATCGGCGATCGTTGATCCGTGCACGTGTCATCCGCGTTCGTCGATCCGTGCACACGTCGTAGGCATTTGTCGATCTGCGCGTGCATCATCAGCGTTTGTTGATCCGCGCGTGCACGTCGTCGGCGTTCGTTGATCCACACGCGTGCGTCGTCGGCGTTCATCGATCCGTGCGCACGCGTCATCGGCGTTTTTCGATCCGTGCGCGCGCATCGTCAGCGTTCGTTGACCCACGCGCGCGTGTCATCGGCGTTCGTCGAACCGCGAGCGCGTCGTCGGCGATCGTCGATCCGTGAGCGAGTTGTCGGCGTTCATCGATACGCATGCGTGTCTTCGCCTTCGTCGATCCGTGCGTGCGTCGTTGGTGATTGTCGATCTGCACGTGCGTCGTCGGCGTTCATCGATCCGTGCGCACGCGTCGTCGGCGTTTTTCGATCCGTGCGCGCGCATCGTCAGCGTTCGTTGACCCACGCGCGCGTGTCATCGGCATTCATCGATCCACGTGCGCATCATCGGCAATCGTCGATCCGCACACGCGCGTCATTACCGTTCATCGATGAGCACGTTTGCGCCGTTGGCGTTCGTCGATACGCACGTGCATGTCATCGGCGTTCATGGATAAGCGCTCGCGTGTCATCGGCGTTCGTCGATCAACGTGCGCACGACGTCGGCATTCGTCGATCCACTCGTGCATGTCGTCGGCGTTCATCAATCCCCCCACGCGCGTCATCGGCTTTCGTCAATCCGCATGCTCGTCGTCAGCGTTTGTCAATCCGCGCGCGTGAGTCGTCGGCGTTCGTCGATCCGTGAGCGCATCGTCGGCGTTTGTCGATAAGAGTGCGAGCATCATCGGCGTTTGTCGATCCACGCATGCATCTTCGGCGATCATCGATCCGCGTGCCTGTCATTCGCATTCGTTGATCTGAGTGCGCGTCGTTGGGGTTCGTCGATCCGCGCACACACGTCATCCATGTTTGTTGATCCGCACACGCGTCATGGGCGTTGGTCGATCTACGTGCGCGTCGTCGGGGTTCGTCAATCCGCATGGGCGTCTTTGGCGATTGTCGATCTGTGTGCGTGTCATCCGCGTTCGTCGACCTGAGTGCGTGTTATTGGTGTTCGTCGATTCCCGCACACGCGTCATCTGTGATCGTCGATCCACGCGCGCATCTTCGGCGTTTGTTGATCCGTGCACCCATCCTCGGCGTTCTTCGATCCACACATGCATCGTCAGCTATCATCGATCCGCACGCGTGTCATCCACGTTTGTCGATCTGAGTGCGCATCGTTGGCATTCGTCGATCCACGCACACGCGTCGTCCATGTTCATCGATCTGTGCGCACGTCTCCGGCTTACATTGATCCGTGCGTCCAAAATCGGCGTTCGTCGATCCGCACGTGCATCGTCAGCGATCGTCGATCCGCGTGCGTGTCATCCACGTTCATCGATCTGAGTGCGTGTCATTGGCGTTCGTCGATCCGTGCACACGTGTCATCCGTGTTGTCGATCCGCGTGCGTGAGTCATCGGCGTTCGTCGATCCACGTGCGTGTCATCTGCGTTCATTGATCTGAGTGCGTGTCATTGGCATTCGTCGATCCGCGCACACGCATAATCCGTGTTCGTCAATCCGCACGCGTGACGTCGGCGTTCGTCGATCCGCACGTGCGTCATCTGCATTCGTCGATAAGCATGCAAGTGTCGTCGGCGTTCGTCGATCCACGCACGCACGAGGTCGGCGTTCATCGATCCGCTCGTGCGCGTCATCGGCGTTCATCAATAAGCGTGCGCGTCTTTGGCATTCGTCAATCCGCACGCGCTCGTCATCGGCGTTCGTTGATACGCGCGTGCAACGTCGGCGTTCGTCGATCCACGTGCACGTCGTCGGCATACGTCGATCCCCGTACGTGTGTCATTTGCATTCATCGATAAGCCCACGAGCGTCGTCGGCGTTCGTCGTTCCACGCGCTCGCGTCATCGACTTTCGTCTATAAGCGCGCGTGCATTTTCGGCGTTCATCGATCCACGTGTTCGTTGTCAGCGATCGTCAATCTGCTCAATCGTTGTCAGTGTTCATCGAACTGCATGTGCGTCGTCGGCATTCGTACATCCGCGCGCGTGTCATCGGCGGTCGTTGATCCACGCGTGCATCATCCGCGTTCGTCAATCTGCGTGCGCGTCATCGGAGTTCGTCGATCCCAATGCGCGCATCGTCATCTTTCGTCGATCCGCGCTCACGCGTCAATACCGTTCGTTGATAAGCACGCATGCGCCATTGGCGTTCATCGATATGCGCTCGCGTGTCGTCGGCGTTTGTCGATCCACGCGCGCGTCGTCCGTGTTCATCGATCCGCACGTGACGTCGGCGTTCGTCGATCTGTGGGTGCGTCGTTGGCGATCATCAATCCGTGCATACGTCATCTGCGATCGTCGATCCGTGTGTGTGTCGTCCGTGGCATTCATCAACGGAGTTCGTCGATCCGTGCGCGCAACATCGGCGATCGTCATTCTGCACGCGCATCGTCGGCGTTCGTCGATTTGCGTGCACATCGTCGGCGTTCGTCGATCCCAATGCACGCATCATCGTCATTCGTCGATCCGTGAGCACGTCGTCGGCGTTCGTCGATATGCGTGGGCGTCGTCGGCCTTCGTCAATCCACGTACGCGTCATTGGCGTTCATCAATCTTCGCGTGCGCGAAGTCGGCATTCGTTTATCTGCATGCGTGTCGTCGGTGATCGTCGATCTGCACGTGCGTCATCGGCGTTCGTCGATCCGCTTGCGCGTCTTCGCCTTCATCGATCCGTGCATGCGTCGTCGGCGTTCGTCGATCCGCTCGTGCGCGTCATCGGCGTTCGTCGAACTGCACGCGTGACGTCGGTGTTCGCCGATCGGCGCACGCATCGTCGGCGTTCGTCGATATGCGCGCGTGTCGTCCGCGTTCGTCGATCTGCGTGCGACATTGGCGTACATTGATACACGCGCGCGTCGACGGCGTTCATCTATCCGCGCACGCGTGGTGTTGGCGTTCATCGATCCGCACTTGTGTCTTCAGCGATCGTCGATCCACGCGCGTGTCGTCAGCAGTCGTCGATCCATGCGTGCCACATCCGCGTTCATCGATCCGCACGTGCGTCATCTGCGTTCGTCAATCCGCGCGCGTGAGTCACAGCGTTCGTCGATAAGCGCACGTGTCATCGGCGTTCGTCGTTCCACGTGGGAATCATCGGCATTCTTCAGTCCGCGTGCGCGTCTTCGGCGTTCGTCGATACGCGTGCACGTCATCCGCGTTGGTCGATCTGTGCGTGACATCAGCGTTCGTCGATACGCATGCGCGTCGACGGCGTTCGTCTATCCGCGCGTGCCTCGTCCACATTAATCAATCCGTGGCGCATCATCCACGTTCGTCATACCGCGTGTGTGAGTCGTCAGCGTTCATCAATCCGTGTGCGCGTCGTCGGCTTTCATCGATCCGTGCGGGCGTTGTCGGGGTTCGTCGATCCATGCATGCATCGTCGGTGATCGTCGATCCGTGCGCGTGTCCTCCGCATTCGTTGATCTGAGTGCGCGTCACTGGCGTTCATCGATCCACGCACACACATCGTCCGTGTTCATCGATCTGAGCACGCGTCGTCGGCGTTCATCGATCCACGAGCGCATCGTTGGCGTTCGTCGATACGCGTGCGTGTCTTCGCCTTCATCGTTCCATGGGTGCGTCAGTGACAATCGTCGATCCGCACGTGCGTCATCGGCGTTCGTCAATAAGCATGCGAGTGTCGTCGGCGTTCTTCGATCCTCGTGCACGTCATCGGCGATCGTCGATCTGTGCGCACGTCGTCGGCGTTCATCGATCCACGAGCACATGGTCGGCGATATTCGATCCACACCCGTGTCATCGGTGATCATCGATCCGCGCGTGCATTGTCCACGTTCGTCGATCCACGGGCGCGTCGTCGGCGATCGACGAACCGTGCGTGTGTCCTGGGCGTTCATCGATCCGCACACGCGCGTCGTCGGCATTCGATAATAAGCGCGCGAGTGTCATCGGCGTTCTTCGATCCACGCATGCGTCATCGGCGATCGTTGATCCGCGCGTGCACATCATTAACGTACATCGATAAGCACACGTGTGCCATTTGCATTCGTTGATACGTGTGCGCGCATCATCAGCGTACATCGATAAGCACTCGCGAGTCATTGGCTTTCGTCGATCCGCGCGTGCACGATGTCAGCGTTCGTCGATCCGCTCGTGCGCATCATCAGCATTCGTTTATAAGCGCACGAGCATCGTCAGCATTCGTCGATACACACACGTGCATCGTCGACTTTCGACTATAAGCGCGCGTGCATATTCAACGTTCGTTGATCCACATGCGCGCGTTGTCTGCATTCGTCGATGCACGCGTGCATCATCAGCAATTGTCGATCCGCACGTGCCTCCTCTGCCTTCGTCGATCCGCGCGCGGGTCGTCTGCATTCATTGATCCGCGCACGTGAGTCATCGGCATTCGTTGATCCACGCGTGCGTTGTCGGCGTTCATCGATCCGCGTGCACGTCATCAGCGTTCGTCAATCCATGTGCGCATCGTTGGAGTTAACCCATCCGCTTGTGTGTCGTCGGCGTTTGTCGATCCGCATGCGCGTCATCAGCGTTCGTCGATCCGCACGTGCGTGCCATCAGCGTTCATTGATCCGCGTGCACGTCGTTGGCATTCGTCGATCGGCGCATGCGCTTCATCGGCGTTGGTCGATCCACACGCACGCATCATCGGCTTTCATCGAACCGCGTGTGCGATGTCGGCGTTCGTCGATCCGCGCGTGTGTCGTCGGCTTTCGTCAATCCGCGCACGCGTCATCCGTGTTCGTCGATTGGCACCCATGAGTCATCGGCATTCGTCGATCCACATGCGACGTCGGCCTTCGTCGGTCCACAGGAGAATTGTTGGCGATCGCCGATCCGTGCGTACGTTGTCTGCGATCGTCGAGACACGTGTGTGTCCTCCGCGTTCGTCGATCCGCGCACATGAGTCATCGGCGTTCGTCAATCCACATGTGCCTCGTCGGCATTCATCGATCCGCGCGCGCGCGTCATCTGCGTTCATCGATCCGTGCGCGTCCTTCATCAGCATTCGTCGATCCGTGCGTGCGCGTCATCGGCGTTCATCGATCCGCGTGCGTGACGTTGGCATTCGTCGAACCACGCGCGAGCATCGTCGGCTTTCATCGATCCGCGCGCACGTCGTCGGCTTTCGTCGATCCGCACGCTACGTCGGTGTTCGATGATCCGTGCGCATGTCATTGGCGATCGTTGATCCGTGCATACGTCATCTGTGATCGTCAATCCACGCATGATCGTCCACGTTCATCGATCCGTGCGCGTGAGTCATCGGCGTTCGTTGATCCGCGCACGTGTCATTGGCGTTCGTCGATAAGTGCACAAGCGTCGTCGGCTTTCTTCAAACCGCGTGCGCGTCGTCAGCGATCGTCATTCTGCACGCGCATCGTCGGTTTCGTTGATCTGCATGCATGTCATTGGCGTTCGTCGATAAGTGCGCGAGCGTCATCGGCGTTCATCGAACCACGCGCACGACGTCGGTGATCATCGATCCACGCGTGCGTCATCCGCTTTCGTCGATCCGTGTGCACGTCGTGAGCAATCGTCGATCTGCGCGCGCGTCGTCGGAGTTCGTCGATCTGCGCACGCATTTTCAACATTCGTCGATCCGTGTGCACGTCGTCTGCGTCGTCGATCTGCACGCGACATCAGCGTTCATCGATCCGTGGGCACGTCGTTGGCTATCATCGATCCGCGCGTACGTCATCCACGATCGTCGATCTGCGCGCGTGTCATCCGCATTTGTGATGCGCACACGTGAGTCATCGGCGTTCGTCGATCCGCGCGCACGTCGTTGGCGTTCGTCGATAAGCGCACGAGCGTCGTCGGCATACTTCGATGCGCGTGCGCATCATCAGCGATCGTCAATCTGCGTGCGCATCGTCGGCGATCATCGATAAGCGTGGGAG
>PVHT020000536.1:77429-194090 GCA_004024745.2 Catagonus wagneri | reverse complement strand
GGGGGACGGCTGGGGCTGCGGCTGGGGCTGCGGCGGAGGCAGCGAGTCGCACTGGAGCACACGGGATCTCTTACACTCACGCGGTTCTGGAAGAGGTTCTGTGTTCAGCTCACAGTTTCTCTCAATCCGACATTGTCCACTTTTCCTCAGTCATCAGAACCAGTGTCCCCAGCGCAGGGGGGAGGGGGGGGCTTCAACTGGCCTCTACACCTGCCATGGTGACAGCAGGGCCAGGAGGCTGGAGGAAGCCAAGTCACCTTGTCCCCACCTCGGAGAAGGGGGGCCTGGTCCCGGGGAGCCCCCGCCCCGGGGCCCATCCCCAGTCCTGGCCAGATGCGCTAAAGGCCCTCAGAAGACTCCTCTGGACGTAGCAGGACCCTCCCCCGACCTTGGCCTTCTGAGTTTCAACAGCAAAAGCATGTTACCTGTCTTCCCTGGAGAGAACCCCCCGGGCCAGGCTGGGGGGTGGGGGACCCCCAAACACCCAGGCCTCACAAGCAAGCCGGGGACAGACGCCCAAGGAGGGGTTTCCACTTTCCTGCGTTAACTGGGAATCTGATGACAGGCCCAGAGCAGAACCGGATGGCAGGCCCCCAGGCCCTCAGGCCCCACCCGGCCAGCGGTCACTGGGACAAAGCCGGGGCTGCTGGGCTCGGCGAGCCTGGCAGGAATTGGGGGAGCCCATCGGGAGGGGCCCCCCGGCAAGCCTGCCTCGGCCTGACCTTAGGGTGCAGGTCCAGGTCGGCAGGGCCCCAAGTCTGAGCTCGCCTGGACCCTCAAGACACAACCCTCGCCCCCACCCCCACAGCCTGGCCGCCTGGCCGCCTCTCCCCACGGCGTCTCTGCTCTGACTTGCGCTCCGCCGTGATTTCTCCGGTATTTCACCCTCGCAATCTTATTTTCCCTTTGGGGGAGGAAGGGAGGAACCGGAGGCCGCGGGGGCCGAGTCTGTGCTGCCACTGGGGTCCAGCCCCCAGGTTTCCCCAAGACCCGGACCCCTCCTTTCCAGGCCGCTCCCCGTGACAAAGACTGGCCCAAACTGGGTTACAAAAATTAACACAAATTCTGCCTCCCGTCCCCAAACTTACGTAACCGCAGACACTGGCTCAGGAAAATCCTCCACCGGTGGCCCCATTTCCCGGCCGCGACCCCAGCCCAGCTCCGGAACCAAAGGTCGGTCCGGACCCCACGGCCTGTGCTGGGCCTTCATGCCCACCCTGCAGCGCTGAGCGGCGCTGTTGTCTGCGTGTCTGGCTGCCACCCTCCTGGGCAGCGCGGGGCTGAGCCAGATGGGCAGCAAGGCCTGCGCCTGCTTCTGGGACGGCACCCCCCTCCAGGCACTCAAGGGTTTCTGTGCCCACCCTGTCACCCTGGGCAGTCAGGGCCCCCCAAGTCCATCCACCCGGAACCTCAGAATGCCACCTTATTTGGAAAAAGGGTCTTTGCAGGTGTAACGAGTTAAGGTCTTGAGATGGGACTGACGCATTTGCAAGCCAAGGACCACCAGCAGCTCCAGATGCTGGACGAAGCCATGACCCCCCCACCCCAGCCTGGCCACACCTTGACTTTGGACCTCCGGCCTCCAGACCGTGTGAGAGTAAGTTTCTATTGTTTGAAGCCCTCAAGTGTTTGGTCACTTGTTACCCAGCCCCCAGGAAAATGAGCCCACCCTGTGACACCCCAGGGTGACCACAAGGCTGACGCCCCTCCCGGCCTGTCCTCTTCACAGCGAAATATCCCAGGTTCCGGAGCTGAGAGGCCCCAAGGGGACCCCCCCAAAGCGGCGCTCACAAAACAGGGGGACGCACGGTCCACAGTAAGGGAGGGAGCCACATTCAGACCCTCAGGGGCCAGGCATGCGTGGCACTCAGAGCCACCGCCTTCCTGGGGGCTGCCTGAGCCCCTGGGGCCGCCCAGCCGGGTGCTGAGTCAGTCAACAGTATGGCCTGTCGCAGGGGCCGGGGGGAGCCTGTGGCCTTGTCCCTTTAGGAGCGACAAGCACTTGGGCCTCGTGAGTGCCCAGGTCCAGCTGCTGCCAGAGCCTGTCACAGTCCACCCTAACCGCGGGGCAGCTGCCGTGATCACAGCCACCTCAGTAAGGCGCGCACGCACCTGCCAGGACCCATCTCACAGGCGATGCTCACTCAAACAATAGCACAGAGCCAGGTGGCCAGCTGGGGGACCTGAACGTCCACCTGTCACCCTGCCCCGAAGCCTCCGCTGGGTCCCCCCACATCCCCCCAGTGCAGACAGGAGCGTGGAGGAAGGGGACGGACTTGGCTCAGTGTCCTGAGACACAGCCAGGAACCAATGGCTGGTGGGCCCGGGGATGCCGGGGTGTCACCCCCGAGGGACCCATCGGCACCCCGCACCCCAAGCACATCCCCAGCCGGCGAGAAGGTTTCCCGGAGGAGCCAACGGGCAATTTGCATAATATTCTTTGCAAGTTAATATCAGCCTCTGATAATGATCTCGGCATAGCGTGGAGCGCTGAGGCGGCTGTTACAACACTAAGTAATCATATTTTAAATTATGTTTCCCTTTATAGAAAGGTGTTGCAAAAACACACAGACACGAAATCTGTCTGTTGCAGCCCCCTGCCAACCACCTGACCAGCTTTCCAGCACCGCGGCTGTGCCGGCGACGCGGGGGCCGAGGAAGCCCGCTGGCGGGGCCGGCTGGACCAGGGCACCACGGGGCCTGAGCACACGGCCCCCCTCGGTCCCCGGGGGCGGCAGCAGGTCACCCACAGGGAAGGAGACACGGGCCAGGCCAGAAGCCGGCGGAGGCGGGAGCCCCGCCCCCAAGGGGAGCCCCGCCCCCTCCTCCTCGCGGAAGAGCGGGGCCACCACTCAATCTCTATTTCCTTAAAAGCTTTTTTTTTCTATTTTATTAAAAAAAAATCCAATTATAGCACAAATCTCTCAGCAGGGGTCAGTGTGGAATAAGAATAGCCAAAGTTAATGGACATGACACCACCAAGATTAATGCCTAAAGGGTTTCGAAAGTTGTATGATGCAGATTTCATTAACATTTTAATTGTAATGTATCTTTTTAATCTTCTCTCACCCTAATGGCTTTACAGCCCCCCTAAAAGAAAGAAAAAGAAAGAAAGAAAAAAAAACTGCTGACAACAACAAAAAGTATCAATATACAAAATTTAACAAAGGCGCTTAGCAGTGCAATGGAAACTAAATTAAATGGGCGAAACTATGTTAACATTGTGATTTTTAACAGCGCAAGAGTTGGAATGCAGCAGAGGCGGCCCTTTCTCCCTTCTTGGCACAGAGACACGGACAGCCAGGACAGGACACACGCAGACACCCAGAGCCAGAGTGGGGAGGCCTCGTGGGACCCAGGACAACTCCTCTGCTCCCGACCCGGAGTCACAGCGAGCAGGCTTCCAGCAGAGACCACCCAGCAGCTTGGCAGGCCCTGCCCCTTCCCCAACAGCTGGGCTCCAGCCAGCGTCCAGGAGTGGGGGGGCGGGGGTGAGGGGAGGCCCTCTTGCAGAAAATTCGAGAAGCCCCTAGTACTTTGGGGATGGGGAGGGGACATCTAGGGGTGTCCTCACAACGAAGGGAGCATTTTGTGGCGCAAGGGCTGGCGTTGCAGATAAGCAGGCAGCCCGCCACAGCCCACAGCGAGGGGCCCTGAGTGGCTCTGGCTGATGGAGCAGCCCCCCATTACGGCCTCCAACTTCCAAAAGCGGTGGTTCAAGGAATACATAGCCCCGACTAGAGAGTGTGCAGATTTTTATTTTCAATCAACAAACGCTCCTAGAGCGGCAAACCCGTGCCTGAGCTGTACCTGACGCTCCGCCCCAAACCCAGCCCCCCTCAGTGCTCCCAACCCAGGGCCAGCCCACCCTCCAGGACCCGGCGGCTAGGCCTGATGCTGGCCCTGGGGGCCGGCCAGCCGAGCCTGGGACGCAGCCCCGCAGCCAGCTCACGGCTTACCCCAGTGACTATATATGGGCACTTTCAGGCCCCTGCGGTCCCCGCCCCCGGCCCTGCCTGCCTCCCAGGCACACGGGCAGACACTGGGCGGGGCCCAGGAGCTCCCAGCCCATCCATGGCCATGTGCCCTCCTGGATGCCAGGGCCCAGGGCCAAGGCGGGGTGGGGGGAAGATTCCTTCAGAGACCCAGAGCTGGCCTCTCCTCCGTGGGACCAGAGACCAGAGCAGCACCTCACAGAGAAGAGCTACCTCCGTCCTCCCTGCGGACTGAGAAGCGGCCTCCCCTTAAAGGGACACGAACCCCTTCCGGGCCCTGGTCCACTTCCAGCAGGGAGCATCTCCAGAGGCCCCCAGGCTCGGCCTGCTCACCTCCAGCCTCCCAGCAGCAAATAAAGAAGCTACTATGTAGCGTCACATCACATAGGCCGGGGCGGGGCTCAGAGACGGTAAGTTACCCACCCAAGGTCACACAGCCTTGGGATGGACGTGATCCGAGAGACACCTCAGAGGCCCTGCTCCTCGTGCCTCCTGGCCCGGAGAAGCCGGGGGCAGGGCAGGCCCCGAAGAGCCCAGGGTCACAGCAGACCCCGTCCCCCCATTCCTCCTGTTCAGACACACTGCCAGGAGCGGGCAGAGCTCAGAGCCCACCGTCCTCGTCCTCCTGAGGGCTGTGCCCGCTCTCAGGGTACCGACCGTAAAGGTGGCCACCGGGGAGCCTGACTGCAAAGTTCACGTCCCAAACACTGTGTCTGCCCCTCCAGAGGCCCGCTGAGACCCCCACCCACAGGGCACCTGCCTGCAAACCCAAAAGCCAGAGGCCAGGCCGGAGGAAGCCCAGCTCCCAGGAGCAGGCAGCTGCAGGTGACACAATGAGGGAGCCCTGGCCAGCCGGGAGCATATTTTGCAAATGATCTCATCGAGAGCCAGGCCTGGTGAGAGTGAGGATTTGCTAAAAGAGAAACAGAGGTCGCCAGGATCCCTGCCTGCTCAGGAGGCTGGGTGGCGGGAGGGGTGCCTCGGGCCTGCTGACTGAACGCATCCCGGGAGGTGCCTGGTCCCGAGGTCGAAGATGGGGGGGGGTGACCCTTCGGTGGCTCGGGACACAAGAAAAGGGAGAGGGAGCTGGGGCGGAGGACACACAGGGGTCACGCACACCTCTGAACCGGGCACAGACCCAAGGAGAGATGCTGGCTCTAACCCTGAGTGCCGCCCCACCTGGAAGCACCTGAGCACAAGGCCGCTCACCCTGGGGAGGACCCGGGGGAAGTGACATGAACGAGGCGCTCGGGGGGGCCTCGGGAGGGCCCAGGACGCGGCCGGCCAGGCTGTGCTCTCTGCAGACCCTGCAGGCAGGCAGGCAGGCCTGGCTGGCCCCGGGAGACACCCTGAAGCCCCTCACCAGTCCCAAGTCAGACCCCAGACCCATCAGACTTCACAAGCTCCCGAAGTGGGGCTGGCTCTGGGTGCCGCTCACCCGCACCAGAACAGCTCTGGGTCCAGCCAGGGGCCGGTGGCACCTGTCCCCGTGGAGGGAGATGCCCCCCTCACCGTACCACGTCGCAGGCACTGCACCCCCTCAAAAGGCCAGGGCTGAAGGCCAGGTTCCTTGATCCAGGACACTCCTGGGGGACGCTGGCTCCCGGGAAGGAGCCAGGCCCAGGCCAGCAGCACCCTCCGGAGCTGGAAGGCTGCTTGCTTTGTCCCAGGAACCCAGGCCCAGCCCAGCTCCCCAAGTCTGCCTCTCACTGTGGGGGCTGCAGGAGGCCCCGGTTCCCAGGGAGAGTCGGGGGCGAGGCCTGGACACAAGCTCTAACAATTCAGCAGACGGCCCCCACCCACCCCAGCCAGGGCGGCTCCCTCCCCCCAAAGCCCAGAGGGTGGGGGGCAGAGCCCGGGCGGGAGGAGACCTGAGGTGGAAGGCTGCGGGATGGCGCGAGCCTCAGGGGAAACGCGGGGAGGACTCGCTGCTTGCGAACATCCTTGAAAGGGTCAAAGCCACAGTCCTTACCATCTGTCCCCGGAGGGGTCCCAGGCCCACCCCAGCCCAGGCCGCAGAGCCCTGGAGGCAAAGGTGACAGAGGAGGCCGGCTGCGAACGCCAGCTCAGCACTTGCATCGCCGCTTACATGAATAATGCAGCTCATGTTTTAGGTGGAAAACACGGAGAGGTTTTAAGGATTCTATTAAAAGTCACCCACGAGCCCCCTCCCGGGGCGGCCCTCTGAGCGTCCCCTCGCAGCCCTGACGACAGTCCGAGCGCCCTCCACGGCAGCCGCAGCACAGGCGTTTTCTGCTGGCCCGGGATCCTGCAGGAAAGCATCAAGGGCTGCAGAGCAGAGGCCGGAAAGTGCCAGCTCTCAGAGCCGGCAGCGACCGTCAGGGTGACCACTGGGGACCGATCCACGCCACCGAGAGGTGACAGGTGATACTTGCTCTGTGCTCCTTCCAGCCAGCTCCCCAGAACAGCGGGCCAGCCGCCCTGGCCTGGCCTCCTCCTGCTGCCTCCACTCAGGCTCCAAGGTACCACCCAGCAGTGCGATGACCAAAGGGAGAGCGTCAGGGGCCTTCTGGGGGGAAGGGGCAGCACGGGAGCGGGAGCAGCGGGAGGCGGCTTGCGGGACTGGGGCTGCGCCGGCTGCCTGACCTCCCCCACCTCCTCCTGCCCAGCCTCGTTTCCCCATCTCCAAAGTGGAGCCAAGAGGCAGACGCTGGCCCTTGAGTCCTTGGGGGGCTTAACCACCAGCCGCCCTGAGCACCTAGAACCTGGTCCTCGGTCCTGGGGCGAACTGGAGGGAGCCAGGGGAGCGGGGTCAGGAGCTCAAGAGGAAAGCAGAGGAGAAGGAGAGGCTGGGAAGGGGAGACCCAGAGAGAGAGGCAGACCAGACCAGACCAGCTCAGAAGACCAGCTCTACCGGAGGGCAGCCAGGAAGGGTGCACCCCACCCCGCCCCCAACCACAGGACAGACTCAGTGCTAACACACCACCAGGGGACACATGGCTGGGTCCCAAGAAACACCACTGGAAAGAAAGCCCAGCTGCCCATGTGGGCCAAACATTTTCATCCAGGCCTGGAAGAGGAGGAGGAGGAGGAAGAGCCCAAGCACAGCCTGCAGCCCAGATCCAGGACCCACCCACCGCAAATCCACAGGTTTAAAGGGCACCAGGCGAGAGCTGGCATCACCAGCCCCAAGACCAAACTTCTGATGAGCCCAGAAGAGGGGTCCTGGAGGAGACCTCTGACCTCATGACCCCCCAACACCATCCCTGTCGACTCGGAAGGGCTTGAGTCCCCGGCCGTGGGGGTGGGGGATGGCTGGGTGAGCTTCCTGGAGAAGGGGCTCGGGCCCCAAAACCCCAGCTCCGCAGGGACAGGGCAGCGGAGGAGAGGTGGCGGCCCCCTCCCCGTACGGCGGGTCCCCAGACTCTCCCCAGGTAGGGTGCGCACGAGGGAGGCCGGGGGGCAGTGACGCCCACGAACGGGCCCGGCGGGACCGCGAGGGAGAGGCAGGAGAGGCGCAGGGCGAGGCTGATGCGCAGCCGCGCGCCGGCCTCGGACCCCGGCCCAGGAGGGAGGGGCGTGGCCCCGGGGGCCGGGTCCCCCGACCGAGCCCGCGGGGGCTCCCCCACCCCGGAGGGCTGGGCTCCGTCCGCCCGGTCGGGGGAGGCCGAGAGTCCCGAGCGCCCCGAGAAGCCCGGCGGCGGAGGAGACGCCCGGAGCCGGGGTCCGCGTTCGGCGGGGCGGGGTGCGGCCCGGCCGGGCGAGCGCCTCCTCAGGCCCGGGCGCCGCCGGCCACCTCCGCGGGTGGCGCGCGGCGCGAACTTGGGCACTGCGGCAGGCGCGGGAGGGCGCGCCGCGGAGTTCGCGGGAAGTGCGGCGGCGGGGCCCGGGGCGGCGCGAAGTTGGGGTACCTGTGGGCGCCGGCCCGGTCCGGCCTGCGGCAGGAAGTGCTCCGGCGGCCCGGCGCTCCGGCTCACATGGACTTTCTCCGGCCGCGCCCAGCACCGGGCCGCACCGCGGCGGGCGGGGCGCGCGGGGGAGGCGCCGCGGGCCGTTTAAAGGGACAGCGCGCCGGCCGCGCGCGCGCACTCGCCGCCCCGGGGCGCGCCGCCCCGCCGGCAGGTGGGCGCCCCGGGAGGGGCCGGGGCGGGGGGATCTCGGGCCGGGGGGTACAGGGGAGGCGGGGGGAGGCAGCTGTGCGCCCCCCTCCGCGCGCCTGCTCCCCGAACTCCCGGAGTGCGACCCCGCGCCGGGCACTGAGCGGGGACGGGACGCGGGAAGGACTCGTGTGCCGATCCGCACTCTCCCCGGCCCTGCGGCCCCTGAGCCCCCGGTCCTGGGGCGCCGCCTCCCCGCGGCGGCCGCGATTGCACCGGCCAGCCTCTGGGATGCGGCTCCAAGTGGGGCCGCGGGCGGGAGCGGGTGCGCGGCCTCTACTGCCACTGACGCTCCGGCGGCCGGAAAGCGGGGACGCAAGAGCGCCCTTAGGCCAGTCGCGCATGGCGCCGGCGCCTCCTGCGCGGAGCCCGGGAACTGCGAGCTGCGTGGATGCGGCCGGGGTCTGCTTTCAGGCCCGGCGTGATCTGGGCGCAGTGGCCGTTAGTGACTCCCGCCCCCCGCGTCTCCCGCGTCTCCCGCTGTGCTCGAGGCCACCCTCCTGTGGACGGAGGTGAGGTTTAAAAACAAGTAAGCAGAAATAAAGCCAGCCACGCATCCGAAAGGACCCGAGAGCGTCCCCCTCAGCCACCCCCACGCTAACTTGAGGGCTGGGGTCGGGGCCGATCCAGTGGTCCTCCGAAGAGACCAGAGACCTTCAAAGACCCCCGGCTCCCTCCTACCCCCTCCAGGGCCCCCGCAGGAAAATGGGGAGCCCTGGACGTGTTCCTGAGCACAGCGTCACCAGGAGGAGGGAGCTGGTGTGAGCAAGACGACTCCCCCGGAGCGCACCCTCGGCCCCTTGGGGTCAGAAGCTGGGGCTAAAGCCCTGCAGGACGGTGGGCCAAGGTCATTCCTAGGACAACGGTCAGAAGCTTGGTCTAAGTACTCCTGGCCCCGGTCTCCTGCTAGTTCCTTGACCTTGGTTGGAGACCGACCCCTGACCCCAACTTGAGGGTCTGCGCGGAAAACCCGCTCCCACCAGCTCGCTCCTGCCTCGTGCTCTGGGGGGTGGGTGTGAAGCCTCCAGGACTCTCTGGGCACGCCCCTGGGACCCCACCTAGACCTAAACTTCATCGCAGGCCCCACCCCGCCCCAGCCCAAGCCACGCCCAAGGCTGCAGGGCAGCCCTGCCGTCCGGACTGGAGATACAGTCACGTGGCTTGGCGTGTGGTCCCGCCCAGGAGGTGCCTGGAGAGACTGACAGGTAAACTGCTCTCGGCTCGGGACCGGCTGAGGCTCTGGGCCAGGCGGGGAAGGAGGCCACGCCTCGGCCCAGGGCAGTTGTCGAACTCCTAGGCGTTATTTAGCATCACAGCCCCGAAGACTCCCCGGGGGGGCCCTCGGGCGTCTGCAGAGGCGCGTGCGAGCTGAGGCACAGTCTCTAGCCGCTTCCAGCTGGGGACCCAGGACACAAGAAACCCTCCGCTAGGCTCCAAGGTCCTCCTTGCCCAAGGATGAGAGACCATCGTGGGATGGGGTCTAGAGTGAGAATGGGGCGGGGTGCGGGCTGTTCGGCGCACTCCTGGTGGGAGTCTGTTCCCTGGGAAACTGGTGGTACGTTTACGCATTCTGATTGTTTTTTTCTTTTCTCATTTTTTTTCTGGCCACACCCACGGCATGGGGAAATTCCCAGGGCCAGACATGGAATCCGAACCACAGCAGTGATCCAAGCCCCTGCAACAAGAACCCCAGATCCTTAACCTCCTGCACCAGGAGGGAGCTCCTTTTCGTTGTTTTGATTGTTTATATTTTCTAATTATTCAAGAAATTCTTTCTTCCCTAATGAAGGGCATTTAGAAAGCATTGAAAACTGTTTTTTGTTTTTTTTTTCTTATATGAAGTTCCCGGGCTAGGGGTTGAACTGGGGTTGCAGCCACAGCAAGACCAGATCTGAGTTGCATCTGTGACCTCCGCCACAGCCTGCGACGACACCAGACCCTTAACCCACTGAGCCAGGCCAGGGATTGAACTCATGGACGCTATGTCAGGTTCTTAACCCGCTGGGCCGCAATGGGAGCTCCAAAAAGTTTTTTAGAAGATGACAGATAACCAGAAGCCTGTCTCCAAGGATAACAGGCTTTGGCGCAGTTTCTGCACTCGCACGTGCCTAAACCCTGCTCACAGATTTTCAGTGCTGCGCATCCAGGCCTGTGCTCCATCTTCTCTACGTTACCTAACTTAATTTTCACCACCCTTCTATGCCGCTGGTGCTCTGTTTATTCTTGTTTTACTGATGAAAAAAATGCAGCTTCGGAGTTCCCATCGTGGCTCAGTGCTTACCGAATCCGACTAGGAACCATGAGGTTGCAGGTTTGATCCCTGGCCTCGCTCAGTGGGTTAAGGTTCCGGCGTTGCCGTGAGCTGTGGTGAGGGTTGCAGACGCGGCTCAGATCCCGCGTTGCTGTGGCTGTGGCGAAGACCGGCAGCTACAGCTCCTGTTAGACCCCTAGCCTGGGAACCTCCACATGCCGCGGGTGTGGCCCTAGATAAGGCAAAAAAAAAAATGCAGCTTAGGTAGAAAAGGCAGCTAGCTCCAGGTCCCTGGCTCTGGATCCTCCAGCAGGCGGGGTGGGGGGGGGGTGGGGGGTGTCCTGCACAGCCCTGTCCCTCCTTTTAATCTTTACGACTCTTACAGACTTTGTAAACGACCAGCCTGGGCTGGCTGATGGGCAGGCTGGGCGGCCACAGCCCCCTCTTGAGGGATCCGATTAGCATCACAGACCATGCGATGCGATGCCGACAAGGCTGGCTCAGCTCACTGGCGGCGGCTGGGCCTGAGCTTTCGGGGGGGGGGGGGGGAGGCAAACTTCATTCCCCACTTTGGGGCAGGAGCGCAATCACAGCGGGTGAATCTGCGAACACACGGAGGGGCCACCGAGGCAGGGGCTCGGGGTACACTTGGGAGCTGGCCGGAGCCGGGCTCCCACGGGGCGGGGCGGGGGAACCCCTTCCTCCTCGGGGCTCCCCGGGTCCACACCCGTCAACACCAGTTGCGCCACGCACCCAGACTCTGCTTGCTCAGCCCTTGTCCTGGGCTCCCTAGAGCACAGGGGCTCCCACCTGGGGGCTGTGGTCTTTCAGGATCCGTGAGCCCCTGAAATCGAATGGATTTCAGATGGATGCATCCGCGTGCCTCGCTGTTATCAGCGCCGGGGAGGGCGGACTTCCCGTATCCGATGCTCCTCTCCCGGAATTAAGGCCCGTCAGATAGCCGGAGCCAAAGACTCACCCAGCGGGTGTTTCCTCAGCCTGTCCTCCCGGGTGGCTGGTAGATGCCTCGGTGTGACCTGGCTGAACGGAGCCTGACTGCGCCCAGAGCTGCTCCCCGCTCCTCCGCCCCAGCAAATGACAGCTCTTCCTTCTGGAAGCTCCATCCTTCGGCAGCTCAGGCCAGCCCTGGATTCTCCGTCTCCCTGTCCGCAGCCCGCCTCCTGCTCCAACCCCCCTTCTCGGGAGGGGCCCCTAGCTGGTCCCCCGTCTGCCCCTTCTTGTCCCTGCCAGATGCTTCTAACATGTTAGCTCACGTCCTCCCCGAATCAGGCCCCAGGGGCCCGCAGGTCACTCCTCACTCAGGACGTGAGGGTGGCCAGGATGGACTGCGGGGCTGAGAACGGACTCCAGAGTCCTAACAGGCAGAGCGAGAAAGCAGCGCTTCCCCACGGGTCCTGCCGGCTGCCCGGCGTGACAGCTGGCAGCAGGGGCAGCCCCCTCTCCCGGGCCACCCTGAGAGCCCAGCAAGGCCCGCCTGCTTGACTTTGCCTGGAGGACACGGAAAAGCCTCGGGTGGCGGCGTGGCTAGCCTTGACAGTCTTGGGGGAAGCCTCCAGGCCCGGGACAGAGGGACACCCGACCCCAGGCCCAGTCCCTCCTCAGAAGCTGCCCCCGGGGGGGGCCCATGGAGGGTTTTGCTGCGGGCATCGGAGCATCTCAGCAGCGCGGTCAGGGAGAGCCCTGCCCCGGACCCGGCGGCTGTCAGCAAAGCCGTGAGCCTCCCTTCCCGGGCCAGCCCGTTAGTGGCCGCGCGCCAGCAGCCCACAAAGTGGCTCTTTGTTAGGACCTCACTCCGTGCCAACCAGGCCGTCCACTCGCGCCGGCCCTCCCCCAGACACGCAAAAGTCAGGCCCTCCATTTCAGCCGGGTTTCTGCCACCCCGCCCCGTCCCTGGCTCGGGGTTCACCAAAACCACGCCCTCTTATTGCGGGAGCAGTCCTGATGCAGTCCTGCCGCTCACCCCAGGATCCCCCAGAAAGCCTGCCAGCCCCGCGGGCGGTGCCTGCTGAGGCTTGGGGGGGTGGCGTGGGGCTGCTCACCCAGAGCGGAAGGCAGGGACCTCACAGGCCAGCCACCCCGGGCCCAGGCCACCCTCCAGCCAAAGCCCAGCACAGGCCGTCAGGCGGGCACTTCTCTGCGCGGCCCCCAGCCTCCCTCCCGAGGAAACACCTCTCTTCTCTCCCTGGCAGAGCTTGGCCATCCCGCTGGCCCACAGGGCGCTTTGCCCGCCGACTTGGGCCCCTGGGGCAGGACAGTGGGAAGGTGCCGGCTGGGGCTGGTGAGTTTGAAGGGCCCCCCAAATCCTCCAGCAAAGGGGCTGGCAGCCCAACCTCCTGGAGTGGGCGTCCCCGGCTGCTCGGAGGCCCTCCTGGTCCCCTGGCTGCCCCTCCCATTCCCATTTGCCATCATTTTATTTATTTATTTTTGTCTTTTTAGGGCTGCACCTGCGGCATGTGGAGGTTCCCAGGCTAGGGGTCTAATCAGAGCTACAGCCGTCCTACACCATAGCTCACGGCAACACCGGATCCTTAACCCACTGAGAGAGGCCAGGGATCGAACCCGCAACCTCACGGTTCCTCGTCGGATTTGTTTCTGCTGCGCCACAACGGGAGCTCCGCCATCGTTTTATTTTTAATGTATTTTTTATTTTTCATTTAAAACACTTTTTGGCCACACCCACAGCATACGGAAGTTCCTGGGCCAGGGGTTGAATCTGAGCCACAGCTGCAACCTACACCCCAGCTGCGGCAATGCTGGCTCCTTAACCGCAGGAACTCCTGCTTTTTTTTTTTTTTAATTGACGTAGCATGGATTTACAATATTGTGTTAGTTTCAGGCTTCCAGCACAGAGATTCGGTTATACTATCTACATAAGCTTTCTCAGAATCTTTGTCCTTTATAAGTTATTACAGAATATCGAGCAGAGCTCCTGGTGCTGTACCGTAGGTCCTTGCTGGCCATCTGTTCCATACGTGGTCGTGTGTATATGTTAATCCCCAGCTCCTAATTTATGCCTCCTGCCGTTACTACGCTATGGCAGCTATTCCGGAGAATCGGTGAGAACCCCACCCAGGAAGGGCCACCCCCTCGGCCCCCTTGCTGTGGCGCTGGGCCGCAGGGTACCCCGTGGGCACTGCTGGCTCTTCTCTGCGTCACTGCCGAGCTCACTCTGAAGCCCGGCATGGCCTGCAGTCTCCGGCAGCAGGGGGCTCTGCCCGGCAGGTGCCTGTCACCCCCTGCAAGGCCTGCATTGGGAGTGTCCACCTGCACCGGAACTGGGACCCAGCTCGTCCCGCAGTGACTCTGGGGACAGACTCCTGGGGTTCCAGCCCCCCGGCCAGGCCAGATTCCTCTGCGGGTGACAATCGGACCCCATATGGTGGCCTGTTAAACTTCTGTGTGTCTGACGGAAAAGTCTGGTTCACGTGTGGACATGGGGACTGGGGACTGGGGACTGGGCTCATGCTCAGGGACAAGCCGCAGGCAGAAAGGGGGAGGGACAGATGAAGGGGAGAGAAGGGCTGGCCAGGGCCTCCCTCTGTGTCCCTTCTGTGCCCAGTGATGTCCCGCCAGTCCTGAGCGGCTGCCCTCTGCCCCCTCCCCAGCCTTGGTCCTCTCCCCACCCACCCACACTGCCCCACACTGTCCCACACTGTCCCTGCAGCACCCAGGCTGTGTGTGCTGGTTGCTCCCCCAAGCCCTCTGCCCCAGGGCCTTTGCACCTGCGAGTCCCCTGCCTGGGGCCTCTCCTCTCCTACGTTGGCAAGTCAGCTCTGGTTGATTCATCCTTCTGGCCCCATGGTCCCCCCGGGTCCTCGGGGACGTCATTGTGACCCCCCGCCGCAGCTGGCTCTCACAGCTGCACGTCTATGCTTGTGAGCAGATGGTTTAATTAACCCCAGGATGTGGATACAGGTCTCGCTCAGAGGGCACAGCGGGGTCCGACAGCCTAGAGGGCTGCAGGCAAGGCCCCCTCCCCGTGGCTGGGGGCGGCGAGCAGGCCAGCACACCCCCCCTCCAGGTCGCAGGGAGACCTCCCGTCCTCCTGGAACTCCGGCCTCGTGCTGGCCTGGGATTCGACCCCGGGGCTTGGTGGAGAACATAGCAGACCAGGGCTGCTGTCCTAGTCAGGGAAACAGATGGTTTAAAAACCCCAAAACCTCATGCGCTAAAAAGTGCCATGCACACAGTGAGTCAGCACTTCACGCAATGGGATGGCTAGAACTTAAAAAACGAAACCAAAATAACCAGGGCAGGAAACACCTAGGGAAAACGGAACCCTGGGCAACGTCGGTGGAAATTTATTTATTTATTTATTATTTATGTGTTTATGCTTTTTTTTTTTTTTTGTCTTTTTACAGCTGCACCTGCAGCACATGGAAGTTCCCGGGCTAGGGGTCGAATCGGAGCTGCCAGCCTACATCACAGACACAACCATGCAGGATCCAAGCCTCATCTGCCACCTACACCACAGCTCACGGCAACGCCGGATCCTCAACTCACTGAGCAAGGCCAGGGATCGAACCCACATCCTCATGGATACTAGTCAGATTATTAACCCTCTGAGCCACTGTGGGAACTCCCTTTCGTGGAAATTTAAATGGTGCAGCCGCCATGGAGAACAGCGGGTCCTTCTTCAGAAAACAAAGCAGAGAACTACCACGTGGTCAGGCAGCGCCACTCCTGGGTGCACACCCTACGGAACTGAAAGATCTAGAAGAGATGTGCGCACCTGTTGGCAACAGCCGGAACAGGAAGATGGCCCGGGTGTCCACAAAGGGGCGGACGAAATGCAGTAGATGCCGTGGGTGGGACACTGTTCAGCCTTAAAAAGGAAGGGTGCTCTGACACCCACTGCAGCGCAGACGAGCCTCGTACGTGGTGCTCAGTGGAATGCGCCAGACCCGGGGCCAAATCCTCCGTGATTCCACCTGTAAGTGGTCCCTAGAGTCAGAAAGCGGGTGGTGCGGCTGGCGCTGAGGGAGTGTTTAATGGGGACAGAGCTTCGGTTTGGGAAAACGGGAGAATTCGCAAGGTGGGTGCAGTGATGGGTGTAGCACCGTGCGAACAGCTTGCAGCCACCGAGTGTCGGCCGGTCCGTTCTACGTCACGCGTGTTTCCCACAAGGAAAATCAAAGTGCGATGCGGAGCCTCGAGAGGGGTACCCAGATGCCTCGAGGGACGGGGCGGGGCTCTGCCCGGTTCCGGCCGCGTGGCGGAGGACAATGTTCTGTTGGAGCCGCTGAGCTCTTCCGGGTCCGGGGGCAGAGCCTAGGGCACAGGCAGGGTCTGCAGGGGGACCAGAGGCCGCAGGGGCGGCACTCAGACGGTTGGCTGCCCCCCAGGTGGGGAGGTGGGAGAACTGCCTGGGGGATCAAGCCCTCCGGGGACAAATGGCAAGCGGCAGGTTCTGCTCCAGTGTCAAGGCCCTGGGGGCCAGACCAGACCCAGCTGAGGTCAAAGGCTCAGGGCTGCAGGGCCCCAAGGTCACCAGGAGTCACATGGTCCATCCTAGTCTTGTCTTAACCTCTGGGCATCTGGCCTCACGCCCTTCCTCCTCCTCCTTCCCCAAACGCCTTCTGGTGGTCCCGGAGCCGCGCTGCTGTCCTGGGTCCCCTTCTCTCCGCGCCCCGTCCCCCAGCCTCAAGACGCGAATCACAGAGGGCGGCGCCCCAGGGGACAGGTGCGCTGGTCCATGCTGGGATCTCTGGGGAAGTCCTCCTCCTGCCTGAGACTCAAGGGCCTGCCAGATGTGGGCCCGGGGTACGGGGCCATCAGCAGGGCCCTCCCGGACGGCAGGCCCCCAGGGCTCAGCCTTCCCCGGCCCATTCAGCCCACTCGCCCCATGTCCTGTGGATCCGGGCTTCCTCGGGGAGGAGGTGACGTGCCCACCTGACCGTCCGGCCTCTGACCCCGCTGGACTCTCACTCCTGTGGCCCTGGCACCTCCTGGGCCACTGCAGGGGCAGCCTTACTTTCTCCACAGAGTTTCTTCCGTAGCACGCGCGAGCGCCCAGGCTAGGGACTGAACCCAAAGGCCACTTGGCTGTCCCTGGCCCCAGAAGGCTCCCCGAAGCAGTGGCTTCACTGGACTCTCGACACCTCGTCCTTCGCCTTGGGGGTCCCAGGAGGCCCTGCACCTTTGGGAACAAGTGCCCAGCAGCAGTGCCCCCGTGGTGGCAAGTCCCCTCGGAGCTCCCACCAGCTCTGTCTGCTCCTGGGTCCACTCCAGGCACAGCCTGAGTCCAGGAGACGGGCACGGAGGCCTGGCCCCATGGCCTCTGGGGAGGTGGGGGGCCTGGAGGGTGGTGCCAAGGCCCATGGGGAAGAGGGCGAGCCCGAGGGTCACCCCGCTGAGGCTCCCCTCCCCCACCTGCCGTTTGGGCTCAAGGAAGAGCCGCGGCTCCTGTCCGCCTCCCAGGCCCCATGAAGCTGCATGTTGGCCCCCGAGCGAGGAGGCCGAGGGTGAGGGCCTGGCACCACGCCCCGTGCGTGGGGAACCTGCCCCGCTCTCCCAACCCCCACCTGAGTGAGCCACGGCCTGACCCCAGGCAGGTGGTGGCAGGTGTCGAGCCCTGGAGACGCTGCCTTTCTCCTTGATGGCTCACTGGCGGCCCCTCTTTAGTCTCCACGGGAGAAGGGAGCCCCTGGACATTTGGGGGGGCCGCACCCATAGCATGCGCAAGCAGCCAGGCTGGGGACTAAACCCAAGCCACAGCAGTGACAAGCCAGTCCTTAACCACCAGGCCACCCGGGAACTCCACCCCCCACCTGACTTTTTTTGGGGGGTCACACCCGTGGCATATAGAGGTTCCCAGCCTAGGGTTCAAATCAGAGCTTCAGTTGCTGGCCTACGCCATAACCACAGCAACGTGGGCTCTAAGCCGCGTCTGCCACCTACACCACAGCTCACGGTAACGTCAGATCCTTAACCCACTGAGCAAGGCCAGAGATCGAACCCGCGTCCTCAATGGATACTAGTCGGGTTAGTTACTGCTGAGCCACAGCGGGAGCTCCTTGCCACCCCCGGGCATTTGACACATCGACAGCGGAAGGAGGTACAGGCCCTGGGTTTAGAAGCCCTTGTCACGTAATCCACTTCACTTCCCAGCCGGGCGAGCGGGTTGGTTTTATCCCGTCCACTCGCCTTGCGGACGGGGGTGAGTCCACGCCCGTCTCAGTTTCTAACGGCGGGTCTGTGGTTAAGGCATGGATTGGCTCCGGAGGTCCCCAAACTCCACCGGGAGGGCCCCGGTCTGCTCAGTTCTCCTGGCACCGACCCCGTGTCAGCTCGGGAGGCCGAGACAGGGCCAGCAGGAGTGGCCGCTCAGGGCCCATGCGCGGCGGGGACGGGGACCCAGAGGACCAGCCCTGCCACTCGCTCTACAGACCAACCCGAGAGCCAGCCGAGCCTGGCGGTTCCACTGACAGTGGGGGCCTCACTTAGGGGCTTTAAATTGCTGAAGGCAGCTCTGAGATTAAGGCCTGGCCCCCCACTCCTCCCCCGAAGCCCTTCTCCAGGGACAGGCCCTGCTTCCACAGGGGACCATTCTCCAGCTGGGAGCCTGGGCCCAGAGCCCACCCACGGCTAGGGTGCGAGGGGCTCAGGAACGCTGGGCTTTGGGCTGGAGCTGTGGGTGGGGTACCTGTCTGCACAGGTGCTTCTGGCCCCTTCCACCTGCGCCTCTGAGCCTGGGGTCCGAGGGGGTCTGCGGAGCCCTGGGCCAGCTGCGGCCGGCCCCGCGGAGGCTGGGGACAGCTGCGGGCCCCCTGTCAGGTGAGTTTGGATCCCATGCACAGAAGGAAACTGGGTGAGTATTTTGGCTTCTTGTTAGAGCTGCAAACCCGTGGCTCTCTCCGCGCGTGAATTAGGGCAGCACCGCTTCGGCTTCTGGACGCCTCCCCTCAGTTTAAGTTGGATGCTCCAATCTTCTTCCTCTTTTGTCCTAAATTCCCCTCTAACATTTAGTGCAGCTGTTAGGCAGCTGCTGCCGCCTGCTTCCGAGAAGGCTGAGGGCCGGGCGGCTGCGGTGCCAACCCTTCTTGCAGGGGGGGCAGCAGGGCCTGGCCGAGTCGTGCCGGGGCGGCCACCGCAGTGTGGGGGGCACTCGGTGCTTTCGTGGGGTGTGGGTGAGAGCTGGGCACGTGGCCCCGGTGGAAGGAGGCAGCGGACAGGATGCCTGCAGGACTGGGGCAAGTCTTCCGCAGCAGCAGCAGCTGGAGACACCCGGGTGAGACAAGTAGAAGGACTTATGGGACCAAGTCCTAAACAGCGGGGCTGCCTTTTCAGGCATAACACAGCAACGGGCAAGCACCCGTGCCCGTGGCCACTTGTGGAGGGACACCCAGCTTACAGTGACCTTGAGTGACCCTGGGCACTGTGTTCAGAAACTGGAGGGCGTACTGAGTGCCAGCCCTGGGGACACAAAGGACAGGCTAGGGTCTGAATGTGGGGGTGGCTCCCAGGTTCATATGTTAAATCCTAACCCCCCTCCCACCAAGGTATTAGGAGGCGGGGACTTTGGGAGGTCAGTGGGTCAAGAATAGGATTAATTCACATCCTTATGAAGGAGGCCGCAGAGGGCGCCCACCCTGGCCCCCTGGACGCCGGATCCGCCGGCCCCAGGACCTGGGACTTGGAACAGATGTTGGCCATTTACGAGCCACCAGCTCTGGGATATTCTGTCCCCAAAGCGCTGGGACAACAACCCCCTCCACTCACGGCCTCTGCATCAGACAGCTCTGCAGGTGCCAGCTCTCCGCGGCAGGTCTGACGTCCTCCCACAGGCTGTGCCCCAGAGAAGCGCCCCTGAGGTCAAGGCCAGGGCCAAAGACCTGCCCCGAGGCAGGGCCCGCAGCCTCCACCCCGGCTTCTGCACCTTCACAGAGGACGGGCCGCTGGGCGGTCTGGGTGGCAGGGCACCTGCGGAGCCCGTGGCACCCCCACTCCCCCCCCCCCGCCCCCGGCAGCTCCCGCCCCTGCAGCTCCCGCCTGCCCCGGCAGGAAACGCCGGCCCCCCCACGGGCTCCGGGAAGAGCCGCCCGGCAGCCCCGCCGCCCTGGGCTGTGAGTCCAGATCCCCGTTTCCTCTCCCTTATCTCGCCGGAGGAGCAGCTGTGGGCAGGGAACCAGGCCCGCCCTCGTGTGAACCAGCTCGGACAGTGGCCGGCCGAGCCCTGCGGGAAGCGGGCCCTTCCAGCTTTGCACAGCTGCTGTCTCCTGGGCAGGAGCGCGGGGACAAGGGCCCCGGGAGCCCTGGGCGCAGAGGGTGGCAGGGCCGGGACTGTCCGCCCGCCCTGCCCGGAGCCAGGTGCACACACAGGCGTGTACAGCTGCACGCACGCACACTCGGCTCACACGCACGCGCCGCCTGGCTGCCCAGGGACAGGCAGGGCTGCGGCCGCTCTGCGACTCACCTCCGGGACCGGCTGCCCGGGACAGGCTGACCCAGCCCCAGGGTGTGGACAAATGAACTTGTTCAGCAGGCGCTTTTATGCACCGAGGGAGTGGGGGAAACGGGGCAACAGTTTGAAAGACACACAAATAACTCGCATTAGCATTTGTCAAGGTGGTGTCGTCAACGAAGAATTCAGATTCAAACCCCAGACTGACATCACTGCAGGGCTGCCCGCGCCCCCTCCCGGCCCACAGAGGTCCCTGGAGGCCCCCGGGCTCGGGGAGACGGCGCAGAGGCGTTCCAGGTCCAGGCCGGAGCGGGGCCCAGCGCGGCCAGCGCAGGTGGCAACGAGCCGACGCCCGCTGGGAGGACGGGGGACGTCCATCCTCGGGTCACGTGGAGCCCCTCACCAGGGCAGCCAGCACTCCTGCCGGCAGGGGCCTGCGGCAGCCATGAGGACAGGAAGGTCCCGCACGCTGCCCGGGGAGGCGGCATCCGCTTCGAAAGGACAGCCGACTTCTGGGTCCACCAGGAAGGAAGCGCCCGCAGCCCCGCCAGCCTCCTGGGCTCCCAGGCGGGGGACACGCCTCCTGCCAGGGCTGAGCCTGAGCTGGCTGATGGTGTGTGACTGTTCACGTGGCTTTTCAGCCAGGACTGGTCACCAAGTGTCTAAGGGAGGCGGGAGGGCCGGTGCGGCCGACAGGAACGTGGCCCGGACCTTTCAGACACGCGCATCGGCCTCTGGGGCTTTGTCCAAAGACGCTCTCTGACTGTGCCACCGACCACAGCGGGTGGGACAGGACTGCAGGGTCCACAGGGATGATCTGGGGGGGCTGCCAGGCCCCGCCCAGCACAGGCCCCACCTCTCTGATGCTCGCCCCCCAGTGGCCCTCCCTGAACTGGGGTTGCTGAGGAGGGTCCCATATCTCCGTCAGGCCGGCCTAGGCGCCCTCGTGGTGGACGGAGCCGGCATCCTCCCCCCTGGGCTTGGGACCTGCCCCAGGGTCCGCCCAGGCCGCCTGTCACTCTGGGTCCTTGGGGGCCCCGCCTCATGTGCCGCCCCGTTTGGCCCAGACGGCTCCCCTCAACTGGCTAGTCCCCAGTGCTGGCAGCACCTGCCCCTTTCAGCCTGTTCCCACCCCAGGGCTCCAGGTCACCTCGATCGGGGAGGCAGGTGGCCGTGGTTTGACCAGACAGCAGCTGCGGAATTCTCCCCGACCTGGGCTCCTGGGCGACCACATGAAGCCGGGGCTGGCTGTCTGCCATCTCTTGGTTTGGGACAGGCTGACTCCTGGGACCACAGTGGCCTCTTCTGCATCAGGCCGCGTGCGGATGTGACTGCACCAGGGCGCCTGGCAGCTCGCCTGCCCGCACAGGCCCTCCCAGCGTCACTGTGCCACCCCCCAGGCACAGTGCAGGCCACACAGTGAGAGCCACAGCAACCCTGCCAGAGGGCCCGTGTGCCACAGCTGCCAGCCTGCCTGGGCACGCTGCCCGGCGGGGCTGGGGGAGGGGCGGGCCCACAGCGAGGATTCAGCTGCTCCGTCCCCTCCCGGGAAAGATGCTGGTGGCGGGGGATGGGGTGGGGGCTCCCTTTTGGGGAGCTGTCAGACTACTGGGGATTTTTCTGGAAAGTGGCTCCTGCAGGGGCCGGGCCTCCTGGGAGTGAGAGGAAGGGCCTTCCCGGAAGAGACGGCCCTTCCCAAACAACACCAAAAAGGGAGAAGACAGAAGCCCGGCCCGTGCAGAGGGAAGGAAGCGCGCTCCCTCCTGAAAGCTGAGTCAGCACGGAGCCAGCGCCTGCTGCCCGGGCCAATCAGGCGCTGGAGGAGCGGGGACCTCTCAAGGTCGGCGTCGGTACCGCGGGCGGGCGGGTCCTGGGGGACGGCCCTTCCTCCGCAGCGGCCTGGGGCTCGCACTCAGGTCCAGAGCTGGGCCGCGCCTGCCCCGGCCACCCACCCGGCTGAGGCTGCGCTGCTCCGCGGGGCTGGCCACCCAGGGCCTCGGGGGGCGGGGGGGCCACGCTGGGCCTGACCGTCCCCGGAGGCACCATCTCCTCCTGGGGCTGCCAGAGGTGGCCACAGGCTGCAGGGACGAGGAGCAGTCCTGGGCCCGGACCGCAGACAGGCATCCGGCTTCTAGAAAGGCCCCTCTGGCCACCCCCCCCACCCCCCTTCGCTGGCTGTCTCCCTGCGGCTGGGGTCGCTCAGCAGAGGGACGGGCTGGAAATCCAGCCTGGCTCCCGGGTTTGGCCGCCAGGGGCGCCCCAGCACCTGGTGTGAAGGAAGCCACGACTCCGCCCCTGCTGCTCATTATCCATTAGCGGGGAGCCCCTCAGCCCTCCTCCCCGTCCCCCCGCCCCCGCGGGTCTGCCCTGGCCCTGACCTCTGACCTCTGCCTTGACACCTGCTGCACTGCAGATAGCCCTCTCCTGCCAGCCGCCTGCTGTGGCCACTGTGCTGCCCGCTCCCCTCCCAGCAGAGGCACAGCCCCCCTGGGACACGGTGGACACAGCCGGCTCCCAACCTGTGGCACCAGGGACCCCTCTCTGGACACAGGTGACCACAGCACTGTCCACACTCCCGCCCAGCCCCTGCCCTCCCGTGGTGGCCGGCTCAGCACGTGCTCTTTGAAGATGGTGACTGTCCCCAGGGGTCATCGGGTTGATGTGGCCCGAGGATGGGGGCCCAGCAGGAGGGCCCCACCCCTCCACGGCACCCCAGCTCCCACAGGCCTGTGGTACCAGAAACCCCGTTACCCCCTGGCGGGCGCAGTCCAGCCAGCAGGCAACCCCGAGCCCTGAGGGGGTGTCGGACCCACCTCAGCAGCTCAGCCCAGCAGCCCCGGCTCCTGCGCTCGGGGCCCCGCGGGGCCAGCAGCTCCCACCCCAGGCAGAGCGGACCGCGCCCCCACTGCACGGGGCCCTGCTGGACGGGGCCAGCCTAGAGACCCACTGACGGCAACGCTGCCACTCAGCCCGAACTGGGGGAGGCCGCAGGCAGGCAAGGCCGAGGTTCCAGCATGGTGAGGCCAGATCTGGGCCAGGGCCGGCCACCGCCACCTGCTGCTGGTGAAGCCACAGTGTCCAGGAGTCGCCTCGCGTGCGGTTCACTCCTGTGCCCAGGCCTGAGGAATGAAGGCCCAGGTCCAGGTCCGGGCAGGAGAGGCCTCTGGGCACAGTGTGCCCACCTGAGCCTCCAAGGCCTTGGCAGACAAACTGCAACACCCAGGGTCCTCGGCTTCTTGGGGCGGGGACAGGCTTTCTCAAGATTTTACCAACACTGCCATTAAAAGCTGAACCCCAAAAAGAGCTTTTTTTAATTTATTTTTATTTTTTATTTATTTATTATTATTATTTTTTATGTAGAGCCGCACCCACGGCATATGGAGATTCCCAGGCTAGGGGTCTAACCGGAGCTGTAGCCGCCGACCTGCGCCACAGCCACAGCAACGCGGGATCCGAGCCACGTCTGCAACCTACACCACAGCTCACGGCAATGCCGGATCCTCAACCCACTGAGCGAGGCCAGGGATCGAACCCGCAACCTCATGGTTCTTGGATTCGTTAACCACTGAGCCACAAAGGGAACTCCTTTTTTTTTTTTTTAAATGAGAGTTACAATGTTTATTTCAGGATTTCTCTCTCTTTTTTTTTGTCTTTTTGCCTTTTCTAGGGCCACACTTGTGGCATATGGAGGTTCCCAGGCTAGGGGTCTAATCAGAGCTGTAGCCACCGGCCTACGCCACAGCGACAGCAGTGTGGGATCTGAGCCATGTCTGCAACCTACACCACAGCTCACGGCAATGCCGGATCCTTAACCCACTTAGCGAGGCCAGGGATTGAACCCGCAACCTCATGGTTCCTAGTTGGATTCGTTATCCTCTGAGCCACGACGGGAACTCCCTGTATTTTTTTCTTTTTTGCCACACAAGCAGCACTTGGGAATTCCTGGGCCAGGGATCGAACCTACGCCACACAGCAGCCACCAGAGCCACAGCGGTGAGAAGGTGGAGCCTCCACCTGCTAGGCCATCAGACTTAGGTTGTTGTCCTCCCAGACTTGGGTTGTTGTCACCTGAAACATTTAGTTCCACAAAATTCCAGAGGCAGCAGCCAGGCTCCCCCTCTAAGGGCACTTTCTGGCCCCCAGGGCCGCGTGGAAGGACGCCGCCCTCATCCTCGCGTGGGAAGAAGTCCTCGCGGGCGAGGAAAGCGAGTGTCTCCTGCCCAGAAGCCGGGGAAGCCTTTATGAAATAAAGACATTAAGTAAGGCCGTGTCTCTTGTTTTTCAGGCGGTTCTTTGGTTAAACAAGAAACGTAACTTTGGCCTGTGTCCATTTTTCTCCCGTGCCCAAGCGTCTTCCCTGGAACCGAGCGCACGCTGTCCGGACAGGTCCACACACCGCCCCTCGCCGGCACAGGAGGGCCCCGCCTGTCTTATGAAAACAGGCACTTGCCTGTGCACCGAATTCGGCCCTTACCAGGCCCCCCTCGGCCTGCGCTGACAAGTTCCCGCAGCCACCCCAGACAAGACCCCAGGACGGACGAACCCCGGCCCCAAGGCCCGACTGGGCCCCTACAGCCCATCACACTTGCCCCTCCAGCACAGCAGGTGGCTGCTTTAAACAGTGCCCAGTTTTACTTGTGAAAAACGGCGCCTGGGGTGGTCTGGGCTGTTGAGATCCTTCAGAAGAGGAATAAACTTTTCGAGCTTTAAGCGATCACTCCGTCAAGGTGTTAAAAAAATAAGTTTAATGCAGGTGGCTCATTTCGTAAAGGATTTCACAGGCACTCAAGACAGGGAGCAGCTTTGTGTCTGCATGGCCGAGGCCCCCTGCCGCCCAGCCCTGCGCACATGCCCATCTCAGGGCGGCCTCGGAGGACCCGGGGAACATCCTCAATTAACACAAGACAAAGCTTTTAGGGAACAGCATGATTTAGTGCAAAAGATTCTCTGTAGCGCTGAGAAGTGGGGTCCACGCAGGCCGGCTCCTTGCCTGCCACCCGCACTAGTCAGGCAGACTCACTCCCTCTGCCTCCGAGGAGCCGGCCCCACCGCGAGTGGACGAGCATCAGACTGAAGCTGGCCACAAAGTCAAGGGCTTGTATAGCCAAGTATTTTTTGCTTTCTACCTGATTTGGGTTTGTCTCCCAGGCGCAAGTAATGGTCCTGCCCCCGGCCGCAGGGCTGGCTGGCCGGGCAGGGTTGCAGGGGCCAGCGCCCCTGCCCAGGGGTTGTGGGGACAATTTGGGGTGCAGCAGCATGGGCCTGTCACCCTCAATGTGAGGCCCTAAGTGCTGCCTGCGGCTGGTGCCCCAGCGTAGTTATTCAGAGTCCCTCTCACTTGCTCGCGAAGCCCCACGGGACAGAGGCCAGGGTGAGGGGTCTGGGCAAACGCTGGCCCTCTGGTGTGTTCTCTCCGCCACCAAAAGCCCCGTGGACCCCTAGTTCTTTCCTGGCCCACATTCACCTTGCTTATTTTTCTGTCTTTTTTAGGGCCACACGTGCGGCATATGGATGTTCCCAGGCTAGGGATCAAATTGGAGCTGCGGCTGCCAGCCTCGCCACAGCCACAGCCACGCGGGATCCGAGCCACATCTGCGACCTACACCACCGCTCACAGCAACGCCAGATCCTTAACCCACTGAGAGGCCAGGGATCGAACCCGTGTCCTCATGGATACTAGTGGGGTTTGTTGACCACTGAGCCACGATGGGAACTCCCTCACCTTGCTTTTTACTCCCAGCCGCTCCAACAACTGCCGAGGCAGGAACAAGGTGGCCGAGCCCCCACTGGGAGGTCCAGCTGCGTGCACTCCGCCACCTCTGACGTCTGTTCCCGACACGCGCGTCTCAATCCTGCATATTCCCTCGGGGGAAGAGACAGAGCACCCCCCAAGCCAGAATGAGGCAGAGCTGCCTCCCCAGGAACGGACGCTCGAAGAGATGACAGCACCTGGCTGGCACCTCAGCAGCCCGCCCAGGAGGGAGACAGGGGGGCCCCGATCTGGGAACCTGCCAAGCACACCGAGGTGACACTGCAGCCCAGCCTGGGACTGAGCACCAGCGCCTCGCGGTAGCAGGTGGAGGAGGGCCTGCGGGCTAGGCCAGGACGCGGTGGCCCAGGGCGGAGTGAAGAGCTAGCTGGCAGTGCGTGTGCATCTGCTGGTGGAGCCCAACGGTTCCCTAAGGCTGGGCCGGGGGCGGGCGCGCCCCTCCCGAGTTTGGTACCTGGGCAGCACCTCTCCCGGGGGCTCCGGAGGGGACGCCAGTGTCCTGGACTGGGGACAGGGACACAGGCTGGACCCCCTCCCGGCCCCCACCCTGGCACAGCTTGGCTAGGTGCAGGCTGGAACCACAAGCAGGCGGCCAGGGTCCCGCCCCTCAAGCAGACACAGAAAGGAGGGCAGGCGCCCCGGCCCCCTTCACAGGAAGCCTCAGCCCTTTCCTCTCCCAGGCCGGGGACCCAGGCGCTGTCTGTGGGACGGGCCGGAACGGGCTCTGGCCTCCCGGTCTCAAGAAAAGAACCCGCAGACGGTGCATCTGCCCCGGGGCGTCCCAGCAAAGCGGCCCCTCACATGTCCACGAAGACCAGGAAGCACCAGCCCAGGCCGCCGACCAGCAGCATGGTCACGTGGATGCCGTAGATGAGCAGCTCGTTCAGGAGGCGGAAGTCCACGCGCCGGCGGCCCAGCAGCAGCAGCAGCAGCGACAGCTTGAGCTGGCAGCGCAGCAGGACGCGCACGCCCAGGTACTGCAGGCAGAAGAGGGCGGCCAGCGCGCCCCACAGCGCGGCCGTGAAGAGGCTGCAGCTGAAGTAGAGCAGGAAGCGGATGAAGCCGTACAGCCAGCGCGCCCGCACGTAGACGTCGAAGTTGTTGTACTTGGTGCGGGCCAGGCGGGAGGCGCGCGCCGGCCCGCAGGCGGCGTGCAGGCAGGTGGTGTGCGGGCCGTGGAAGGAGCGCACCCGCCGGGGGATCGGCATGACCGGCATCGGGCCGGGAGGCGGCGGCGGCGGCGGAGGCGCAAGCTCGCGGGGGCGGCGGCGGGCGTCCGGGTGGCCGTCGGCGTAGGCGTCATGAGCGCCGGGGCCTGGGGGTCCGAGGCCGAGCGCCGGGGGAGGCGTGGGCCTGCAGGGAGAGCGACAGGGGGAGGAGCCGGGTCAGCAAGGGCCACCATCCCGGCGTGGGCTGCAGGGACACTGAGTCTGAGACTTGAGATCTGCTCAGGGTTACTCTTAACAAATGCTGAGGACCCTCCAAAGAGCGACACTGGAGGAAGGGCCGGTAGAAACCCTGGCTAAGCTCCCCTCCCCCAGGCTTGGCAGGAGCCCCCTTCGCTGGACTCACGGTCTGGCCTCATCTGGGACCCCCATTCCTGCCTGCACTTCTGTGGCTGCTTTATCCGGGGCGAATCAGTCCCTGAGTGGCAGCCACAAGAGGACTGGTGCGGGGAGAGGGTGCACACAGGGCAGACAGCCATTCTCTTCAGCAACTTGACAGGCCAAGTGCTGGGGACCAGGCAGCAGGCACAGGGCTCTGGGCTCCCCTGTGGAGCCTGAACCCTGGTGCTGGCCTTCACCAGGAGGGACCTCCGGCAGGTCACCTCACCCCCCAGACCCTCCCTGCTGCAAAATGGGGGTGTGGGCGGTGCTGGACTCCCAGGGGTGCTGTGGGAAGCAGGCATAACAGGGCGAGGGCTGCCTGTGCCTGGCAGAAAGGGTGTCTGCCCAAGGCCAGTGGTGTCATCACAGGCCACGGGGCCCGATGGACTGGGCCACCCCAGGAAAGGAGAAACAGCAGCTGGCTCCCTAGTTTTGCCTAGGAACTGCCATTTATAGCATGCCTAAATCGTGGATAGACACACAGGACTGCAAATACAGAACGGATGTGTAAACACCGAGCAGCCAGGTTGGTTCAGGCTCGCTCGGGGAGGCACTGGCCAGAGCATCTGGCTCCCATCACAAGGCCTTGAGCCCGGGCGCCTGCACAGGGGCTCCAGCTAGCTCCCTCTCCGCCACGGGTCCGAGCAAAGTGCCGCCCACGTGCTGCTCTGGCCAGAGGCGGAAGAGCGGGAAGCCTGCACGTCCACCCTCCCTGCCCGCAGGCCCAGCCCTCCCCACAGGCTTCGGCCAGACCCGGTCTGACAGTAGCCAATGGCTTTCAGGCGTTAGGGCTCCCTTCACGACGCGGGGTCGCGGCCGGAGGCGGGCCGCTCGCCATCCTCCCATCACTTGGCCGCGGGCAACGCGTCTGCGCCACGGGCTTCCAGGTCGGTGTCCGGGCGCCCGCCTCTGGGGGGTGCCAGACCCCGCATCCTGGAGGCAGGCAGGGCCGACGCGCAGCGCCCCCCGGAGCCGCCTGCGCCCCGCCCGGGCACCCCCGCCCGCTCACCGGGTGCCCTCTCCGCGCCGGCGTCCCGAGCCGCGCGGCCCCCTGTCCCTCGGGGCTCCGGGAGCAGGACGGCTGCATGGTGCCGACGCCGCGGCCCGGACCCTCAAGCGTCCCGGCTCGGGGCTGCCCCGAAGGGCCAGGGGCTCCCGCGCCCGGCGCCCGGCGGCGTTTGGCCCAGCGTGGGAGCCGTAGAAACGTCCCTCTGCGGCCACCGTAGGACTTTCCCCACGCCCCTCCGCCCGCGCCGACACGGAGAGCGCCTCCCTTCCCCCCGCTGGGCGCCGACCCCGAGCGCCCGGAACTCGGCGCTTGCCCTAGACGTACGTGGGTGCGTGCGCGTCCGGCGCGCGGCCCATGACGTTCCGGCCCGGCGACACCGCCTCACGTACGCCGCGGGTCGGCCCTGCGCAGGCGCAGATCGTGGACCTGAGCTGCGGAGTCCCAGGCAGCTCCTCCGCGCATGCGTTGCCGCGCCCGAGGCGGTTGGAGGTGCGCAGGCGCAGAGCCCGCCGGCAGCGCAGGTTTTCTGGCCGCTGGAGATGCCGGCCTTCGGTCCCGGGGTACGCCCCCGTCCCGCGTGTCTGCAGCCCGGCGTGTCGGAAGCGTGCTGGCTGACGCCACCCACGGACACACGGCCCCAAATGTAGGGAGTCAGGCCAGGCCGGCTGACGCTACCCACAGACATAGGCGTCCCCGAATACAGCGAGTTGGGGGTAGTTGGCTGGCCGCCCGCGACACCAAGGTCTCCCCCGAGTGGACGGAGTCTGGGGCGGGCTGGGGGACACCACCGAAGGACACACATTTTCAAATGCAGGGAGTCAGGGCGGCCTGGCTGACACCGAGCCCTGGGGTTCCCGTTTCCCCGGGCGGGAGAAAAGATTTAACTGCAGACGAGTGTAAGTATTTCCATCTGACGGAGGTCAGAATAGAGGAAACACTGCACGCTCCTTGGTTGTAGTTGGCAAGTTCCGTCTGCCTGAATTCTGACAAGTTCGGGGAATCTGCTAGTTGCCCACACGTGGCAGTGGCTGGTTCTGTCCCCCGGTGGCGCGGGTGGGGGTGTCCTGGGCTTGTTTTCCATACTGGATTCTGTGAGGGAGCCAGCTGCTCAGGCGTCCCTTACTTACAGAAGACAGTGGGGTGTCGCCCTCTTCCTGGCTGACCCGCTAGGGCACGAGCTTCCTGGCCCGCAGGAGCCCCTGCCTGTGAGCATGTCACCTCCAGGTGCAAGTCCTAATGGCGACCTGCCCATGCCCCGTCCCTGTGGTGCAGGAAGGGGCTGGTGCTTGCAGGTAGTCCTGTCCCTTTAGCTGCTACCCTGCCAGTGAGGAGAGTCTGGCAGGGTCCTGATGGGGAGGGGAGGAAGGAGGCTCAAAGGCCCAAGGGTCGGAGAGCTTTGACAAATTTCCAAATGAGGCGAAGCAGCAACAGAAGAGGATGAGAGTGAAGAGGGACGTTTTAAGAAGTGATTCTTTAGGCCGGTTGCTCCCATCAATGACTTGTCTCTTCACCCTTGCTTTTTCTGTCCCTCTGCCCATCCTCCACCCAGTGAACTCCTACTCACCCTTCAAGACCCCAGTCAATAGCCCCTCCTCAGGGAAGCTCCCTCCAACTATGTGCCACCCCTTGCCTGGCCCCTTCTTGGCAGAGGGATTCCACGCTTCCTCTGCCTCAAAAACCGCAAAGATACGTTTGTGGACTGGTCTCTTCCCCTCAGTTTTCTTTTTTTTTTTAATTTTATGATTTTTATTTTTTTCCACTATAGTTGATTTACGGTGTTCTGTCAATTTCTATTGTATAGCAAAGTGACCCAGTCATATATATATATTCTTTGCCTCATGTTATCCTCTATCACGTTCCATCACAAGTGACTAGATCTAGTTCCCCCTGCTGTGCAGCAGCATTTCATTGCTTATCCACTCCAAATGCAATAGTTTGCATCTGTTAAGCCCAGATTCCCAGTCCATCCCACTCCCTCCGCCTTCCCCTTGGCAACCACAAGTCTGTTCTCTAAGTCCTTGAGTTTCTTTGCTGTGGACAGGTTCATTTGTGCCGTATATTAGATTCCAGATATAAGTGGTATCATATGGTATTTGTCTTTCTCTTTTTGACTTTCTTCACTTAGTATGAGAGTCTCTAGTTCCATCCATGTTGCTGTAAATGGCATTCTTTTGTTCTTTTTTATGGCTGAGTAGTATTCCACTGTGTATATGTACCACATCTTAATCCATCCTCTGTTGATGGACATTTAGGTTGTTTCCATGTCTTGGCTGTTGTGAATAGTGCTGCTGTGAACATGCAGGTGCATGTGTATTTTTCAAGGAAAAAGTTTCATCTGGATATATGCCCAAGAGTGGGATTGCTGGGTCTTCTGGTAGTTCTATATTTAGTTTTCACCACTAGCTCAGTTTCTTACCGTGGCCCACAAGATGTATTTCTACGTTGTGATCTAGTGCACACATACCCACATTTAAACAGCTCCTGAAGCTTCATAAAAGAGTACTTCTCCTGACCACACGCTGATAGTGTTCTGATGTTTCATTCAGTAGAAATGCTAGAGGTCACTCAGCTGCAGCCTGCCCACTGCCAGGTCAGGAGCCCAAGGACAAGGACGAGGCTGTGTCCTCAGAGCCAGCTCCATGGCAGGGCCGGGGGAGAGCCCCCACGCAGGCCGTGTTTGTTTGCAGGCTTGCCCTGGGGTGGGCCCCCCCAACCCCCCACAGTCTCCATCCTCCCAGGAGCCCCTCCCTTGCCTGCCCGGGGCCTTCCCACGGGCGTCGGGGCTGCGGGCAGTGCCCTGGCGCCACCTGCTGGGACAGTGTACGTGGAGCACGGAGCGCCACCGGCTACTGCGTGAAGGGCCAAGTCCGTCAGAGGCCTCGAGGCCTGGCGGTACCTGGGGCAGCCCAAGCCGGATCCTACGTGCTCCCCGCGTGTCTGTGGCTCCCATGGAGCTGAGTGGCCTCCCGCGACAGAGCCCCGATGACCCGCAAACCCTGTCCTCTCTGCCTTTACAGAAACCTCATTCAGCCTGGTTTGAGCAAACGTTTTTCCACGACTCCGGTAAAGTGTTTTGATGAGTAGATGGAAAGAGCTGCCAGCCTGAAGACGCCTGGCTTGGGATGGTTTAGGCCACCCCCGCCCCCACTGTCCCTGCGTTTGCTGGGGAGTGAGGCTCCAGTCACTTCAGGGGCCAGCCGAGGAGGGGCTCTTGCCGCCCAGGGGAGTGAAGGGCTCCTGACCCCTGACCTCAGGCCACCCTGCAGGTGTGGGTGTGGGGAGCGCTGGACCGCTCCAGGCTCGCGTTTTAACTGTCCGTCCGTGGGCAGGGCCAGTGCGGCCTCCAGCCCCGTGGCGGTGGGCTTAGTCCTCATGGGCGTCCCAACAGCACGGGCGTGTTAGGGTTCGGCGACCTCGAAGTCCTCATAAACCGTCCTGCAGTCACCTCACCGTCGAAAGACAGACTCCATTCCCTCCCTTGGCCGGGGGGGTGGGGGCACCCTGGAGACCGGATCCTGAGCCCAGGGGGTGCCGTGTGGTCTCCGGGCTCTGCAGCTTCTACCTCAGCCTCGGGGACACTCGAGACGCGGGCCACACGGGGGCACTTGGGACAGCCTGCGGTGTGGCCTTGCTGAGCCTCAGTGTCCCGGCCCAGGCATCAGACCTGTGAGTGACAGCTCTCCCGGTGACTGTGGCCGCAGCCCTTGCGTCACCCACTGACTCGAGTCTTCCCAGCTGAGCCCCCAACTGGCACGGAGCAGGGAAGCCCTGTCCCCTCCCTGTCCACACCCCTGCCTCTTGGACCCCGTGAGCAATCCCCGTGTGGGCTGAGGGAACGTGTCATTTCATATCCCTATAACAGAGTTCCCACTGTGGCTCAGTGGTAATGAATACAGCCAATATCCATGAGGACGCAGGATCGATCCCTGGCCCTGCTCAGTGGGTTAAGGATCCCGCATTGCTGTGGTTGTGGTGTAGACCAGCAGCTGCAGCTCCGATTCAGCCCCTAGCCTGGGAACCTCCATATGCTGCAGGTGCGGCCCTAAAAAGACCAAAAAAAAAAAAAGGTCCTTATAACCACGCTCAAGGTAAGTAGTCTAACCTCCATTTTGCAGATGAGGAAAGGGATTTTTGCTCAAGTCAAGTCTGACTCCAAAACCCGGGATGAATCCACCCATGGGGATGGCTAATATGTAGCGTGTGTACTGGCCTGTCTCCTCCAGGCCCCCTGCAGACATTGCTGGTTGATTGGGCACTCTGAGACAGACATCACTAGTTGATTGGGCACTCTGGCAAAATCCCCAGTGGCCCTACCCATGGCCATTTCCTTGCTGGTCCTTGGTTACAGAATTCCAGCCTCTGTGAAATCAGAGCCTCTTCCGCGCCTGCTGTGGTCCCTCATTTGCCGCCGTGAACCCAGAGAGGTTGTCCTCTCCTCAAGGTGGATTCTAGGCCAGTGTCCTGGTGGCCATCTGCCAGTGTGTCACAAGGGCCAGCCAGGCACCCAGCTGTCACCACAAAAACAGGGGACGGACTTACGGAGAGCAGTACGGTGGAGTGGCCAGAGCACGTGCTCCAGACCCAGCCGCCCAGTTGGGCTCTGGTCTGCTTTCCAGCCCCGGGCAAAGTCCCCTTTCTCTCGGCAGGCAGTGTCTTCAAGGCAGTTGGGGAGGGATGCGTGGCCTCGTGTGCCCCCTCTGCCTCCCCTCCTCCTGATCCCCCAGCGGCCAAGTCCAAGGCCAGCACGAGCAGGTCGCTCAGTCTCAGCGGGGCGGTGCCTGGCAGGGAGGCCCGCCCCCATCCCGCTGGTCTGGAGCAGAAGCTTCTGCTGCGGCCTTAGTGCCTGGCACACAACAGGGCCCAGCACTACCTGAGTTGGCTGGCCGGCTGGTTGGTTACCCTGGGCTGGGCATTCCAAACTGAGGGCACGGGATTTGGAGGGAAACAGGCCTCAGCCTGGCCTCACCCAGTGACAGCCACGGCTGCATCCAGGCCCCGCGTGCACGCAGTGTGGGTGAACAGGGTGCTGGAGGGACAGCAGGTGGGGCTGGACACTGGGGGCAACACACAGCTCCCGGCTGTGGGCTTAGGAGTGACACGGGACAGCCCAGGGTGGCTGGACCATAGTTGATGGATGACAGGTTTGCCCTGATTTCAGAAATGGGTCTGCCCTCCCCCTCCCCCTCCCCCCCAGCTCCACGGGGGGCAATGGCACCTTCCTAAGCGTCCAGACTCCATCTGCGCTGCGTGTCCCAACCCCAGCGGCCGTTAACGTGGGTTTGATGATGCGGCGTCCTTGGCCAGGCCCGGGGGCAGGACCCATGCTCATTAAACGCTGCCAGGGACCGAGTGCCCGGCCTGGGACCCACACAGTGCATCTTCTTGGTGGTTGGCGCTGGCCACCTCTTGGGTGGCAGGCCACGGCCAGTTCGCAGACGTGCCCTCCTAAAACTGGGCCCCGGGCCACCCAGGGCGCAGGGAGGCCCACGTTCAAGGTTAGCACGCATGCAGACTGGGCCCCTTCCAGTGCCCGTGCCCCAGTCCCGGCCCAGGCGGTATTTTCTCCTGTGCTAATTTCACAAAAGACACAGCTCGTACCCCTGTTGATTGAACAGTTTTGTGCTGACAGGAGTGAAGATTTGTGGCGGAGTTATCATCGGCCTCGAGCATGGGTGATTTGTCTAGCTCGGAGGAGCCCAGCGGGGCGGATATGTTTTATGGCACACTCGGAAGACAAACATAGGCATTTATATGTCACTTGTTGCCACATAAATACTAACTTGTACTTCCTTCAAAACTTTTAATGAATTGTATACATTCCAGAAGATTTATGGGGTGAGCGGAATGGCTCAAAATGTTACTTTTAACATATTTGTCACTTTGGCAAGAGCACCAAAAAAATCTGGAAGATATTGCATTCAGAAATAAATCATAAATAGATGCATCTTAAAAGAGGTTTATTTTGGTCGTTAATGGCTGATGGGCCCCCCCAGTGCAGGATTTAAAGTTAAATTATGCAAAATCAAAACCAAACCTTATAATACTTAATCAAACATGCATAAAACTGTCAGGCCCAAATAAATTCTCTCAATTAACTCGCTTCAGATTGTGATTGCATTCGCTAATTTAATCAGCCCCAGAATAATCTGGAGGCCGGGAAATGATGGATGCATGTGCACGCACGCCCCGGGGAGCAGGGGCACAGCCAGCCTGGAGCAGGCCCGCGGGGTCAGGGCCCACCTGTTTCCACAGCGCGGCCGGAGGCAGAGCCCGTCAGCTGGGCATTGGGCTCGAGTCCGTGTTAGCGAGCCGTCCTGGGAGCATGTCGCTTGCCCCAGACCCGGAAGACACCATCCAGAACCGCTCCCCTCCGGCTTTGCCTAGAAGCCCTGGCACTCACTTTGGCGTGGATGGCTGCTCTGTCTTGCCTTTCCCAGAACAAGGGAATCTTAAATGGACTGGGACTGGTTCCCTTCCCACCAACATCTCTGCTCGGAGCCCGTCCACCCCTCCCTCTGATTCCTGGTTCAATGCGAGTTTTGACTTCAACGGCCTTTTGCCGTTTTGGAGCGGACAGAGGGTGACAGGCAGACAGGCCCTGGGCCTGGGCCTGTCAGGGGAGGAGGTGGTCTCTGCTCAAGGCCTGGCTGGAGCTGAGCTCGCCAAGCGCGCCCTGCAGTGGGGACCTTGGCCGTGCACCCGCTTCCCCGTCCATTCGCGCCCCCTGCCCTGATTACCTTGGAACCTTTGGAAGACCGACCCCGACCCGAGCAGATCACTAAGCTTCGTGCTTTAAGGAGGGGACCCGAGCTTTGCAAAGGGGAGCCCTGCTGAATAGATGCTCTTATTTCAACCCACACTAAGTCCGATTGTTGTGTAATTCTAGAAGATGGGAGAGGGAAAACAGAGAAGGGGAAAGAGGCTTGCATACAGCTGCTGGTCAGCGATGGGGCGGGTCACTCTGCTTCACTCTGAACTCCTTTTTTTTTTTTAGGGCCGCACCTGCAGCCTATGGACGTTCCCGGGCTAGGGGTCTAATCGGAGCTACAGCTGCCGGCCTGCACCACAGGCACAGCAACGCGGGATCCTTAACCCACTGAGCGAGGCCAGGGGTCGAACTCGCAACCTCATGGTTCCTAGTCGGGTTCGCTTCCACCGCACCACGATGGGAACTCCATCAGTCTGCACGCTTAACCGCTGCCCGGGCCTCAGGGCCCCACCTCCGCCCAGGCCCCTCTCTGCGTCTGTCCGCAAGTCCGGTGGAGGCCTCTGTGTAGCCACTGCACACTCCGCCTCCCCGCTTCGCTGGCCGCCCCGAGGGGCCCTTGGGGAGAGCCCGGCTCCGCCCCGGGACACGGAAGGAGAAGCCCTGTGCCTTGGCGCCTGCTTTCCTCCGGCGAAGTGCTCTAGTATTTTATTTACTTCTCCAAAGAGGGGCTCTGTTGCATGCCCGGGTTTGCATTCTGCTCTCTGCCACGTGGCCTCTCCTAAGGAACATCGTCCACGTCAGTGGACACTCTTCAGAAATCTGGGGTTTAGGGCCATGCGTGTCCCAGTCCGTGACGTCCTGTCTCCTGCCTCATCCTTCCTCTCCGACTGGACAGGTGCCACTTTGGGTTATTATATGTAATCCTGTGATGAACAGGGACCTACACCACAGCCCACAGCAACTTGGGGTCCTCAACACACTGAGCAAGACCAGGGATCGAACCTACGTCCTCATGGATACTAGTCGGATTCGTTTCCACTGAGCCACAACAGGAACTCCCCACTGTTGTTTTATACCCCTGGGAAGAAAGAAAAAATATTGCCAAACGTGGATGCGGGGAGGGGCTGCTGTGGCGGCATCAGGCATCAGTTCGCACAGGTGAGCGTCTCAAAGGAGCAGGTGCGCATCTCTGCGCCTGTGCAGAGCCGTACCTGGGCGCTCACTGCAGTGAGGGATGGAGCCGCAGAGCAGGACTTTGAGGGTCCTGCCCGGCTCCCGGGCTCCGCAGCTCGGCTCCGCCTGGCTGGTGGCGGCCGGCAGGGGGCGGTCCGGGGCTTGGATGCGCGCTCCGGCCGAGGCTGGGGCTCCCCGAGGTGGGAGGCGGCCAGCAAGCCGGGCACCCCAGCTCCTCGCTGCTCACCGCGGGGCACCCGGGGCAACCCTGCTCACCCCCGCGCACCCGGGGCACCCTGGAGCGTCCTAGGGTTCTAGGCCAGTTTAGTCCTGGCGTAGCTGAGCGGAGACTGGCCGGGCGGCAGCAAGATGAGGGGCGCGCCGCTGCGGGTCGGGGTGCAGACGCGGCGGGGTGGGGAGCGCAGGCCCTTTCGGGTGAGCAGAGGGCTGATTCCGTAAGGAACTTGTACCCTCTGTGCATGGGGGTCCCCGGGGCAGAGCAGGCGGGCAGCACGCGCACATGGGGAGCGTGGACAGCGCCACAAGGGGGGCTGCGCGTCCTGAGCCGCTAGCTCAGCTCCCGGGGTCTCCGCGCGCCCACCCGACCGGGCCCACCTGCGACCTTACCCCGCAGACCTCACTTCCGAGGGGCGTGTCTCCCTCCCGCCGGGGATGGGGTTCAGCGCGGTGCCTGGAACCGCCGTGCAAAGGCACTAGGGGGCGCCCTCTCCCTTTCCACCGGCTCCTGGGACCCCAGTTCCTGGGGCTCCGCGGGGTGGGAGTGGGGTGGCTAACACTCGCTCTGCAGCTCCCCACCCCGCCCGCCCCCCAGCGCCGAGCCCCACCCCCGCCCCCTGAATCCTTTCTTCTAAAACAGGATGCATGGTCGTTAGACCTCTGGAGGGGGCTGCAGGATTTCTTGCAGTGACACCCCTGGGCGGGGATGACCCCCCAGCAAAGGCCTCTGCTTGTGTGTAGAGAGAAGAGACAGAGAGAGGCCCACCCGGAGGGAGAGGTGAGTGAGAACACGGAAGTGCCGGGAGAAGAGGCCTGGCTGTGGACAGAGGTCTAGGCTGGGTAAAGCTGGCACACGCTGCTCCCGAGGAGCCAGGGCAGGGGGCAGGGGTCCAGCAGGGCGACCGCGGAGTCACCTGTGCCTGGCGGGCATTGTGGGCTCCCACTAAAGGAGGTGGGTGTGGCTGCTGGGCGCTGCCCTGCTGCTGAGAATACAAGGGCCCGAGCGCAAGCTGCCAGCCTGGCAAGAGCCCATGGCCGGTGTCCTGGCCAAGAGTCTGGTGGGTGGTGGGGGCTGCTGGGCCCTTAAGTGGCTCCCATTCTCTTCTCCCTGGGTTTTGTTTTTGTTTTATGTTTTTTAGGGCCGCACTCGCAGCATATGGAGGTTCCCAGGCTAGGGGTAAGATCGGAGCTGTAGCTGCCGGCCTGCACTACAGACACAGTAACACAGGAGCCGAGCCACGTCTGCAATCTACACCGTGGCTCACGGCAACGCTGGATCCTTAACCCACTGAGCGAGGCCAGGGATCGAGCCAGCAACCTCATGGTTCCTAGTCGGATTCGTTTCCACTGCGCCACAAAGGGAACTCCCCTCTCCCTGGGGTTTTGGGCGCAGCCCAAGTCTGCCCCATCCTAGACAGCCTGGCCTCTGCCCGTGGTCCCGGGGCAGCTCCTTGGGCTGGAGACAAACGTCTCTCGGGCATGCGACTCCTCCAGGAACAAGCGGACTTGCAGCCCCGTGAGCCTGAGAGGAACGGTTCCGTTAGGCCCGGGGGCCAGCCGGCCAGTGGAGAAGGTCCTCTTATAAGGAGTTGTTCTGAAAAAGAGTTTAAAAAGGGCCCAAGGGTTGCCCTGACGGTGTCACTCTGAGTATGTATAGACAACTTTTGTCAGAGCCTTTTTAGGCTCACGGCGAAATTAGAGGCAGGTCCCGAGACGTCCATCGCGCGTGCCCGCTGTCCCCGCCGTGCACAGCAGCGCCTGGTCGTCCCCCACCGCAGCTGTGGACGGCCACGATCACCAGTGTCACAGTTTCCGTAGGGTTCACTCTCAGTGTCGCGCCTTCTGTGGGTTTGGACAAAGGCGTGCCGGCCTGTGTCTGTCTGTCACAGCGTCACACGGAGCGGCTTCCCTGCGCTCCACCTGTGCGCCCCTCCCCCATGCGGCCGTCCCCAGGTTTCCGCTCTTCTTCCGGGGGCGCTCTTGGGAATCTGGGTGAGCAGAAGAGCAGATGAGGGTTCAGGGGCGAGGGAAGGGCCAGCCAGGCGGAGGGCTGACCACCGGCCCCGGCACGCGGCGCCCAGCAGCAGTGCCCAGACTCCAGGCGGGGGACTCACACCTGGAAGCGTGGTTTAGCTGTGAGCTTCAGGTGGCCAGAGGGCAGGGCAGTGGCCCCTCCGTGGGCTGCGCCTGCGCCTGCTCCCGGGCAGAATCGCAGCTACGCGGAGCTGTTTTGATGTCAAATGCTACGTTGAAGCGCCAGGGCAGCAAAAGCCGCAGGCCGCGGTGGGAAAGGCACCCGACCGGCTGTCGGTCAGGGGCTCACGGGCAGTCTGCAGGGGCCGTCACCCAGGGCTGACCCGAGGTCGGCCATCGCATGGCGGGTTTACCTGCTTGTGTCGCCGAGGCTCCCCAAGGTGCACCCCACCTGTCCTGCCCCCCTCGCTCACTGCATTGTCCTGTCGAATGCGTGAATGATTCCGTGAGTGAACGGACGCCTTCTTCAGGAATCGGCCTGCTGCCCCAGAAGGCAGGGCCGGAGGCCGCTGTCAGAGCAGAGGGAGACAGCGTCACCTGTGTCCACCTCTCCCACGCCCAGGACCGTTTATCTGCAGTCTGGATCCCCCAAGGGAGACAGAGCTGAGCAACGGCTCCCATTTGACCGGCCACAGGACACTCCCCACTTCACGCCAGCTCCAGGTAACAGCCGGAGACGGTCACCGTGGAGGCGACGGGGTGTGCCACGCGGCTCTCGCCGCGGGACGCGGCACAGGGCGCGCGGCACTGCGTTAGCATTGCAGCAGTTCCCAAGACTGTTGATGTCAGCACTTCAGGGTTATTTATGAATTCATCTATTCCCCGGGACAAGCCTTTCTGCTTTCGGTTGCCATGGCTGCCTTAAAGCTGGTATCTTATTAATTCTGCATGTTATGAAATAAATTTAGATCAGACAATCGCAGTGAAGGTTCCCTTTTTTTTTTATTATGCAGTTTAGTTCTTGACGCCTGGAGAAGGACGTTTTGAGCACGCAGCATCGCACCCATCCGTCAGGTTCTGGGCACCCGGGTGGGAGGCACCCCTAAGCCCTGAGTCTGCGAATGGGGATGGGAGAGGGGGGCGCTGGAAGGACCCAAGTGGCCCCAGCAGCTCCTGAAGGGATCCCACAGCTGACGGACGGTGCCGTCGGGGAGGGAGGCCGGCTCCGCTCCGGGGCCCTGCAGCTGGAATCGCCAGGCGTCGGTGAGCTGGAATCTCCGAGACTGCTGGGTGGGACCCTCACCCAGCTGAGGGTACCAGGGTGAGGGGCCATCCCAACGGCGTGGCCAGCGAGGCCGGGACTGGAGGGCCCAGGAGGGCACTGCTGGGCTCACCCTGGGTCAGCCTGACTGCATGGGATGATTTTAGTTTCTGTTCGTTTCCTGCCCAGGACGGACCTGTATTTGCCTGGTGGCCTTGGGAAACCAGTTTCACCTCCGGTTACCGAAGCACAGAAACAAGCACCCAGTTTCACGGTGGATGGGGCGCACGGTTTTAGGGGTGCGGGTCCGTTTCCTGCCCACGTGGGACCCTCCAGGGCCCCACCCTAGCCTCTGAAGAGGGTGTGCCCCTCTGAAAGCCCCCCGGCCTATTCCCCTGGTTCACTGCAGCCCGGGCAGCCACCCATCCTGCTCGGCCACCTGTCACCCCCGTGGAGCCCGTGCGTGGGGCTGGCAGTGGACGGTCTGAGAGCCAGTGGGGCGGGTACCGGTGCCCAGGCCCCAGCCCGCACGGCTTATACGGAAGCACAGTGGCTCTGGCCAGGCCTGGCCTTTGCTTCTGCCGACCGCTCAGACCCCGAGCTCAGGGCCCGGAGGGCGAAGGGAGCAGGTGGAGGGAGGCCCAGGCCGGGCTCTGCAGGGAGCTGCGGGAAAGAGAGGACCCGCCTGGCCTGGGCACCGCCTTGGCGGCCTCTGCTGCCTCTGCCCTCGAGCACCGATGTGGCCCCTAGAGCCGTGGCCCCTGGAGGGAGAGGGGCCGGAGCGCAGCTGCGGGGTGTCCCTGGCCAGGAGGTGGGGAGGTGGGGTCAGCCTGGGGGTCTCAGCCCCTCTGTCAAACGGCCGGGCCAGGTGGTCTGAAGCCCCCCAGGGCCTGGTGCCCTGAGGCAGGGGCACGGCCCTCCGTCCCAGCGCTGCCGTGCCCCTCCCCACCCCGCAGCCCATCGATCGCTGCCCACCGGCGCCATCGGGTCTCCTCAGATGCTCCCAGCCCCCCAGGGCCCGATCAGGGCATCGACAGAGCGGTGCTCGCCATTTAATTACGCTTAGTTTAATTAAAAACCTGAGGTTCGTTATTAGACTTGGTAATTGATTTAATTTCCTGTGGCATTCCAGCGCCAAACTCCTCTCTGCCGTGAGCTCCCAAATTCTGGGGATGGAGCTGGACGACCCAAAGGTTTGCTTCCGGGGCTCTGGTCAAGGAAGGGTGGGTCCCGGCTGCCGCCAGTTGAAGCCCCCCCACCAGCCGAAAGACGGGCAGGGCCGGGCGCTTGCTGCCCAGTGGAGCAAATGGAAACCCTGCAGAACAAGTGCCTCGGTGGCTCAGGCCTCATCAGGGGGGCGGGGGGGACAGGGGTCACCTCCACAGGTCCCAGAGGACACACGCTCCGACGCAGGGGCCTCTGGATAGGAGTGGGGCCGGCCGGCCGGGCCCGTGCTGCCACGATTTCCCCAGGGGCAGAGTGCCAGCCTGGGGCCTGATGGCCAGTGAAGGCAGGGAGGCGAGAAAACCCGCGTGTTGGCAGAGAAAACTCGCCACTCGTCCCTGAGAGCGAAGGCGGTCGCCTTGGCGGGTGCCGTGGGCCTGAGGTCACCTGCGAGGCTGAGCACCCGGGCCGTCTAGGGCAGGGCGTGGCGTGGGGCCGCGATCTCTCACTGTGAAGTGCTGGGCCGTCCCGTAGCTGACGGCGACCTCTGACCCCCAGGGCTCCCGCACCGGGAGCAGTCTCCAGAAAGGGAAGTTTCTCCCCCGAGTCAGGGCGAATCCTGAAACTACCTTTTATTTATTTTTCTGTTTAGAGCCTCACCCGTGACTTATGGAGGTTCCCAGGCTAGGCGTCGCATCAGAGCTGTAGCTGCCGGCCTACACTGCAGCTCACAGCTACGCCGGATCCTTAACCCACTGATGCCAGGGATCGAACCCACATCCTCACGGATACTAGTCGGGTTTGTTAACTGCTGAGCCACGATGGGAGCTCCTATTTATTTATTTTTTTTTAATTTTTATTTTTGGCCACAGGCATGTGGAAGTTCCCAGGCCAGCGACTGAACTCATGCCACAGCCATGACACTGCCAGACCCTTAACCACTCGGCCACCAGGGAGCTCCCTGGAACCACCTTCTCAAAATAAAAGTTGGGCTCGGAAAACAACCTGATGATTCCTCCAACACTTGAACAGGGAGTTACTGTCGGCCCAGCAATTCCAGTCCTAGGTCCACGCAGGAGCTCGCACACGTGTGACCACAGCGGCGTCACGCCTTATGGTCAAAGGCAGAAACGACTCAATGTCCGTCTGTGATGAACGCATAAACCAACCGTGGTCCATCAGACGGAGGGTTTCTAGGCGGTAGAGAGGGATGAAGTGCAGCCGTGCCGTCTGCGGATGGACCTGGAAACGCGGTGCTGAGTGAGAGGAGCCAGACCCCAGACCCGCAGGCTGTGGGATGCCCCTTAGGTGAAATGTGCAGAACCGCAGACCGTGGACGGGGACTGCAGGGGCCTGGATGAGGGGGTGCCGGGACAAGAACTCAGGGTACAAGTCTTCCTTCTTTTATTTATTTATTTTTGTCTTTTTACGGCTGCACCTGGGGCACATGGAGGTTCCCAGACCAGGGGTCGAATCAGAGCTACAGCCGCCGGCCTTCGCCACAACCACAGCAACTCGGGATCCAAGCCGCGTCTGCGACCTGCACCACAGCTCACAGCAACGCCGGATCCTTAACTCACTGAGCGAGGCCAGGGATCGAACCTGCCTCCTCGTGGATACTAGTCAGGTTCGTTTCCGCTGTGCCACAGCAGGAACTCCCTCCTCTGCTTTTCACGTTGTCATAAAATACACCTAACGTGAAGTCTGCCGTCCTGACCACGGCTCAGCGCCCAGCCCGGGGGTCAAGCGCGCTCAGGCTGCTGCATGACCGCCGTCCTCCGTCTCCAGGACCTTCCCGGCGTCCCGCACCGGAGCTCCGTCCTGCTTCCACCCCCAGCGCTGGCCCCCGGCTCCCTCCTGTGTCCGCGGCGCCAGCTCCTCCAGGCCCTGCTCCCGCGGGTGGGCCCTGCAGGCCCGGTGCTCTGGCGCCTGGCTTTTCCACTCAGCCCGGTACCGTCCGGGGTCATTCTCGCTGGAGCCCGCGTTGGGATTTCCCAGGGACTCTTCGAGGTCATGGAAATGTTCTAAAACAGACCTTGGGGTTGGTGGCACACATGGCGAATACACTAAAAACCAGTGACTTCCACGCCCCCACGGGCCGAGCTGCAGGGTCAGGACTGAGTCCGGCCTGCCCGCCCGCCTTCCTTTCTCCCGTCCTGCGAGGGCCTGAGCTTTAGAAGCCCGAGGCTGTGGGCCTTCCAAGCCCCTCCCTATTGGCAGAAACACACGTGTGGCTCTCTGGTGATGAGAGGCTTCTGGAAAGTCTTGTACGGAGGGACTCAGCCAGCTTGCTTCCCTGCCGGCATCTGTCCCACCCTGGCACAGCCCCGCAGCCGTCCCTGGCCCCCGCCTCACGGGCGTCTGAGATGGCAGCTACCGTGTGGTCACCGCCGGTCTCAGAAGCTCAGTCCCGCCCTCAGCTGGTTCTGGTCAAGTGCTTGGTGCTCGGCGCCCACTTTGAAGCTCAGCCATGTGGGTGCCCTCCTCCCAGGGCTGTGAGGGTAGGCGCTGGAGTGGATAAAGCCCTGGCGTGGGGTGCCCAGTGGAAAGCCGCTCGGGCCAACAGGGAGCGGGGCCTCCTCTGGCCACGTGCCCCCCTGCTCTCTGCCAGATCTCTGCCAGCCCTCTGCCAACCTGCCCAGGCAGTGGGGCTTGTACGGTGGGCACCACTGCAAAGCTGGGCAGGATTCCTAGCAACTCAGTCACCCTCACCACATCTGTGTTGGGATCAAAGAATTTTCAGGAGTTCCCGTTGTGGTGCAGTGGAAACGAATACGACTAGGAACCATGAGGTTGTGGGTTCGATCCCTGGCCTCGCTCAGTAGGTTAAGGATCCGGCGTTGCCGTGAGCTGTGGTGTAGGTCGCAGACGCGGCTCGGATCCTGCGTTGCTGTGGCTGTGGCGAAGGCTGGCAGCTACAGCTCTTGTTAGACCCCTAGCCTGGGAACCTCCATATGCCGCGGGTGCAGCCCTAAAAAAAAAAGAAAGAATTTTCAATGTGCAGAGGGTCTGAGAAGCCTTGGGGTTCACCCCGCTGGCTTCCCCTTTGAGGTTGGGGGTGGGGTGGGGTGGGGGCCGTCCAGGACGCCCGCCGTCCACCCCGTGTGCCCCGCCCTTCCCCCCGGCCCCAGTCCTGGCTGCAATTTATTCCGCCTGTTTTACATGGTAATACGGACTGGCTGTGCTGTCTCCTATACGTATTGATTTTGCTCTATTTTACTGGTCTTAACTTAATGACTAGAAACCCCAAACAAATAAAATTTCCTTTAAAAACTCAGGGAGATCAATGAGTGAGGGCCGGAATCACTACTCTCTGGGCCAAAGGACGGTCCCCGGGGCCGCCCGGTTTCATTGCTCATGGCCAGGGGCTCCCCAGGGAGGGCGTCCTGGGGTGAGGGGGGCGTGCGTGCCTGGCCCTGCCCGCCTCCCTCTTAAGGCCAGCCCCCGCCTCTGTGCGTGAGGCTGTCTGAAAGCCTGCCTCCAGGCTGTAAAACTGGAAAAATCTAAGGCTGTTATTCATGTTTCCATGAGTCCCAGGAGGCCCCACCCTCGGCGACCTTGGAGGCGGACAGCGGATGGAGACAGCCCAGGCCAGGTCGCAGATGCCCAGGGAGGAGAGAGCGCTTCTGAGCTTGGTTTGCCTGGGCGGCTGCTGGGCCGGGTCTGGGGAGGAGCTGCTGGAGCCTCCGGCGGTATGGAACCTGTGTGTGTCTCTGCAGTCCCAGCGCCCAGCACCCGCAGCCCCGTGTGCAGATGTGCGCTGGGAGGCCACCTGGAACTGCCCGCCAGGCTCAGCAAGAGGGTCCTGCCCTCCCCGCTGATGGGCTGGGGGGTGGGAGGGCGGTCCCGTAGCCCTGTAGCCCCTCCCACTGCCCCCCTCACCTGGCCTGGGGGACACTGTGGCCCGGCTGCTCTCCGGTCCCAGGGTCTCCAGTCCATCTTAGGAAGAAGCTGCGGGCGGCCCTGGACCGGGATCCCGGCCCTGCCCTCTCCCAGGAGCAAGCCCCCCACCCAGGGCGCCAGGCTGTGGGCACGCATTTCTGTGGCTCTGTGTCCTCTGGGCCGATGCACGGGTGGCCCAGCCCCGGGAAGGACATCGGGGCGGGAGAGAAGGCCCAGGCAGCAAGCGGCTCCAGCTGCCTCTGCCTCCGGATCTGCCCCAGCGCCGCGGGAGGGGGACGGCAGGCCCCCCCCTGCACATAAGTCGCCAGCCAGGCCCGTCCCTCCCAAACCTGGTGCTTAGGAAGGTGTGGCCCAGCTCCTCCCCGCCGGGGATCTGGGTCAGGCCCTGGGGGCTTCCTCCAGACAGGCTCCCACCCCCACCACCCACGAGCATCAGAGCGTCCGGCCGGGACCAGCTTCCGGGAGAGGAGAACCCCTGGGCCGGTGGGCCCCTCCCCTGGGGCAGGACCCCCCACCGGGTGCAGGGCTGGGGGCCTGTCTGCTCTTTGCCCAAAACCCCAGTCCCGGGGTTGGAGGTGAGTTCAAACAAGACCTGTTTCTCCAGGCGGTTGCCCTCTGAGCCGAGGCCTCTTCCCGGGCCTTTGCGTTGGGGGGGGGGGCTGCCCCCCAGAGGCCTGCACATTCCAGAAGCCCGGCCCTCCCCCCTCTGCAGGGGGCAGCTCCCAGACACTGCCCCCCCACCCCAGGGAGTGTCGGAACCCACCCCCGCCCCACAGTCAGCTTCGTGAAAGCAGGTGGCAGGGCCACGTGGCTGCAGAGTGCCCGCCCTGGGGACGCGGGAAAGCCTGGCCTGCCCCAACCCCGCTCCTGCCGCAGAACTTTCATGGGCTTAAAATCTGACAATCCAGACCCCCGCCCCTTGAGTGGGAGGGCGTCCCGGGAGGGTCACTTGCCTTCTGGCCCCACACGCCGGCGCCCGGCCTTGCAGGTGGAGGGCGGTGGCGGCTTCAGCTTCCGGACCAGACGCCTCCTCTGTGAGCTGGGCCGGGCCTTCGTGGCAGAGTCTGGGTGACAGCGAGAGCTGGACCGGGCACACCCCAGGGTGCACCCGGCTCCTTGGCTCGGGCGGCCAGCTTGCTTTTCCTTCTTTTTTTCTCCCCTCCCTTTAAGGCCGCACCTGCGGCCGTGGAGGTCCCCAGGCTAGGGCTCGGATCGGAGCCGCAGCCTCCAGCCTACACCATGGACACAGCAACGCCGGATCTGAGCTGTATTGTGACCTACACAGCCGCCTGTGGCAACGCCCAATCCTTAACCCGCTGAAAGAGGCCAGGGGTCAAACCCGCACCCTCAGGGACACTAGGTCAGGTTCTTAGCCCGCTGAGCCACAGCGGGAGCTCTGCGAGCCTTAGGAAGGCGGGGAGGCTGCTGGCCTTCTGTGAGAGGGTTTGGGATCGTCGCCCCGTCCAGCAGGGGGGACACCGTGGCCTGAGGACTTTGGCCGGTGGCCGGTGGCCAGCTGGGAAGGGGGAAATGTGGGGGTCCCCTCGGGCTGACACCGCCTGGGGCGTCTCCTCCTTCAGCTCCCAGGGCCCCCTTCCTCAGGACGCAGCCTCCCAGGCTCGGACACCCCGCACAGGGTCAAGGTCGGCAGAAACATCGACCGGAGTCGTGCTCGGAAGTCCGGTAACTTAGGGACAATGGAGAACGTGTCTGTAACGAGGAAATCATTGACTTGGGGGGTGGGAGGTGGGCGCTCGCTGGGGGCGCCCTTCACAGGCCCGGGGTGGGCAGGTCCTGCGGGGGCCCAGAGTGAGGCGCCCCCGGGTGGGGCCGGCGGGGAAGGCGGGCCTCTGCTCGGGGCGTCTTGAGGCTGAGACTGCAGAGGCCCCGCTGGGCACAAGCTGCGTCCCCTCCCCCTCCAGCCCTCCTCAGCCCAAGCGAGGGTGTGCTGGCTTCGGGGACTCCGTCATTTCCCCTCCACAGACATCCCTGCTGGACCCAGTGCCTGGATCTGGAAAGTTCCCGAGCTGGCTGTGCCCCTCCGCCCCACCCGCCCTAGCCCGCGGGTGCGCCCCTGCCCTCGGGGCCTCTGCGCCAGCCCCGGAGGAGGGGCCGTTGTCCAGGTGGACACGGACGGGGAGCCCCTGCCGGCCCAGCCGCCGCCCCGGCACCCCTGTGGCGCCCACACGTGCGAGTAAACACCTGCGCGTGGCACGCGGTGCCTGAGTGTACACGTGTGTGCATTCACGACTGTGTACGTGTGTGGTGTGTGACTGCCGCGTCCCTCTGTGCGTGGGGGGTGGGAGCGTCTGAGCCCCCTTTGCTGGGACACCCCTTTGCGGGCGCCCTGGCTCTGGGGGCAGGGCAGAGGCGGGGGGGGGGCCCAGCCAGCACGCCTCCTTCTGCAAAGTCAGTTTAACCTGATGCTGCCGCCCGGGTGCAAAGCCCTCCACCTGCCAGATGTTCTCCAGGTCAATTGTTAACACTTTCATCAATTATTTAGGGGAGGGTCCCTCTTTTCTTAAAAAAGCAGCAGCAGAAGAGGAGCGGGCTCGAGTTACCTGGTCTGCAGGTGCTCATGCGAGACGGGCGGGGGCGGGGGGAGCCCTGGGCCACGGCGGGGCAGGCCTGGGAGGGCTTCGTGGGGTCCCAGGTGAGCCCCTCCCGGTGTGCAGCTCTTGGGTCTCTGCCGAGGAGGACCCCTGGACAGAGGGAGGGGGGCAGAGGCCCTGCTCGGCTTGGCCGCCTAGCCTGGACCCTGTGTCTGGGGGATGACACTAGGGTGGCTTTGTGGTCCTGGAGGCTGGGTCCCCTGTGCCTGGCTGTCCTGGGTGTGCGGCCAGGCCCAGGTCCTGCTGGAACTGGCAGCCGCCCCCTCCCCGACTCTCCGTCCGGGCTGAAAGCTGCTCGTGGTGGAGAGGGTCAGGCCGGGAAGACCCTGCCCCACACCCTCCCCGGAGACGGAGGGCGGCGCTCCCGGGAGGGGCCGGCCCGCGGAGCCCCCAGCCCGGAACTCCGGGCAGCGCGCAGGCCTCGGGACCAGGGGCCGTGGCCACAGCGGCTGGCACCCTGGAGATGCTGTGCGACCCTCGCAGGGGTGGCTGTGGGTCCTGGGTCTCATTATTTTATTTTTTTAGGGCCGCACCTGCGGCACAGGGGAGTTCTCGGGCTAAGGGTCGAATGGGAGCTACAGCTGCAGGCCTGCACCACAGCCACAGCAACGCGGGATCCGAGCTGCCTCTGTGAGCTGTACCGCACCTCGCAGCAACACCGGATCCGTCACCAGCCGAGTAAGGCCAGGGAGCCCGCGTCCTCGTGGATACCAGTCAGGTTCTTAATCCGCTGAACCACAACGGGAACTCCCGGGACCTCATGTCAGAGTCAGTCGTGGGAGGCCAGAGCTGCCTCTCCAGTTTTACAGAGGAGGGGTTGTGGCTGAGGGGTGGAGCTGGGGCGCTCAGGGCCAGAGCAGCCAGCCCAGCTCAGGCCCTGCTCTCCGGGCCTCCAGCCCCGGGCTGACCAGGCTGCTGGGCCTCCGGGGGCCACGCCGGCCACGCCGTGGGGCAGTCCTCGCTCGGTGTCATCCTCAGGCTCCACCCACCCTGAGTGACAGATGCTGCCCTGGGTCCATTTCACAGATGAGGAAATGGAGGTCTGAGGGCTGGGGTGTGGTCGCCAGGTCAAGGCCACCGGCAGGTAAGGGACCCGGCTGGGATGCGAGACCAAGGCCGCCCACTGCCCCACAGAGCGGCACAGCACCTGGCTGCCCTGAGAACCTGTAGCCAACACAGCCCGCACCACGCCCGGGAGAGCACCCACGCGGCTCCCCACCCGCCTGTCACCGAAGCACGGACGGGGCCAAAGGACGCTCGTCCTGCTCATCGTGTGTCCCAGGTCATGACACCTGATCGGGCCAGTCGGGCCTTGTCACTACCCTCTTGAAGGTGCCTGAATTATGCACAAGGCCGGGCCGCGTGGGTGGCAGATGGAGGCACACGCGGTAACCAGAGCCCCGGGCAGGCGGCGGTCAGGGGGAGCCCCGGGCCTCGCCGTCACCCCGACACATCCCCTTCGCGCTTTCGCTCTGCTGCCTGGATTCCGGCGGGCGGGGCTCGTGCTCACGGAGGGGAGGCGGGCGCCGGCACCGGCCCGGCCTGGGGACGCTGCAGGAGGCCGGGCGCACGGGCCAAGGCCCAGGGCCTCGGAGGAGGTGCCCGCGGGAGCCGGGGGCCAGCGCGGGGCTGCAGCAGGGGGTGCGGGGCGCAGATGGGGCCGGCAGCCGGGGCTCACACCTGGAGCCTGGCATGGCCTGCCTGTCACCGAAACACCAAACAGGAAAGTCCCTCTGCGTACAGGAGTGGAGACCGCGCCCAGGGGAGCCAGAGGGGAGGGGGGTGTGCCGAAGGGGGGCACCCAAGGGCAGCAGGGTGGCCTTCGCCCAGGGTCAAGGCCAGGGCCCCCCTGGGGGTGGGGCAGACGAGGCCTCTGGGTCACGGCGTTCAGAACCCCCCACGGCGACGACCGCTCGTGGCTGTGGAACCAGCAGCTCTGAGTGTCCTGGAGGCCTCAGCGGGTGTCTCTCAGTCCCCCACCCAGGACCAGCCCCCTCACCCGCCTCCCAGCTCCAGGAAGGACTCGCAGACCGGACACGCCCTCGGCGGAGCCCGCGGTTCTGGCCCCGGGGACTGATGGCGCCCCCTCCCTGAGTGCCCGCTGGTCCCCTGGGGGGGCTGTGCGAGCGTCTCTCCCAACGATGATTTATTTCAGAATTAAGTGTATTACACCACGAACTTGCCAGTTCCATCCTGCCAACGTGCATAGGAAATCTGGCTAATTAAATATATTATGCAGTGTAGCCTTGATTGTTGGGAATGAATCAGTTTAATTACGGTGAGAATCACGCATCATAATTAACATTATCGCTCTAAATCAAAGATGGGGCACTTGGCTGCTCCCCACCCCGGCGCTGGAGACACACAGGGGCTCCCGTGAGGCCCAGGAAGCTCGGCTCCCCCTCCCGGGCGGCCCGTGTCTTCCCTTTGCAGGAACTGAGACGCCGGGACACCAAGCCTCCAGCAGCCAGATGCCTTAGTGGGAACCCTGGGCTGGCAAGCGGGGCTCTGGGACCTGTCACTAACTGGAGAAGGGCTCGCGAGAACGGGAAATGAGCCCTCGGGCTGGTGGGAGGTCGGACGCACAGGCAGGCTCAGGACAGTGTCGGCTGGGGTCTGTGTCCAGCGTGCCGAGCCCTGCTGACCCCAAAGCCCGGGCCTCCCAGAGCTGGCCTTCCAGTGCGGGAGGCTGACAGGCAGGACACACAACCGGGGAAATCCAGGGTGTCGTGATGGGGCAGTGGGCCAGAGTGCTGGTCCTGCAGGCCCCCGGGGAAGGGGCCTGGGAGCCGATACCTGAGGCCCTGAGAGGGGAGCGGCAGGTGCTGGGCCGTGAGGCGGGGGGTAGGGCAGAGGCTTTGGCCGCGTCTCCCCACCTGGCCTGAGAACCCCAAAGATCAGGAGGTACAGGGGTGGGCACTGGACCCCAGGAGAGGGAGTGCAGGCCACCAGCAGTCTCCCCACCACTTTTCGGGGTCTTCCTGTGTCCAGGCCCTGAATTCATCATATTTGCAGCCGGGGCGGGGGCGGGGGGCGCAGGCCACAGGAGGGACTCCCCTCAGGGGACCTCCTCCCCCTTGCCAGGGCGCGGGGGTGCTGGTGGGACTCACCCAGCTGGGGGTCCTGCAGAAGGCGACCCCAGGCCTGCTGCACCCTCCGGAAGTTCTCAAGGTCAGGGCCGTCTGCTGACAGGCCCAGGCCCCCGGCGGGCGGGCCCCTGAGAGCCGTGTCTGAGAGAAAACCCAAGCAGCTGAAGGGCAGAGCGTGCCGGGCAGCCAGGCAGCCTCCGGCTCCACTTTAATTTCATTTCCCTGATGAAACAGCAGGATCAATCTGCTGGCCATTTAGCAAGGTGTCCCCATTTGCATACTTAAAAGATGCGGGTGGGGAGGGGTGGGCGCGGGTGGGAAAAGGCGCCTGGAGCTGATTGAAGCCAGGCTCGCTTTGGCTAAAGGGAATTTAATTTCCAAGTACGCAGCTCAGAATAGATTGCTGCCGTGGCCGCCCACACCGTGCTGCGCCTGGAGGGGCCGCAGAAACGGGGTCTCCGTGGAGGCGGGGCGCGTTCGCTCAGTGTCACCTCTCTTGGGCGTCTCTGTCCAGCCCCTGGTTTTAGCTGGAGTTATTATTGATTTTTTAAACACTAGATGTTTCCCAGTGTCCTGGAGAAAGGGGGGTTTAGTCCCCATGTAGGTGACAGACAGACCGTTCCCGGCCTCCCCACTTGCCCGAGAACCTGGGGTGCCAGCGTCACCCAACCTACACTCGGCCGAAGCCCCACACTCACCCCACGCGCCCCGGCTGGTCCAGGAGCCTGGACCCTTGAGGTCAGGACGGAGTGGACGCTGCCCTCCGGGTGGTTCTCGGCCTCCTGGCCCGCCCTCTAGCCCTGCCGCCGCGGCTCTGCCCGTCTGGGCCAGGGGATGGGCCCTGGGGTCGGGCAGCTGCCCCCGCCTGGCCGTCATGGCCGTGGAGCTGTCCCCGGGGCTGTCAGCAGAGGGGGCCAGGACCATAGGAAGCCCTGAGGGAGAGCCGGGCAGGGCCACCCCAGGGCACACCCAGGGCCACTCGAAGAGCCCAGCTCTGCTGTCCTTCAGTCACAAGGGGGACGCCACCCAGGCTCTGCTCAGGACGGGAGCCAGCGTCTTACCCCGGGGGACCTGGGGATGGGGGCTGGGCTCGGGGCCCTGCCTGCCCCAGGGTCAGGTGCAGGCTCTGCCAGGGCCCCAGGTCCGCTCAGGGCCCTCTGCCCCGTCTTGGAGGGGCCACTTGGTAGGAGGCAGAGTAACTGCCCAGAAACTCTGCGGGGAGGGGGGCCACAGGGGCTGTCACCAGCCAGAGACTCTGCGGGGAGGGGGCCACAGGGGCTGTCACCAGCCAGAGACTCTGCGGGGAGGGGGCCACAGGGGCTGTCACCAGCCAGAGACTCTGCGGGGAGGGGGGCCACAGTGGCTGTCCTGGGTCAGCTTCGAGGCTTTGACAGGTGATCTCACCCGGAAAATGGGTGTAACAGCGGCAGCACCTGCCCCATTAAACGCTGAGAGCAGAGCCGGCACAGCGAGGGCTGGGCTGGCAGCGCTGACTCTGAGTCTAGCTGGTTGACTGGAGCCCCTCCCCCGGGACACGCCGTGGAGTCTGCTGTGGGACCAGGTGAGGAAGCCACTGCCTGCTCCCCAGGACTCGGCCCAGACAGGACAGAGCAGGCCAGCGCCCCCGCCGTGCGCCTGGGAGGACGGGTGCTGGGGACCTGACTGTGCCCTCCCGAGCCCTCCCGTCAGCGGGGGACCCAGCACGGAGGACGGGACCTCCCGTGGGTCCAGGTTGCTCACGAAGGGACGAGGAGGTGGCCGGTCTGAGCTGCTCCCCAGACCCCAGGGTCTGTCCTGGTCTCCACCCCTGGGCCCTTGAGCTGGCCAAGGCCAAGGCTGGTGCCCCGGCCCCTAGCAGGGGCAAGCAAGCGGCCGTGAAGGAGGGGGCAGCAGCTTCTGGAGGCCTCTGCTCTGATGGCCCCCACACGGCGCTATTCTCTGCGCCCCGGAAGCTCCAGGAAAGGGCCATTAAGTGATCAGTGGGGACTCCACTGCCCGGAATGTCAGAGAACCATCTAAAATGACATGTGGCGGGGGTGGGGGTGGGGGTGGAATTCACCAACACAGGGGACACCTTAGGCTAAATATTTAACTGCAAGGAGAAAAGGCAGGTACACACAGGTGGCAGCTGGAGTCACCAGTACGCACTCTCCCCTCCAGCTCCATGGAGTGAAATCGATGCGCGGCCTTTATTAGTCCAAGGTGCTCAGTGTGGCGACGCGATGTTCGTTATTGTGACGTGATGGCCGCAGCGAGGCGCGTGGGCAGCCAGCATCTCGGGTACTCACAGCTTCTTTCTTCTCCTGGTGAGAACTTTGGAGCCGTAGTCTCTTGGCAACAGTACGTACAACATTGTCAACTGCAGTCGACGAGCTGCACGGCACGTGCCAGGACTTTGCCGTCTCATAACTGGACGTGGGTACCTTCTGACCACGTTGGTTCAGCTTGGCCCCGCCTCTGGCAGACGCCCGTCTGTCTGCTTTCCGCACCTGGAAGTTTGGTTTGTCAGGTTCCACGTGTACCTGAGACCACGTGGAATTTATCTCGATTATTTCCTTTCAGCATCACGTCCGCAAGGTCCGACCGCGTCGGCGCAGCTGGAAGGATCGCTTCCTGTTTGACGGCTGAATGACGTCCCATTTTATGACTACGCCGCGTCTTCTTTATCCGTTCACCCACTGATGGACACTTCGGCTGTTTCCACGTCTTGGTTATTGCAAATATCGCTGCTGTGAATGTAGCCAGGGTGCGGATAACTTCTGGAGACAGTGATTTCGTTTTCTTCGGATCAGTGCCGGCACACCTCTTTTCCTGTGCTCTGCTTTGTTGCCTTATTTGCAGACGTTGTGTCCTGCCAGCTGAAGGTCTGTGGCAACCCCGAGTCGAGCTAGCCGATCACCACCATTTTCCAACAGCGCTGGCGCACTTCTGGGTCTGGTCCCTGGGTGCCATTTGGTCATTCTTGAAGTTTCTCAACCCTCTTGTCACTATCCTATTTGTTGCGGTCATCTGCGGTCAGGGACCTTTGATGACGCTATTGCAAAATAGTAACACTCGCCGAAGGCTCGGATGACACTTAGCATTTTTTAGCAATAAAGGATTTTTAAATTAAGGTATGTACATTATGGATTTATTTTTAAGACGTTGCCATCACATACTCTGTAGCCTACAGTATAGTGTAAATGTAACTTTTAGATTCACTGGGAAACCAAACTAACAAAAAAGTGTTTACCCTGCTTAATCGCTGTGGTCTAGAATTGAAACTGTGGCATTGCCAAGATCCCCCTGTCCCCTGGAATTGTATGGTAGTTCTTTTTTTTTTTTTTGCTTTTTAGGGCCACACCCGTGGCATAAGGAGGTTCCCGGGGTAGGGGTCTAATTGGAGCTGCAGCCACTGGCCTACACCACAGGCACAACAACGCCAGATTCGAGCCACGTCTGAACCTACACCTCAGCTCACAGCAACGCCGGATCCTTAACCCACTGAGCGAGGCCAGGGATCGAACCCACAACCTCATGGTTCCTAGTTGGATTCGTTTCCGCTGAGCCACAAGGGGAACTCCCCTATTTTAAATCTTTTTGAGGAAGCCCATACTGTTCTCCACGTGGCTGCACCAGTTTACACCGCCACCAACACCGCCACCGACAGCGCTCAAGTCTTCTCTTTTCTCCGCAGCCTCACCAACGCGTACATCTTAACTTCCCAACAGCGGCCTTTCTAACAGGTGTGCGGGACAGCGTCTGCGGTTTTGATCTGCATCGCTGTAGCCTCTTCAGATCGGCTCCTTTCAGTTCCCAGCAGCAGTGAACTTCCCCCGCGTGGCTTCCTGGCCCGAGGGCTCACATCTTCGCACTGGTTTTATTCCCTCATCCGGATGCTTGACAGCTTATTTATCCATCACCTCCCGAAGGGCGTCTCAGTCGCTTCCAGGTGTTGGAGGAACAAAGCTGCCACGAAGACACGTGCCCGAGTTTGGCGTGGACCTAAGTTTCCAGCGCCTTTGGGTGAACGGCGGAGGGCACAGCCGCGGGCGGGACGTAAGAGTGGGTTCACTTTTGCAAGAAACGGGCGCTGTGTCTGCAGGGCTCCTTGGGCGGTGGTGACGTTGCTGTAAAGTTGACTGTGGCCGTGGCTGCACGGCTCTGTGTCGCCTGAGAACCCTGGAGAGTGTACTCTGGGAAATGGTACCGACCGTGACCCCTGGGTCAAGAAAGTTGTTCTTTTTTAAAAAAGCAGCAGCCCCAGCAGCCGGCGAGTCGGGGCAGCGGGGGATGGGCCCCCTCTCCTCGTCCTAGGCAGGGGCACCCACGGCAGGTGGGGGGCGGCCAGATGGCGAGGGCCCCTGGGCCACCCCCTCTGCCTCAGCCCCGCGGGGCTCCGGGGGGCCAGCAGGGCCGCAATCAGAGCTCGTGACAGGCTGAACGGCCAGATTAAAGGCGCTGAAGGGACCTCCGTGGGCCGGGGTCAATAAATCTTGCCGGCCGCCTCGGCCTCCCGCCCGCTCTGTTCCGCAATCTGTCCGGCCGCCTTTCACGGGCCCGGTGGCCCCCACCACCCCCGGGGAAGAGCCACAAATCACTGTGACAGACCAATCAACAGGCCGGGAAATTTTTATACACGCGGCCTCTTGAAGGATGACCCTCCCTCAGCAGCAGATCAGAATAAATCTCTTCAAAAACTTTCCCCGGGCCGCCGCCCCCACTGGCCCCCGAGAGCTGGTGGCCTCCCCGTCCCCCGCCGGCCCGGCGCACCGGCCCCCACCCGCCCAGCTGGGCCCGCGCCCTCCCGGGCTCGGCTGGACGTGTCGCCTCGGCTTGCGGCTGATGGGACCCCTCTGAGGGCGGGTCCGCCCTGCACCCAGTCCCGCCAGGCCCACGCCTGGTGGTGTCGGCCTCCGAGCTGGGCCAGAACAGCTCATTTCAGCAGAGAGAAAGAAAGCTTTATAAAATAATTCATAGGAAACTTAAAACACTCCGACACCAAGAAATTGCAAATGGGGAAATATGATGGATTGTGGGTTGAAAGAAGGCGACTTCTACAGGCAAAATTGATCCCTTGGAAAATGTTTTTGTCTGCTATGAAAAATGGGCAATATCTTGCCGGGGCTCCAGAGCTATAATCCTGAAAATAATTTGCTTTTGATTTCCTCTTGGTCTCTGCTGCTCCTCTCCCCTCGGCTCGGCAGTCCCGCCGCTGGCCGGGCGTGGACACGGCTCACCCTGTCTGAGGCCGGGCGGGGATGGGTGGGTGGGGGTGTCACCCGGACTCCCTGTTTGCTGGGGGGCTCGCCCGCTCTGCGTGTCAGGGCTACTTAGAGAGTCTGTCCTCAGTCGGAGGCCCGCCCAGCGCCGTGTGGCCCCTCCGGGCCTCCCCCCTGCAGACGGGGAGACTGAGGCCGGAGCAGAGGGTCCCCGGAAAGAGTCCGAAGCGGAGCTGTGTGGGGAGGGGGCTTGGCTTTGCGGAAGGTGCAGACAGCATCCCCAGTTCCAGCCCCTGCCGGACCGGCCCCCGAGGGACACCACCCGCCTGGGCAAAGCCCCCTGGGGGCCACCTGGGGCCTGTGAGCCCGCAGAGCCGGGGTCCCCCCCGGGCCAGGGTCTGCAGGTGGGCGAGGCGGTGCCGTGGCCTCTCTCCTTGGGACCTGCGGACATGGGCCGGGGCCAGAGCCCTGGATGAGGGGCTACGGGAACCAGGTCTGCAGGGCCACTGCCTGAGGTGGCCTCTGCGTGTTCAGGGACACGGAGCAGCTGCCTGTGGAAGTGCCCCAAGTCTGGGGCCCGGGAGCCTGGGCCTCTGGAAGTGGTGCCTAGAGGTGGCTGACAGGGTGACTGCATGGCCCGAGAGGCTTTCCCCCTCCTTCAGGTCACGGGGTCCTCCTGTGTCTTTCCTCTGGTGGGAAAGCACGTGCCACGATTCACCGAGAAGGTGGCCCTGGAGGCAGAGGGAGGAAGAGGCGGGGGCAGGCAGTCCTGGGTGGCCGCCCTGTGACCCTGCCGAGGACAGGCCTCACGCCCCTCTGGCCGATCGGCTCCGGGTCTGAAGCTCCAGGAAGGGCCGTGTCTGCAGAAGCGAAACCCGAGGTCGCCCTGTCCGTTTCCCAGTTTGCTTTCGCAGCCAAGAGGCGGGGCAGGGTCCCGGCCGAGCCGAATGCAGGAAGCTGTCCCTGGACAGAGGCGGCTGGCTACAAACCTTCCAAGCTGCTCACCACCAAGGTCGAGTGTCAGCCTAAACCTGAGCGCCAAGGTCGAGGGCGGACGAGGCCTGGCTGGGGCGTGTTGATTGACCCAGTGAGTGAAGCTGCCTGGAGCCCGACGTTGTAAAGACACCCAGGCAGGGGTCCCGGCTGCGGGCGGTGCCTGGGCCAGTCTACACCCGGCCACACGCACCCGGGCCTATTTCTCAAGCAATCAGTAGTTCCCGAGGTGACTTCTCACGGTCCAGCCCTGGTGGCCGCCCCACGCGTCTCTGTCACGCTCCCCCCACCTTAATGTTCCTGGCCTGATGGGTGGAACCGGGCGAGCGCGCTCGAGAAGACTCATTCTCGACTTGGCTGAGGTCATGGATCACAGGTGCTTTCAGATGCCAACTCGGAGCTCAGGCTGGTCCGCGGAAGCTGGGAGCTGGGCGGCGGAGGGCTCTGTGATTCCAGCCCCCAGAGCTGGTCCCTCCATAAGCTCATCTCTCCCCACTTCTGTGGGCCTCTGTGGGGCCCAGGAGCACCACGCCGGGGCCTCCCTCCGGGTCCAAGAGGGGCGCCCAGAGCCGGGCAGTCGCCCTCATCGGAGCCGCAGGCATCGGATGGGGGACGGTACGTGTGCCACCCCCGTGAGATCTGCTTCATGGAGGAACAGCCCAGCGGGCGCCTGAGTTACACTATCCCGTGAGCAGGGCCGCAGTCCACCCCCTGCGGGGGCAGCTTTCCCAAGGTCGTCCGTCTCTCGGGCACCCTGTTTATAAAGTCTCCTGGTGATTCGTCCCCTGCAGTGGGGCCGAGACCTGTGTCAGCCTCCGGTCACTCGGTACAGAAGGAAGACGCCCCCGGGAGCCAGAGGGGGGCGCACGGACACCGGGTCTCGGGGGCCCCGGTTACCCGGGACTGGGGCTGCAGCCTGGGGAGCAAGCTGAGACCCCGGGGGCAGCTGGAGCGGCAGGAGCCGGAGGGCCTGTGGCCCGGCACCTGCTCACCTCGCAGGACGGCCGGAGGAACGGGGACGCCGGCTCGGCCCAGGGCTGGCAGAGAGCAGCCTCGCTCTGTGTCCGCGGGCGGCTGCCCCGGGGGTCAGGAGGGCCGGGCGGCGGGCGGGCGGCTCCGGGGCCCCTGGGCCATCACCTGGAAGGAGGGCCGAGGGCGGGGCGGAGGCGGGCGGCCCTGGGCTGGTGGCCTGATCGTATTAGACAGACCGGTATCGATCCAGCTCCAGTTTATCCCTGGTGCCTCATTTCAATAAGCGGCCGTTGGGAGGGATGAGCGGGGGACGGGGCTCCCGCCCTCGGCGACTCCGGTTTGTCAGGAACGGAAGATTTATGAGGATTCGAGTGAGGTTCTCCTTCGGCGGGACACGGGATCGGGGCGGCGAGGGGACAGCAGAGCCCTGCTGACGAGCCCTAACACGGGGCCACAGGCAGGGGCTGCGGGCGCCGGGGGCACCGGGGGCACCGGGGGCCCGGCCAGTGTCACCACGCGGGGTCGGGCTGACCGCGGGGAGAAGCCTTGGAAGAAGCCCCGGGGTGGGCGGAAATAAGCCCACCGCTGACTCCCGGCTCCCGGCCAGCCCTGGGCCCGCGGTGGTCACAGCCCCGGGCCTTAACTCCTCATTTGCAAAGGCAGGGGAGACACCAGATGCGGTGTGTGTGTGTGTGTGTGTGTGTGTGTGTGTGTGTGTGCACACGCGCCCGTGCACGCGCATAGCCTGGGCCCTGTTGTAATTCTATCACGTGGTCAGCTTTAGTTTCTGTCTTTCCCTCATTGCAGCAGACCTTTGCCCAAGTTATTCAACGCTCTTTCTGAAAGATATTTTTTTAATGGCTGCAAAATCCTCAATGGATTGGTTATGGCATAAAACCCTTAATAGTTTTCTTGACATTGAGACAGTTGGGAGGATTCAATGTCATTGCTATTATAAATAACGGTGCTGAAACCGGCCACGCGAGTGGCAGCCCAGCGGCTCCCTCGGCCTGCGACCTTCGCCCTCTGTGCAGGCCCGGCTGCCCCCCACGGCCCCTCCTGGAAGCCTCCTTCTTTCCATCGCTCCCACTCTCTCTTCTGAATAATTCTCTTCACAGCTTCTCTTTCTTGTCTGTCTCTCCGAGAAGGGGAGCTCGGCAGGGCCCCGGCTGGGTCTGTAGTTGCTCCATCATCAGGATCCAGAACGGTGATAAGAGCTCCAGTTGCGGCTCAGTGATAACAAACTCCACTAACACCCTTGAGGATGCGGGTTCGATCCCTGGCCTCACTCAGTGCGTTAAGGATATGGGGTTGCCGTGAGCTGTGGTGTAGGTCACAGTCTCGGTTTGGACCTGGTGTTGCCGTGGCTGTGGCGTAGGCCGCAACTGCTGCTCCGATTCGGCCCCTAGCCTAGGAACCTCCACCTGCCGCAGGTGCAGCCCTAAAAAGCAGAGAAAAAAAGAATGGTGATAAAATGGATTCTGACCACCATTGGCCTTTTCTTCTAAACAGTGTATTGAGATACCATTTACATACTGCACAGTTCACCCATTTAAATTGAACAATTCTATGGGTTTTGTTATATTAATTTTTTAAATTGCGGTAAAACAAAGATAAAAAACTGACCAATTTAACCACATTTAGTGCACAATCGGTGGCATGAATTACATTCATTACGTTGTACAACCACCACTATTATTTCAAAGCCTTTTTCCGAGTTCCCACTGTGGTGCAACAGGATTGGCTGTGGCTCTGGGGCCTTAGGGTACAGGTTCAATCCCCACCCTGGCACAGTGGCTTAAGGATCTGGCATTGCCACAGTTGTGGCTCCAGTTCGGATCTGGTCCCTGGTCTAGGAACTCCATACGTTGCCAGGTGGCCAAAAAGGAAAAAAAATTTTTTTTCTTCTCGCTAACCTGAGAGTCTGTCCCCTTTAAACAATCCCTCCCCATTCCCAGGGCCCAGCCCTGCATAACTGTAGTCTAATTTCTGCTGCTATGCATTGGACTATTCTTGGCATAGCGTATAAACAGAATCCTATGATATAGGACCTTTTTAATCTGCCTTATTTCACTTAGCGTGATTTTTTTTTTTTTTTGCCTTTTGTCATTTTATGGCCGCACCCGCGGCATGTGGAGGTTCCCAGGCTAGGGGTCTAATCAGAGCTGTAGCCACTGGCCTGCGCCGCAGCCACAGCAACGCAGGATCCGAGCCGCGTCTGCGACCTACACCACAGCTCACGGCAACGCCGGATCGTTAGCCCACTGAGCAAGGGCAGGGATCGAACCCGCAACCTCATGATTCCTAGTCGGATTCATTAACCACTGCACCACAACGGGAACTCCTAGCATGATGTTTTAAAGGTTCAAACACCTTGTAGATGTGTCAGAATGTATTCCCCTTTATGGCCCAATAGCACAATCATTGCCCCTCCTTTTTTTTTGTCTTTTAGGGCCGCAACTGCAGCACATGGAGGTTCCCAGGCTGGGGGCTGACTTGGAACTGCAGCTGCCGGCCTACACCACAGCCACAGCAACGCGGGATCCGAGCCGTGCCTGCAGCCTACACCACAGCTCACAGCAACACTGGATCCCCAACCCACTGAGCGAGGCCAGGGATCAAACCCTCAACCTCATGGTTCCTAGCTGGATTCGCTGCACCGTGACGGTAACTCCTGTTTTGTTTTCTGGGTTTTTTTTTCCCAGCATGAGGGAAATTTCAGCCCCTGTCACTCCCTCACGGTTAGAAGCAAAAGTCCTCCAAAGGCTTGATAAATATTTCTAGGTGAATAAGTGACTGAGCCACGCTCCAGACTTGCCTTCGCGGGCAGAGCCGCCCTCCTTCTGAGGCTGACCGCTCTCGCCTCGGCTCCGCCAGGGCCGCGGTGTCCTGTATGCCTCTGTGTTGCCGCCCCTGAGCCTCACCTGGCGGAGATGCTGGCCACGAGCTGACCCTGCATCCGGCAGTTCGGCGGGTATGGACCTTGACACGTGTGGCCGGTTTCCTCCCAAGTCCTCACGGAACATTCCCGACGCGCTGTCTGGACTCCTGCGTTCCAGGGCAGGCACGAGGAGGGGGCTCTGGGGGGTTCGCGCTGGTCCGTTTCCCCCTCGAACCCGGGAAGAGGGGCTGGGAGCTCTCCTCGTCACCAGCTCACCTGTCCCCCGGGGAGACCCTTCAGCGGGGACACCCTGGCTCTCAGCCGCCTCGGGCCGCCGCACACATGGGGGCCCAGCCCTGGCTCGTCACCCCCGGAGGCCCGCTGGGGAGGCCCGCAAGTCGGGGCTGGAGTGGCTTGCGGGGTAGGGCCTGGGGACAGGCTGTTTGCAGGCGGGTGGAGATGGTTTATTTCTTCCTGGCATAAAAGTACGGGCCCGAGTGCTGCGTTATAAAGGAATTACAGCTCGGGCTTTTCCGGGCCTGCAGGTGTCCGGGTGAGCGCAGCGAGTCAGAGGGGACTCCGGAGCCTCCGGTCTCTGGGGGGCAGCCCAGCCTGCTGTCCAGGCACTGGCCCCTAGATGGGGCCTGACGGGATTCGGTCCCTGTAGGGGGGCCCGGAGCCCAGCTCAGCACATCGCAGTTTCCGGCTGGGTCACGGCCCCCGCCGGGGGCAAGGGCCATCCTAAGGGAGCACTGCTCAGGGCGCCCCGCATGGGAAGGCCGGACAGAGAGGGAGCGGGGACCCGAGAGGGCCGCCCCTCCGAGTGGTCCCTCTGGCCCCAACGAGACCTCAGGGCTGTGGAGCCTCCGGGGGAAGAGAGCCCCAAGTGTCCCGGGTGCTGGAGTGGGGGGCGGCCATGGGGGCCACGGGGAGAGAGGGGGGTCGTCCCGGAGCCATGTCCCTGGGGGCCGGCGGGGTTGGGCCAAGGCAGTGGGTGCTGGTGGGGAGAGGGCCTCCGGGTCCCGGGTCCTGCGCCCGTCCTCACCCGCCTCCCAGGCAGGCCCTGGGCCCCCGGCGGGGGTGGGCAGTGGCCATTCCAGATGATGGATCGCAGAGGCCGCCCTGACGCAGCAGATGCGGGCTGCACTTGGCCTCAATCGCTCCCTGGGGGCCCCGATCGATGGCGGCCCGTGCGCGGCCAAGCAGTCTGTGATGAATGACTCAGGATTGATTTTCACTTAATTGACAATTTGGTGAACCTGTTTGCAGAATCCCAGGTTGGGCCCTAGACGGAACCTCGGGGTAACAGGCGGCGGGATGGCTCGGGCCGGGCCGGGTGGCAGCCAGGGGGCAGCAGAGGCTGGCCAGCCCCTGGGGGGCCGGGCGAGGGGGTGGACACAGAGCTAGGCCGCCGCTGGGACCCCTCTGTGCCCGCCTGCGGGGTCCCTCACGGCCTTGGGAGGAAGTGTGTACAAGGCTGGGAGCCCAGCCGCAAAGGGGGTCAGGGACCCCCAGAAGAGGGGGCCAGGCCAGGGCGGTCGTGAAAGCAGGTTGACGTCTCCAGGCCAGGATCTGATTCCTGTTCAGCTCCCATCAGCTTGTCACCAGGGCCCTGCTTCTGAACCTCTCTGACACTCAGCTTCCTCCTCTGTGAAATGGAGCCACTGGAGCTGGCCTTTCACCGGCAGAGCCCTTTTTACGCTCTCATCTCTGCCCTTCCCGCGGGAGCTCGGCTCCATCCAGGTCCCCCACGCAGGTCACCTCCTTCCCACTCCTGGGACACTCACCCCACCCTTGGTTTCGTTCAAAGCACCTGTCACCGTTTGCAGGGTCTCCTGGCCTGGGGCCTGCCTGCCGGGGACACGGCCCCCGGAGGCCCCCGGAGCCCCCCCCAAGCCTGAGAGCTGTGGAGGTGGTTACCAGGATGACACGGAAACAGGCCACAAGCTCACCTCTGCCACCAGCCCCTGAACTCATCAGCGGGGCCGAGACCTGGGCACTGTAACAGAACCCCAGATAATCCTCTCTGGAGGCAACCCAGACAAAAGCCAAGGGAAGGGGACAGAATTGCAGGGAGGAGGCTGGAGGTTGGAATTTAGCCCCAGGAACAAACAAAGAAGGTCCCCTCTCAGGTGTCGGCTGTGCGGAGTCTCATTTCCACCCTGTGCAATTTAATGCCGCGCCAGGGGCCTGCGGACGGCCCTCCCCTCCCCCACAGCCCCGAAGTTGGCAGAGCTCCCCTGATGGGACACGGCGGCCGCCCGCCCCACCCAGTACCCTCACTTGCCCTCGGGCATTGGGTGGTCCCACAAGGGGCGGGGTGCAGGGGGAGCGGGGCCCTGAGCAGGTGAGCTCTGGGCTGTGGAAGGCCCCCGCCTCCTGCACATTGTGTGCAGGGGCCTCTGAATCTGCGCCCTGGAGCCTGTCCCCTCCAGGCAAAGCCTCAGAGGCTGTTCTGGGGACGCTGATGGGGGAGGTGCTGGCCACCCTGGGGGCTCCCGCTCGGCTGGAGGGCACGGAAGCAACGGGGCAACAAGTCTTTGAGGTCAGCTGGTCACGGCCTTGGCCCTGGGCCCCTGACCCTCAGCCCAGAAGTTGCTCGTGAACTTGAGCGAGTGGCCGCACTTCTGGGAGGCTCGGTTTACTTGTCTGTAAACAGGGCTGATGGTCCCCAGCCCTGATGGTTACCAGCCCTGATGGTTACCGGCATCCGCCAAGATGTCAGGGTCTTCACCCTGAGCCTGGCGGAGTCTGGTGTGTGGCCCCAAGCTGTGCCGGGCAGTGACGGTGAGAGTGCCAGGGTTGGGACGCCCCCAGGCACAGGTGCGTTCTGGGGGGGGCTCCCACACTGGCACTGCAGGGAGGGCTGAGGGAGGATGCCCGCCCCTCGAGGGGGCGTTCCCTGGCCTTGCTCCCTGGCGACCTTCTTGGGGTTTCAGCTCCTAGCCGGCCCAGGCTGTAAGGTGGGCCCGCGGGGGGCAGAAGCCGCAGGCCTGGGCACACGGCGCCCGGCCCAGAGCAGTGGGTGCAGCGCAGGGACTGAGCGCAGCTTTGGTCCCCGTCCAGGCCCAGCAATCAGGGCCGGCTTCCAGGCTCCCGAAGACAGGGCTGCCCGAGCCCCTCTGACGGCCTGGAGAGGCTCCTCCCGCCCCCGGTCCCTCACTTTTCCTGGGTTTTCTTTTGGCTGCCCTGCAGCACATGCCAGGGATCGGATCCAGGCCGCAGCTGCCACCGAAGCTGCAGTTGCAGCAACGCCAGATCCTGAACCCGAGGTGCCAGGCTGGGAATCGGACCTGTGTCCCAGCGCTCCCAAGACGCCGCTGAGTCCACCGTGTCGCAGCGGGAGCTCCGGGACCCACTGCTGAGGCCACCGAGTCATCCCTTCCCCCCACAGATGCCTCGAAGCTGCAAAGCCCCCGGGCCCAGGGCCTCCTTGAAGCTGAAATCCTTCACTCACTCGGGAAAGTGGAAATCACGGCTGTCAGCTCGGCCCCGGGCATTGCTCTGGGTCCAGAGTTCAAGCAGATGGGCAGGGAGCCTCTGAGAGACCACGGGGTTTGGGCGCCCCCCACCCCCCCCATGGCCCTGTAAGAGGGGACAGCGTGTCCACGTTCCCGGAAGACACGCAGAAGAGGCTGGCCAGGCTCCAGTCAGCCGGCGAGCAGCAGGCCCAGGGTCTGTGCAGGTGCAGTTAGGGTTAGCGTGGCGCTGCGTCCAGTGACCGGTGTCCTTGAAGAGAAAAGCAGAGGAGGTCTGGGACTCAGACAGATGCAGAGGAGGGGCCGCGTGGGGTGGGCTGGAGCTGAGACCGCAGCGAGGGGGCCCCAAGCCCAGACGCCTGGGCCACCGGGGATCCTTTTGGACTGTGCCTGCAGTATGTGGAAGTTCCTCGGTCAGGGATCAAAGCAGCGCCACAGCAGTGACGAGACCAGGTCCTTAACTTCTAGGCCACCAGGGAGCTCCCTGTTTCCACACTTTTCTCAAACTCCTTCAGCTTAAAACGTGCATTACGCCCAGGCACCATATTTTGAGGGAGCGTGTCCTAAAAACCCCATCACAACCTCCTGTCTGTCCCTTCTCCGCTTCCACTGGCCTCAGACACGTCCACTGGGGCCCAAAGGGGACCTGCCTCCCCGGTACAGGCCTGGGCTGTGCTCCAGTGATTCCCAGCCGGGAGAGCTGCCTGGAAGGGGCCAGGGAGCTCAGCGTGGGCAGCTGAGCTGATGTCCCGTCTGCCTGGGTTGGAGTCCCGGGGGCAGGCGGAGAGTGTGCCCGGCAGAGGGCGCAGCAGGTGCCAAGGTCCTGAGTCCGAGACTCAGAAAGGAGCCAGGTCACGGGCAGTGGAGATGGGGGAGAGGGGCGCTGTCGCCAGGACGGGTTGGGGGCAGGCAAAAGGGCCTGTCCCCAGGAGTGTCCAGTCCTCTCTCTCATCTGGTGGCCGCAGAGACACCGGCTGCCCCCGGCTGGTGCACCTGCTCCCAGCTGTGAGCTCCCCAAGGTGGGGCCAGGCCTGTGGGCCTCTGGGGGCCAGGTAACAGGTGTGAACAGAAGACGGGAGGGGCCTTTCCGGTCACCTCTCTGGGCGCCCCCCGGATGGCCTGAAGTCCCGGTCAGGAGGCTCCCAGGGCTGCCAGGGCAGCCGGCCCAGACTCCTTGCCCACCCGGTGATGAGGCAGACCTGCCCCAGGGCCTGGGGTCCAGGAGCCGGAGACCCTCCCTCCTGGGCAGCTCTGGGGGCGGGGAGGGGGCTGAGTCCCCAGGGCTTCGGATCCAAGGGGCCCCCTCGCCCTTGGGCCTTGCCCAGACCACTTCCCGTCTCCCGCTCCCTGGGCTCAATGCAGACGCTGCTGTTCAGACCCCTGGAGAAGCGCAGGCCCTGTCCCCTGCCAGGCCACAGTCTCCCCTCACCGCGCCTGGTGACCCAGGCATGGCTCCCCCCGCCCCAGCCAAAAACTAAATAAAATAAATAGATGGGACTTCCAAGGGGGCGTGGGGGAGCGGGCTCTCCAAATGCAATCAGCCAAAAAGGTCTGAGTGCTTGGGAAACGTTTGATTCATCAGCATAATGGCCCTGCAGCCTGAGGAAGTGGGGGGTTAGGGCTTTTGTCTTGGGTGCCAGCACCTAAGCCCCTGCCCAGGCAGGAATGCAGGCTGGGGCGCGCCCTGAAACCCGACGCGCCACCGCTGACTCTGGCTCAGCAGGGCCTCTGCTTCTCTGTGGCTGAGCAATTCCTCCGGCACTTTCCCGGGAGCTGCTCTCACCCAGCCGCGGATCTTCCTCTTCCAAACTGCAGACCTCACTCCTGCTGGTTTCTGACACAGATCTGCAGCCTGTTAGATGTGCGGGCCGGGGCTGGGGTTTAAAGTCCTGAATGATTCTGTGAATTGCCTTCACGGCAAGGCTGCCCCCGCCTCGGGTGGCTGCCGGGCTGGGCTCCAAGGGCCTTCTCCACCCTCTGCCCAGGGCCAGTGTCCTCGGTGCCACCTCCATCCCTGACCAGCCTGGGCTGCTGTGAAAAGCGCTTTCCTCGCCGGTTCTAGAAGCTGCCGAGCAGGGCTTTGGCCTTCATCATCCAGCCTTTTCTGCTGGAAAGAGGGCCTCCTGAAGTCCTCGCATAAAGCAGGCTGGCTAGCCCAGCGCTCACTGCCTGCCCGCCCGCGCGGCCTCTCCAAAGCGGCCGTGTTTCCAGCCCACAGATTAGGGGTGAGGCTTGAGAGTGGCTAGGGGAGGCCATGGGGGCCCAGCCAGCCGACCCCACTACCTCTGTCTAACCTGCTGCCCCAGACGCCCACTGGCGGCAGAGGCAGCCCGGAAGGTCACAGCCGGCACTGTCCCCGGGCCACCGCGCTGTGCACGGCAGCTGCAGTGCGATGAGCTCGGCCCCTGTCCACCTGCAGCTCTGTCTCTGAGAGCGGTCACTGCAGAGATTTCTAAAAATTTTAGACCAAGATGCAAACATCCGCTGGTGGCGGAGCCTGAGGGGGGACTGGCCGCAGGTCGGGGGCAGGGCACGGGGCGGGGGGCTGTCCTCTGCCACGGTCCGCGGCGCCAGCCCGGCCCCCCGTGCCCGGCCCGGGGTGCTGGGGTGGGAGCAGGGCGCCCGGCCAGGTGCCTCCTCTCAGCTGCGTACTCTGGACAAACCCGTGACCTAAAGTGGAGCCCGGAGCACCAACCTTTTCATCAAGAAAGATTGAATTTATTGGGCGTGCGGAGCCACAAATCACAGGCCTGGAGATTTATCGGCTCCAGGAGTGGAATTGACCATCGAAAGGAGGCAACCTTCCCGGGCTCCACACACTCCTTTAATAAAGTGGAAAATTTTAAACACGCCCGTCCCGCCCCGGGCGCTGCGGGCAGAGGCCGGGGCGCTCAGGGAGGGAAGTGGCCTATAATGCCCGCTGCCTCACACTAGAGGGACGGAAGGATAAGGTGGGGACCTCCCGGGCCACGTCCAGGTGACTGCAACCCAGAGTCAAGGCTGGGAAGGTGCAGTCCTGGGTGCGGGAGGGGCCGGGGTCCCCAGGGGCCGGGGTCCCCCACGCCTCCCACAGGCTCTGGCCCCGCTCCGTCCCTGGAAATAAGCCCCCGGCCCTCAGGGGAGAGCCCAGCCCTCAGCAAACAGAACCCCTGCCCCATCCATCCTTAATCCGCCCCAGGAAGTGCCCAGGCAGGGACAGTGTGGGGTCTGTCCTGGCCCCTCGGGGCGGGGGGATGGGGACACAGTCTGGGGCCTGGGCTCAAGGGCTCTCAGACTGTCCGGCCAGCAACCTCTGCAGTTACAGCAGCAGAAACTGAGGCCCAGAGCGGATGGGACTAGCTCGGCCACAGGGGACGGCAAGCCCACCGGAGCCCCCAGCGGTCTCCACGGACCCAGAGACCCTGGGGGGGCTTTTGCCGGCCGCAACAGGCCAAGCGTCCCCCGGGCCCCTCTGAGGCCCTGGCCCCGGCCTCCTGGCCCTCAGGTGCACACAGGGCCTGCCTCTGCCTGGGACTCGGGCTGCTCGGAGGGCGCCCCGTCAGCTGTTTGCTTCCTGCCGCGGTGCCCACCCCCACGGGGAAGCCGTGCGCGGCCTGAGCCCCGTTCTACTCAATGGTGCTGCCCCAGCCGCTCACCCAGCGTGTTTTCTGCACATTTATCTAAATAGCAATGTTCACTGGGAGCTCCCTGGTGGCCCAGCAGTTAAGGATCCGGCGTTGTCACTGCTGCGGCTCAGGTTCGATCCTCGGGTCTGGGGACTTGCACGTGCTGCGGGAGCCGCCCCATAAATAAGTTACAACGTACAGGGTGTGTTTTGCCTGCGCCCAACCCGGGACGCGTGCGACTCTGAGCTCCCCTGGGATGGGACGCTCGTGCTGAGAACGTGCCCCCGGCAGAGAAATCAGAGAGGTGGCTTTGAGGCAGGGGGCTGGGCAGAGGCTGTGGGGAGCAGGTGTGCGTGCGCCTATGCGTGTACAGTCCATGCATGAACACCCACGACGCTGCCGCCGTGTGCACGAGCCCGGGGCCTCACCTCGGTGGGACGCCCCTTCCTCCCCCAGGCTGATGCCCCGGGTTCCAGAGCCTGAGACCCTGGGGCGGGGGTGCCCCCGCCGGCATCTGAGCCAGCCTAACCCTCCCGTGCCGGCGGCCCAGCCGCTCAGGCTCCGCACCCTCACCCGGGCTTCTCTCCCTCCATCTCCGGGACCACCCACTTGTCCAGCCCCGGCCTCCCCTACGCCCAGCACTCTACTTAATGTCTTTCTCATAAGGAGTTTTAAATTATAAGCCTAAATGAGGTCTATAAATTTGACTTCATAAAATTCCACGCACATCATTTTCCAGCAGAAAAGGCTCTCTAAGAAATATTTTCCTGGAGACCCCCGGCGTCCCCCCTCCCTCAGCAGTATAACATTTATTCTAATATTAAAATGGCAGGTGTTCTATAAATCGTGAGTCATTAGCGCGCTTCATTGATTTTCCGGCAGCCTCCGGTCCGGGGAGAAGCCACGTGCGAATATCAGTCTATTCGATTGAGATTCATACCCTATTTGGGGGTCAAAGAGCGGGACCCCCTGAGCTTGAACTTCTATCAGCCTAAAGCTGATCGATACCTGGAGATATATCGGGGGCCGGCTGCTAGCACAGATTAAGTGGCCGTAAATATGAGGTGGGGTGGGGGCTGGGGGAGAGGGAGGCGGGGCTGCGCCGGCCCTCCGGCCAGGCCTGGGGTTCTGGGGGGGCTCTTGACGGCGCGGGGTCCCCAGGGGGGACCAGGTGTGAGGGAGACTGGGTGCAGCACTGAGATGCAGGTCGGGAGCCGTGGGCTCAGCCAGATGGGGCGCCGACTGGCCCACCTTGAGGTGGGGGGTGGCCTCCGGGGCTTGGGGACCTGGAAAACAGCAGAGACCCCCGCCCCACCCAGACTCCGTCTGCAGAGCCAGGGGCCCAGCGAGCCCCTCGCCAAGGGATCCTGCCTTTGGGAAGGGGGCTCTGGCCGGGTGGGTGCACCCTGGTTTTTGATTGTCCCAAGGGAGTCAAACTGTGGCTGCAGCACTTTGTTTGGGCACCTCCCAGGCCGCCCTGCGGTCTGTCCAGCCGCTTCCTTCCCGCACTTCGGCCGCCTCCTTCTTCCCCAGGCCTGCTCCCCGCGTCGGCCACCTTCTCGGTGGCTTGTGGGCCGCCTCCCTGAACGTCGCTCCCGCAGCTGCCTGCCATCCGGCCTCTCCCGTGGGATCGCAGTCCATTCTGGGTGGACCCCGACCCCTCGAGGCAGGCCCAGGCCTTACCTCCTCCCTGCAGCCCGCGGCCTGGTCACATCGTACCCCGAAGAGCCCACGATGTCCCAGGCCCGGAAAAACCACCAGAAGTTCTGTGAAAGCCAGCCCTGACCCTGGCGGGGCCTGGGAGAGCCTGTCCCCAGTGTGCGTTTTCTGAAGGGCACGCGGGCTCAGCGCCTGTTTGCGGCGCCCCCGAGGGCCAGGCTGACCCCACCCCTCATGGAAGTGGGGCATCCCAGTTCTGGGGACTATTAGAAAAACGTGTCCTTGCCGTGCCCTTGGGGCGGGGTCGCCGCTGTAAGGACCCACCTCCTCATACATCACCGCCCGCCCCGCGCCGGGGCTCTGGCCAGCCTCCGCCGGAGAAGCACACGCTCTCTGCTTGGTTATTAGGGAGATAAATAATTTGCACTCTGGCCTTTTACCTTTTCCCCCAGCGGATGGGCCGCCCCCACGCCCCTCGGCGCCCCGCCCGGAGGAGTAATTTCATTAGGAGCCCTGGCAGCTGGCAGAGGCCACCCCGCGAGGCCCGCGGACAGAATTTCTTTATGGAGATGAGAAGTAGGAATATGAAAATTTAAGCCGGAGCGGATGTAATTTAACTTTGCATTATTTATCGGGGACACAAATCCTTTCTAATATTGGCGGCTTTGGGGGGGCCGGCCACGTCGCTGGGGCCTCTGGGAGGGGGCAGCGGGCAGGCTGCGTTCCACCCTCTCTGCCTCCGAGAAGGCGACGGGGGCTTCGGGGGCACCGCTGGGCCGGCGTCGAAGGTGCAGGTGCGGCCAGGGGTTTGGGCCCAGCAGGTGCGGCTGGGAGGCGGGCATCAGGTGCGCCCCAGGTCGGGGAGGGTGGCGCCTCCTGCGAGTGTCGGACCTGAACCTGCCCCCAGCTGGGTCCTCAGCAGACCTCCCGGGGGCTGGCCTGGGGCGGAGCCGAGCCTCTTTCCCCAGGGGGCCACAGTGACAAAGCCGCATGCCCCGGGCGACTTAAGGACAGACACATCCACCGCCCAGCTCTGAAGCCCAGAGCCACACAGCTGGCTCCTCCGCCCCAGGCCCTCTCCTGCCTCCGGTGGTACCCAAGGTCCCTGGGGCCCCTTGTCTCCAGAAGCGTCACCCCACCTCTGCCTCTGTCCTCAAGAGCCATCCTCCCCCCGTCCCGAGTCCCTCTGCTCAGAAGGACACTCGCAGGATCAGGGTCCCCCCGACCCAGCCTGACCTCCTTCTCACTTGATTACACCTGCAAAGACCGGTTTCCACAGAAGTTTCCCTCCGCAAGTACTGGAGGCGAGGCTTGAGCATCTTGGGGGGGGGGGCGTGACTCAGCGCCCCCCCCAGGGGAGGGGGAGGGCCCGTCATCTCAGCCCCAGAGAACTCCCGGGGTAGGACACCCCAGTGCGAAGTGGGGCAACGAACCAGTAATTTATTCTGTGCTCTGGAATGTTTGTTTTTTCCCCATAGAAAAGATTATTCAGTGCAATTTGTTTTAAAAAAAAAATATTCAAGTAACTCAAAAGTCTAATTATTGAGTCCGCTGGTGGGCTAGCGGGTTAAGGAGCTTGAAAAAAAAGAAAAGTAGTTGGAATCGCAAGGCAGCTTAATTACTCATGAGCAAAGACAAAACCAGAAAACAGGCAAACAGGCAGGGTCCTTAAACCCCAAACAGGAAGTGGCCCCAGACTTGACTCTGGGTTTGCCTGAGCTAAATCTGCTTCCTGCCACGGACACAGGGCGAGAGGCCATGGGCTCTGCGGCCCCTTTCAGGCCCCTCCACTCAAGGCCACTGCCCTGGGCGCTGCACCCAACCGCTGTACCAAGGCAGTCGGGAGCTGAGGGCACAAACTCCCGCTGGGGCACAGAAGCAAGGGGGCAGCCCTGCCCCTCCAGCCCCCCCCGCCCCCCGCCCCCCGGCCCTTTAACCCCTCTCACATCAGCGACTGGCAGGCGGGGAGGGGGTGGCGTGCAGTCTGGAGCTGGTTCCCTTGAAAAATCCTTCAGAGGGTTTGTTAAAGGACAGTGACAGGAGGCGGGCCGGCCAGGCCTCTTGGGGTCGGGGCTCCCGCCTGCCCAGACCCTCGTGGGCCGCCTGTCCCCCACCGGCTGGCTGCAGCCCACGCACAAAGGGCCAGATGGACCAGCCGGACGGCCAGATGCGGGGGTGGGGGGTGCAGGCCCCCGGGGTGGGTGTGGGGCCAGCTCGCCAGGGTCAGGCCCCCAGACCCGCCGGGAGCCCTCCAGCTCCTCAGCGGGGGTGGGGGGCACAGGCCTGCGCTGGGGCCACGGGAGGGGCACAAAAGTCATCGAGTTAAGGGTGGCACGGAAGTGGGGGACCAGCAAAGGGCCCCCAAAGCCTTGGCGTGAGACGGGACCGCAGAGGGAAGGCAGAGGCCTTCTCTGAGTGAGGTTGACGATGACGCGACACAGAACTGGTTCACGGTTCTGGGCCTGTGCCCCACGCCCCACGCCCCGCCTCCCGGTTTGGACCCGCCCTCCAGCCCCGTCCACCAGCTGCTCCCCAGGGCGCCCCCTCTGGGCCCCACCAGCCATCACCTCCGCAGACGTGTGTTCCAGAGCCTGGCTGAAAGCTGCCCACACCCAGCACCTCACCCCAGGTGCCCCCCCGACACCCGGCCGAGGCGCTTCCACCCAGCCCCTCCCGGGGCGGTCCCTTGCCCCTGTCAGGGATCCCCAGTCCTGCCCAAGCCCCTGGCCCCACTTTCCCACCGCGGCCCAGGCCGCCAGCGGGCTCTGCAGGTTAAAGCTTTGCCCAGAGCACCCGGGAGCCTCTGGGAGCGGGAGCCTCGGGGCTGCAGTTGGAGAAATTCCACAGGACCAGGCCGGGCACGCGGGGAGCGGAGAGCTCGGGGCGGGGTGGGGTGCGAGCCCCCCAGCCGTGCTCAGAGCCCCATCAGAGACTCCGCGGTGGCGGAGTAGGCTCGGGGGAAGGGAGCTTTCCAGAAAGGAAGAGGATGGCTGCACAGGGCTGTCCCCAAGGTCACAGGCGGCCCTGGCGAAGGAGATGCTGCCCCGCCCCCAGCGCGGCCGGCCTGCAGCTTGGACTGCGGGGTGCCCAGGGAGGGCAGGCTGTGTCCTCGCCTCGCCAGGGCCCCCTGCCCCCCCCCCCCCCGGGCTGAGGAGCCGGCAGCCCCAGGAGCGCAGTGCACGCGGAGGAAGGGGACGGACAGTCAGCACTCGCATCTCAAGAGGGGCACCTGCCGGCCCGGGGAACAGCCAAGGGGTGACACCCAAGAGAAGAAGCAGGTCACAGAGCGGTTGTGCATAGAGTCAACCCGCGTGCAAGACATAACGCACGCGGCACGGCGAGCAAAGCATGGAAGAAGCAACACCGGCTGGGGTGCGGTGTGTCCTGTTTTCCAAATTTTGCACGATGAGCGTGTATTCCACTTATCAGCAAAACCGAAGCCATTCGGTTGGTTAATACACCGGTGTGCAGGTGGCCTCCCCCCGTCTGCTTCTGGGGTGAGCAGGCCAGTTCCAGAGCCCGGGAGCGGGGACAGGAGGCCAGGACCCCCAGGGAGGGCCCCCACAGCTCCCGCCACCACCCGCCCGTCTGTCGTTCACACGCCTGGCGGGGGCCCAGTGGGCCTCAGCGGTGACACCAGCTCGCCCAGCTCCTGCGTATCCCGTGCGCCCATATTTCACAGCCCGACAGCCTCTCCGCCAGCCGGCCAGCTCCTCCCGCAGAGTCCTGACGTCTGATGTCACCTGAAGGACTAGGAAAGAATTCCGCCCACCTAAGTTATGACCCGACTTGCAGCAGCCAAGGCCACCCTTAAATTTTCTGCCTCGTTATCCGTCTCTGCCCGGAGGCCGCGTGTCCAGCTCCCACCCCCACCGGGCTTCATTTTAACTAATAGGACACTTAGTTTAATGAGGAGAGTTTGCATAAGTGGAACCTGCTAATTAAATTTTAAGCCTTGTCATTCTAAAGATTAGCGGGAGCTCGGAACAAAGCTCGGGAGAGGAAGCCGCCCAACCCCAAGGAAAGGCCCGCCAGGGGTCTTAGGTGCAAACTGCCTCCAGGCCTCTGGCTGGCCAGCCCCAAAGGCACCTCCTGGAAGACGCAGGAGACTCCTGGCCCCAGGACAAGCCTGGCTCTTGAGGTCACTGCTGGGGGGTGATGGTGGGGGCTGCTGTCCCCATACCCCACCCTGGATGCCAGGCTCCAGGTGGGCGCAGGGCTGGTGGCTCCCTCCTAGGGGCCAGCACTGCGGCCACAGCTTTTCAGGAGGAAGCCGTCACGGGAGGTGGCGCCCCGTGGGGGCTCCGGCGTCCCATCGCTCCCTCCACTCACCTGCCATCACCCGGGACCTGTGCCCCCAGCTCAGAGCTGGCGGTGACTGGCCTGCCCCCAGAGAGGCCATGGAGAGCCCTTCCAGCGTGCAGAGGCCACCTGCCCCGCACAGCCAGCACTGTTCCCCCAGCAAAGAAAGAAACCGGGGTGAGGCGAGGGGGAACAGCATGTGAAGAGAGTGTGTGTCACATGTCACCACAACACACTGGAACGTCACAGGTCGCGACCTCTGACCTTTCTGGAGGTCAAACTGGCTACGGCCAGGGCAGGCTGGCCTGGGAACAATAGCCAACGGCCTCTTGTAGAGCTTTTGATGGGGCCAGGAACAGAGCCATTCCACAAATGACTGCCAGGCCCAGGGCTGGGGCTGGAAATGCACTTCCTGTCCTGACAAGCCCTTTCCTGGAGGGGACAGGGCCCTAAGTCCCATTCCTGTCACGTGCTGGAGGCCGCTGTCACCAGGCAGCTGTACTCAGCTAGGGAGGGTCCCTCTGGCTTGCAGGTGGGGGCCTGGATGCCAAGCACAGGCGCCCTGTCCCCCTACCCCCTGCTGACCCTGGGGGGAGGCACTTCCAGAGACCACGCGGGGAGAGGGGAGCATGTGGGAGAGGGGTGGCTGACCCGGTGACCCACTCGAGGAGGGGCTTTGGGGGAGGCTGTCACCAGCCCCACAATCACAGGGCCTCCTCTTTGCCAACCGCCTGTGGGACGGGCCGGCTGGGGAGGGGTGAGAGGTGCCCCCTTTTAAAAACTGAGGTGAAGGTCACGTAAAATGAAATTATATATTTATTTATTTTTATATTTCTTTAGTTTTTCCTTTTGGCCTAACCCGCAGTATGTGGAAGTTCCTGGGCCGGGGACTGAACCCACCCCACGGCAGTGACCTTGCCAGATCCTTAACCCACTGAGCCACCAAGAAACTCCACAGTAACCATTTAATTTAATTATTTTTTTTTTGCCTTTTGTCATTTTAGGGCCACACCCGTGGCCTGCGGAGGTTCCCAGGCTAGGGGTCTAATTGGAGCTGTAGCCACCGGCCCACAGCACAAGCACAGCAATGGCACGTCTGAGACCTACACCACAGCTCACAGCAATGCCGGATCGTTAACCCACTGAGCAATGCCAGGGATCGAACCCGCAACCTCATGGTTCCTAGTGGGATTCGTTAACCGCTGTACCACGACAGGAACTCCTAAAATTTTTTTTTTTTCTTCCTAGGGCCTCACCTGTGGTATAAGTAAGTTCCCAGGCTAGGGGCTGAATCGGAGCTGCAGCTGCCGGCCTGCACCACAGTCACAGCAACATAGGATCTAAGCTGGATCTGAAACCTCCCCAGAAGCTTTCTACAACACCAGATCCTTAACCCACTGAGTGAAGCCAGGGATAGAACCCACATCCTCACAGACACTATGTCAGATTCTTAACTAGCTGAACCACCAGGGAACTCCCACATTAAACCTTTTTTTTCCCATTACTTAATGAATTTTACTACAATTATAGGTGTACAAAAATCATCACAACCAAATTTTTATAGCATTTCCATCTCAAACCCTCAGTGCATCACCCCACCCCCCAGATTGTCTTATTTGGAAACCAAAGGTTTTCCAAAGTCTGTGAGTCATTGTCTGTTCCGCAAAGAAGCTCGCTGTGTCCTTTTTTTAGTTTCCACATGTAAGCAGTAGCATTGGATGTTGCTGTCTAATTGTCTGACTGGTTTCACTTCGCATGATAATTTTTAGGCCCATCCATGTTTCTATAAATGTTGTTATTTTGTTTCTTTTAATGGCTGAGTAATATTCCATTGTGTGTATGTACCATATCTTCCCTGTCCACTCCTCTGTCGATGGGCATTTAGGTTGTTTCCATGACCTGGCTGTTGCATAGAGTGCTGCAGTGAACACTGGAGCACATGTGTCTTTTCTTTTTTTTTTTTGTCTTGTTGCTTTTTCTAGGGCCGTACACAGCCATATGGAGGTTCCCAGGCTAGGAGTTGAATCGGAGCTGTAGCCACCGGCCTACGCCACAGCCACGGCAATGTGAGATCTGAGCCACGTCTGCGACCTACCCCACAGCTCATGGCAACGCAGGATCCTTAACCCACTGAGCAAGGCCAGGGATTGAACCCCCAACCTCATGGTTCCTAGTTGGATTCGTTAACCACTGAGCCATGACGGGAACTCCTAGAGTACATGTGTCTTTTCGAGTCATGGTTTCCTCTGGATAGATGTCCAGGAGTGGGATTGCTGGATCAAATGGTAATTCTGTTTTTAGTTTTCTGAGGAATCTCCATACTGTTTTCCACCATGGTTGCACCAAATTGCATTCCCACCAACAGTGTAACAGGGATCCCTTTTCTCCACACCCTCTCCAGCACTTATTATTTGTAGACTTTTTGATGATGGCCATTCTGGCTGGCGTAAGGTGGTACCTCATAGTGGTTTCGATTTGCGTTTCTCTAATAACGAGTGATGTTGAACATCTTTTCATGTGTTTTTTGGCCATCTGTATGTCTTCTCTGGAGAATTGTCTGTTTAGATTTCTGCCCTACATTAAACTTTTTAAAGCATATGAGCTGCCTACCAATTAGACCTAGTCCAGTAACATGCCATCACCCCACAGAACCCCGAAGCCCTTAGAATTCACTCCCTAAGCCCGCCCACCCCATCGCCACTAGTCTGCTTTCTGTCTCTGTGGACGCACCTGTCCTGGACATTGAATAGAAGCTGAATCACACAGTGTGTGGCCTTTTGAGTCTGGCTTCCTTCATCCAGCACCTCGTTTCCAAGGGTCACCGGCATCACCGTGTGTCCACGCCCCATTCATTCCTTCAGCTAAACTCTACCCCACGGTGTGATGGACATTTTCAAATTCGCATACGCACTGGCGCCACTTAGGCCCTCTCGCCTTTCGGCTGCTGCCCACCTGCTTGTGCAGGTGTCTGTCTGAGTCCGTTTCCAGGTCCTTTGGGTTTGATGTAGGCGTGCGGGCGCTGGACCACTTGCTGATCCCGTGTTTACACTTTTTTTTTTCTTTTTAGGGCTGCACACGTGGCATAGGGAAGTTCCCAGGCTAGGGGTTGAATCTGAGCTGCAGTAGCCAGCGGCATACATCACAGCCACAGCAACGCCAGATCAGAGCCGCATCTGTGACCTACACCACAGCTCACAGCAACGCTGCATCCTTAACCTACCGATCAAGGCCAGGGATTGAACCTGCGTCCTCATGGATACTAGTCTGGTTCGTTACCGCTGAGTTAGGGGTTTTGGAACCCCCGAACCCTCTTCCTCAGCGGCTTTACCCCGAGCATCCCCACCAGCCTTGCCCGGGCTCCGATTTCTCCCCTCCCGCCGCCCTGAGGGCATGGAGTAGCGCCTCCTGGGGGCAGATACGAGCTGGAGCGGGGCATTTGGATCTGAGCTGCCTCCAACCCCTTCTGGGTTCCCCACCCCAGCCTACATTGGAAAACGCTCCATGCAGAAGCACGGGACTCACCGGGCCCAAAACCTCAGCGCAGAATCTGTTTCCCCGACCCACAACCGGGTCCCACAAGTTAGGAAGAAAGTCCTGGGCCACCCTGTCTCAGGGCAGGTCTGAGCCAACCCGGCCAGGGCACCTTGACCTCTGTGACAAGGGGCTGGAGGTGCCACCCCTGATTCGCCTGTCCTCGTACTCCGGGCGGTGCGTGTAAGTGTGCCTGTGGCTGGCGTGTGCGTCTGTGCTGCATGAAACTCGGCTGGCGAGTCCTGAGCAGGCAGGGGCGGGGCGGGGGGCGGTCAGCTGGGGTTCCGCGTCCTCCGTGGGATTTGCCCTCAGAGCCTGAGGAAGGGGGCTCAGGTGCCACCCCAGGGGTCGCTGAGCACTCCCCCCAGCCCGTTGCGGCATCGCCTTGGCAAGGAGGCTGTATCTGCCCGGGGAGGCTGAGCGGCCACCCACAGCCACAGGGCCGCAGGGTCCCAGAGCCGGTTACCCCGCCTGGTGCTCACCGGGGGTCCTTTACCACAGCCAGGTGGGACTCAGCGGGGAGCCCAGGGCTTCCCCAGGCTGTGACTCTCGGGGCTCAGGGACCTAGCTTACCCCCAGCTCTGAGGTCGGCAGGTGGAGCCCCAACAGCTTGGCTGGGCTCCTGGGAACCCGCGGAACTGAGGGGTTTGAGGGCTGTGTCTGGGGGCTGGCGGCCACTCCTCCACGCCCAGTGACACACGCACACCCGCTCCACACACTGGCGAACAGCCAGCACACACAGGTGCCTCGCAGACTGGCGGTTCTGCAGAATCTGAACTTCTCTCACAGGCTTGGCCTTGGTCTCCATCCGAGCGGTGCCCTGTGACAGTTGCTTCCTACTTCCTATTTTCGAAGGCCGAGAGGGGGCTCCGCCGGCCAAGAGGGAATATTTTTATGGTAAAAAATGAGTGGTGTTGCATCAGCTACAAGGTGGGGGTGGGAGCCGTCACCGCAGGTCGCCCAGGGAGACTGATGAAAATTCTGCTTATGAAGTCGCTGCTCCCCCATTAATTAGGGGGGAGGGGGGCGCTCGGTGCCACCGCGCACCTCGCCCACGGCCAAAAGCTTGTCAACACTTCCCACGAAGAATGAAAATGTAAATAACTTTCAGATTTTTCAATGTCACCAAGGTATGGAAAAAGGTCGGGACGCTGGGCGCCATTTATCTCGTTGCGGATTTAAAGAGCTTTTTTCTATTAAATTTCTTAAAATTAATGTTTTATGTTGCTCAGAGTAATTTAAACAATTATGGGCTTAAAGAATTGATCATTACAGGCCCCAGGATGCAGCGCTCCAGGCTGATTCCTTTGAAAACGCACTGATTTATCGTGTTGCTACTCAACCAGGCAACCCCCAGGGGGCTGGACCCCAGCCCCTCCTGCCCCAGTGGGGGGGTCAGTCCCCAAGACAAACCCAGCCCTTCTGCAGGCAGGGGGGAGGGGGAGTTGAGGCTGGCAGGGGGGCCCGTGTGTCCCCCGGTCCCCAGGAGGAAGAGGTGTCTCTGATTTGGGGGGGGGGTCTTGGCGTCTCCAACTCCTGTGCACGTTTTCTAGTTAAAAGGAAAGAGGTCCTTTTATGTATTGGCCAAGATGATTTTTACTATTCAGGCCTTTACCTTCGATCATACACAAGTCGTCAGGTTCATTCAAAAGTTAACAAAGACGTGTTGCTAAGTCAACTTGAGGATCCCACTTGCGTTAGTATTTAGCTAATTATTATAATAAAGAGGTCATTGTTTTTAAAAAGTTAACAAGCCCTGCGCTCCGGGAGAAGTGGTTCCTGCTTCCCCGCCAGGATGCTGCCTCGGGTGCGGATCCTGGGCGGGTGCGGCGCCGCCCCTCCCCCAAACAGGCGCCGGTTTCCCGCCCCCGCGCAGCCCTGCCCCCAGTCCCCGCCGCCCCGCCCCCAGTCGCCCCGGCCCCGCCCCCAATCCCCCTCCCTGCGCCCCCGCGCCCGCCCTTTCCCCCTCCGCTTCTCGCCAGAGGCACCCGGAGCCGGTTGCACGCGGAAGCGGCCGGGACCAGCAGCGGCCTGGCCCCTCGTGGGCGGATCCCCTCTGAGACCCCGGGGCCAGACCTAGGACTCAGGGCTGGGCGCCACCCGCCTAGCTCCCTAAGGGGAAGGGGCGCCCGTGACCCGCATTCTGGGCAGACACCCACAAGCGCCTAGATGCTCCGCGCGGTCACCCTCCGCCCAGTCGTGGTCTCCAGGTGACCCCTGCAGACGGTCCCCGAAAGGTGGAGCGCCCGCCTTCCCCTGCAGAGCGCCCGCAGCCTGAGGTCTTCCCCACATGAGGTCTGCCCGCCCCCCGCCTCCTCTCCCGGGGTCTCCAGTCTGGGGTCACGTCTGCGGGCTGAGCGGGACGAAGGTGCGAGCGCGTGGCTGCCCGGGGGGGCGTGAGCCGAAAGGGAGAGCGGGGGGCAGGTGCCCCTCTCAGACGGGGAATCGGACCCGCGAGGTGTGCAAAGGAGCGCAGTCCGGGTAACCGAGGGTCCGACGCCCCTGCGCCCCCATCCGCCAGGCCCGACCTGGGCTCCAGGCGTGCCCTCTCCTCCCCGCGCCCTGGGGGTTGGGTCTGGGGCCCCGGACGCCGTCCCCGACGCGCCGCCAGCTGGAGGGAGCGCCGCCCGGACGTGCAAACAGGCGGAGAGCCCCGCGGGACACTTAGCACTTTATTAACCTGTCAGCGCCTGAAAGGTCCCCGTCGGGGGAGGTCTCCAGGCTGGGGGGTGGGGGGCGTGACTTGAGGATTTATTTATATGCCTCAGGGGGCTGCCAGGCCAGGCAGGCTCCCTCCCTTGGCAGCCAGGGCCCCCTCCCCAAATTCAGCCCCTTTCCCCTCAGGGGCTCCCTCGGCCAGAAAAAGTCCAAAGTGGTTCCCTCTGGGACCGGCCCCACCTGCAGCTGGGCCACGCCCCTTTGGCCCCCAGTTGGGGCCACCTCTGCTCTCCATGGGTCCCCGTGGCTAAGGTGCCTCCCACCCCCACCTCTGCCTGGCACACCTGCCGCTCTTCCCTGGGGCCTCCTCCGGACTGAAGGGCCATCCGGGCCTCTTCCCCCTCCCCCCGAATTCCTCCTGAGGGCCTCCGTCCCTAGATATCCTGGCCCCCCTGTGCCCGGGGGCTGCCAGCAGCCTTCCTCCCGGCAGGGCCGCAAACTCCAGTCCTCGGAGGCCGCAGTGGGCGCTGGCCAGGGAGCTGGCCCTGCTGGGGCGGCTGGGGCGGCTGGGGCTGGGCGCGACTCGACCGGAGCTTCTTGGACTGCCTGGCCAAGGGGACTTCTGGGGAGCTCCCCTTGTCCTTTCCCTCATGGGGGACCCTCAGTCTAGCCCCCACGCTCCGGGAGCCTGTTCTCCCGCCCACCTCGGTGCCACGCGTCCAGTGAAGGACACGGAGCCAGGGCTCTGCCCCGGACTAGGGGGGGTGTCACTGACCATCTTTTTATGTCTCCCCCTGGGGGGGTTGTCGTCTCTGTCTCCACAGGAGGAAAGTGGGGGCCGGGGGGGGGCAGGTCGCTTGCCCAGGGTCACATAGCGAGTTAGCAGCTGGCTAGGGCTGGAGTCCAAGTTGGAGAGACCCCCACAACCACAGATCTCCTGACAAGTTGACTCCGGCAGCGCCCCTCCCCCGGCTGAAGCCAGCTCCAAGCTGGGAGCAGTCGGGTCACCTGGCTGCCCCAGCTGAAGCATCTCCCGGGGACAGAGCGGGGAGCCCAGCACCTCTGCCCACGGCTGGGCGGTCTGCTCTCCCCCCTCCGTTCCCGGGCCCAGATGTCCAGCCAAGATCCAGGAGCCAAGGGGCCCCCATTCACCCCGGGTGCATCCCTGGCCGGGAGCCAAGAGCTACTCCAAAGCGGCTCCCAGCTTTCAAAGAACCGTGTCCCGCCCCCCGACCTGCACCCCCGTCCCCCGTTAAGGACATGAACCTTCCAACGACCGTAACTGACAAATTTATTGAAGTCTGGGAAAGAACCGATGGTCAGAGAGTAAATAAAAGCCGGGGGATGGACGTTCACAGAACCAACAGGTAGCTCGGGATGCGGCTGGAGGGACGCCTTGTCTCCACAGCCGCCCGCCTCTGTGTCCGCGGCGGAGGCCCCCAGCCTCCTCCAGCGGGGCGTCCGATCCTCCGGCAGTCCGCGCCCGCTTGCTGGAGTGGGGGACCTGGGGCCGTTGGGCGACGGAATCGGAAATCGGAGGGCTGGGCTTGGCCTGGTCGCTGAGGATCCGAGCGGCTGAGACCGGGCGCAGGGACGGAGAGCGAGTCTGGGCTGAGAGGGAGCTCCTGGAGGGCTCAGAGCGCGGCTCGCCCCCAGGGCGGTGGAGTCTGGAGACAGAAAGATCTAGAGCCGGGTGTCCCGGGGGGAGGGGCGGGGGAGGAGGATCCTGGGGAAGGCAGAGGTGGGGGCGGCGAGATCCCCAGAGGGACACGGCCGTGGCCTCCCCACTGCCGCCTGGACAGACAGACCTCTCTCTGAACTCGAGTGCGAGGGCCGGGGGCTACGGAACTCACACACAGGACGCTGGGAAACGAAAGCACAATTCGTATTATTCTTTAATTTTAAAAATTAAAGCGTTTTCCGGCCTGAGGGCTGTGCTGGGCTGGGCTGGGGAGAGCCCCCCTCCCCAGCCTCTGGGGGGTGGCATTTCCTGTCTGGAAAGAGCAGCAAGCACTCGGTTAATTTTGGTTGCTAAGGGGAGGAATCTCTTACGAAGCAAGGCTTGCCGAGCAGCCACCCCGTGGGCCCCGCCGCTTGTCCCAGAAGGAGCCTCAGGACCAGAGCGCCAGGCCGGCGCTCCGCGGAGACCAGCCCTCCCAGGTCCTCAGCCTGTGCCCCGCCGGTGGCCGCGCGTCCCGCTGAGGTCCAAGGCGTCGGAAGGCAGCGCGCAGCTCCCGACCACCCAGCCAGGGGCAGCGCTCGCGAGTCCATGTCCGGCGCTCCGCGGAGCTGGGGCCTCAGTCAGAACTGAGCGTGGTCCACCTCGTCCAGCCAGGAGGCGGGGCTGGCGGGGAAGTCGGGGTAGCCCCCACTGCTCCCCGTGGACAGGTCGGAGCTGGGTCCATTGCCGGCCAGCACCCTCATGGGTGGGGGCCCACCTGGGGCTCCCGCCGCGGGCACGAGCCCCAAGCCAGCATCCGGGTACACCAAGCTGGAGAGGAGGGGCTGGGGGCCGGGCAGGCTCTGCAGCGCGGCGGGCGACGAGGGGACACCGTAGGGGCTGCCGGGCCGCAGCTCTCCGTACTGCTCCGGGCCCGCCAGGCCTCCGTGCTCCAGCGGGAAGCTGCCAGGGGCCCCCGCAGGCCGGCCCAAGGCCGGGGCAGGCTCTCCTAGGCTGCCATAGAGGCCGTTGGCGGGGCCCATTTCGGCCATGGACGGCTCGTCTGCAGTGGAGGCAGGGGGCACTGCTCAGTGCCCACCCCCCCATCTGGCCCCTCCGTGCTCCCTGCGGTGGGGGGGTCCTGCCCCACCTCATGCAGCAGGTGCGCCCGCCCCTGTCTCAGCCCTCCGCCTCCCAGCTTGCCGGGCTCAGTCCCACACGATGCTTAAGGAACAGAGGGCTCCCTGGTGGGAGCAGGGCCAGGAACAGGCCAGTCTGCACCCAGGGTTCCAGTAGGGTCCCAGGGTCGCGTGGGGAGGGTGACGCAGAAACCACCACCCTGATTTTGCAGACAAGTTAACTGAGGCCCAGAGAGGCTGGGTAAGCAACCTAAGGTCACGACGGAGCCAAGGTCTCCGAGGACGGACAGTAAGGGGTGGGGTGGGGGGGTCGCCCTGGTTTGGGAAGAAGAGATAATCAGGTTCCAGAGAGAAGGGCGGACCCTCCCCCCAACCCCAAGCAACTGGGACTTTTTATCACCCCGAAATTGCTGCTGCCGCTTTCCTAAAAGTCCACAAGTGCCGGGACCAAAGACGCGGTCCAGACCCGCTCCCTCCCTGCCTCGGGTCCCGGGCGGTGGGGCGGGGGAGCAGCGGCCCTGAGAGGCCAAACCGCAGGGCTCTGCACGGGGACGGGGCCTATAAACGACTGTCTTATCAGTGAGGCTGAAACCGCGGGAACTCAGACTTTCCGGCTGCCTGCACCCAGTCGACGCAGCGCTGTCCCGACTCTGGGGGTGCCGCCCCCGCCTGCCCGCCGTACCAGTGAATGAGACCTCGGCGTCACTGTCCTGCCCCTCCTCCTGGACGCTGTCCTTGTCCGACTTAGGGCCGCCGCGGGCGCGCTTCATGTTGCGAAAATACTGGCCCCAGCGCTGGCGGCCCGCGTCCTTCTTGAGCCTCTTTTCCTTGGCCCGGCGGTTCTGGAACCACACCTGCGGGGCGGGGGCGGGGGCGGGTGAGCGGCCGGGGATCTGGGACCCGAACCAGGGGCCGGGGCCGCGGGCGGACGCTGACCTGCACGACGCGCATGTCCAGGCCGGTCTCGGAGGAGAGCTGCTCGCGCACGTGGCGCGCGGGCTTCGGGGATGTGTTGTAGGCGCTCTTGAGCGTCTCCAGCTGCTTGGCGGTGATGGTCGTGCGCGGCCGCTTGGCCGTGGCCTCGGCCTCTGCACCGCGGGGGAGCCGTGAGCCTGGGCCTCCTCCCGCCGCCGCCGCCACCCAGCGCTCCCACCCTCCACCGAGGCCACCCCCGCCGCGACCACCTGCCTCGGCCGCTGAGGCCAGAGGGTTTCTCGGGACGCGGACGCTGGGGGCAATGGAGAAAGAACTCGAAAACGCAGTGGTGGGGGCAGGGGGGCTGTTGCCGCCTTCCTTAGAGACCCGAGGCCCTGGAGTCAACAGACTAGGGGCTCCCCCACGGGTTTCTCTTTGTTCCGAGGGTGCCGGATCCTCATCGCCAGGATTTAGGACGATCGTTCAGACCCGCAGTGTTAATCCGCGTCATTCAGACCCACCGCCCTGCGCTCCCGCGAGAGGCGGCCCCTAAAACCGCAGGCCCCCCAGCTTTCCCGGAGCAGAGGTGCCCACCAGCTCGGGGGTCTGGGGCGGGCGCGCCCCTCCGCCCCAGCCGGGTGGGGCTCCCCTTCGCCGAGGGCTGTGGAGGTGAGGGTCCCACCGCGCCGACCCGGACCGGCCTCCGAGGGAAGGAGGGGCGGGCCCTGCCCCCGCCGACCCGGCGACCGTCGCGCCCGCCCGCTGACCTCGCTGCTTGGCGGTCTCGTAGTCGGCCTTGCACACGAGCCGGCTGTCCTCCATGAGGTAGAACTCGTCGCCCGTGGCCAGCTGCCGCTTGCACACGACGCAGGCGAAGCAGTGCAGGTGGTACACGAAGTCCTGGGCGCGGCGCACCACCTGCGTGGGCGGGATGCCCAGCTGGCACGCGGCGCACTTGGTCCCGAAGCGCCTGCGGGACGCACAAGGCGCGGCTCAGCGCGGCGGGCGTCTCCTTCGCCCCGAGCGGGTCGGAGAGCAGCGAGCGCGGCGCCGCGCGGGGCGCTTCCCGGAGGGAGGCCCGCCCGGCCCTGCCCCCGGCCGCCTGCCCGCCCGCGGCCCGGCAGAGCGGCAGAGCCGCACGGACTCCGGGGAAGCGGATCCGGAGGCCCTGGGGAGCACGGCCGTCCCCTGTGCGGGCTCAGGAAGGGGCATTGGAAGGGGCAGCGCCGGCGGGTCAGGTGCCTGAGATTCCAGAGGTCTGTGTCCGGCAGGCGCCCCGTCCCCATCGTTTAAGGACAAAACAAGACCAAAATGAAGGGAGAGGAAGCCCAACAGAGTTCCACATACTTGGGGTCCTCTTTTTAGCAACCACTTCAATGAATCAGGAAATTAATTACTTTGAAAAACTGCTAATGTGCCGGCCCAGCTGCCAACGGAAAGGCCCCGGAAGCGCCTTGCCTGGGGAACAGGAGGGGGTCTGGAGAAAGGAGCTTTCGGGGAAAGGAGCTTGGTTATTGTGGGGTCCAGGGAGGGCCTCGGGGTGGCCCCCCTTCCACAGAGCAGACCGCAGCAACGCCCCCCGCCCCAGCAGCAGCCGGGCTCACTTGAAGAAATCGTCCTTGCAGTAGACGCTCTCTCCGCGGCTGAAGCAGCGCTCGGCCAGCGGCGTGTGGCAGTCGCTGCACTTGAGGCACTTGCTGTGCCAGTGGCGGTCCAGGGCCTTGAGGATGAAGCGGTCCAGGATGTGCTGGTCGCAGCCGGCGCACAGCGGGAGCTCTGCGGGCCGAGGAGTCCCGCGGTCATGGGCACAGACCGGGAGGCCTCCAAGTCACCGTCCCACCCCAGCCCCCCCGGACCAGGGCCGCGGAGGGGGCCTCCGTCCCCGCGCGCCCTCATCCGCAGCCGGCTTGAGCTCAGGTTCAGGGAGTGCGGGGCCTGGAAGTCCGCAGCCTGGCCCACAGCTAAAGTTCAGGACAAATGAAACAGGTCTAAAGAGACAAGCCCACGAGCAGGAAGGTGCCCAGGCCATCCCGTGAGGCCTGATACCGTCAGTCGCAAAATGTTTCCAGTGCACAGAAGTGCACGCTGAGCTCAAGCGAACACCCCGACCCTTGGGCTCTCTGAGGCTGGGCTGGGAGTCGGGGCCTCAGCATCACCAGAGGCCAGGCACGTGTGGCTTGTGGGGCGCTCACCACCCAGGTGCCGTCACTACCTGCACAATTCAGCAGAGACACCTTGCTGGTGTGGCTGCCCAGCCCCGCGGTCCTGTCCGCAGGCACCAAAGTGAAAGCTGGTGTCCCGTCTCTGGGCGGCCGTGAGGCTACCTGCGAGTGGACTGGACCCCCGAGCACACAGTAGGTGATTTGCCCTCCCCACAGAGACACTTGGGTTCCCGCTGCTTCTGCTCCCCGGGGACTGCAGGCCAGCAGGGAGACCAGGCAGGCGGAATGCAGGGGGTGCCTTCCAGAGCCACAGGCCCACGAGGGGCCTTCAGGGTCTCCATGGGGTGTGGACCCCTGTTAATTTAGAGAAGGTCTCCGAAGAGGAGAGAGCCATGAGCAGGAGCTGGAACCACACAAGCATCGCGAGGGCTCACCACACCGCTTCGCTGCCGGCACAGCCCCCAGCCCAGGCCGGCCCGCGCTGGGTAGAAGGGCCAGAGAGGGGTCTCTCCCTGCCCCGGGCTGAGAGCGAGTGGCTCAGCCTCCCGCCCACAGCCCTAGGAACTCCGCGAAGGACGCGGTCCCGCGTCGGACAAAACCGCGGCCCTGGGGGCAGGGCCTGGGAATCTGCTGCCCACCCCGGCCCCCCATCCGGGCTGGCGATGGCAGGACGGCAAGGACCCCCGCCCAGGCCGATGGCTGGACAGGCCTGCGTGCCGCAGATTCAGCACCGCGGCCCGGACAGCGCCCCGACCGGGCTACCCCTGGAGCCCGCGGCCGGCAAAAGCCGCTCCCGCCGCGCCCCTCGCGCTCGCGCGAAGCCCCGGCGGCCCGGGTCTTACGCTGCATGGCGACTCCAGCCTTGGCGGGGTCTCCTACCCTCAGCGCCGGCGGGGCCCAACAGAACCTTGCGCGCCGTTGCGCTCCGAGCCCGCGCCCCTCCCTCCCTCCCTCCCTCTCGGCCCTCCCACCTTTTCCTCCCAGCTCCCGTGGCCGCCCCTCCCAGGAACCGGCGGAAAATAAATAAATAAGTAGGAGCCGGATGAGACCCCTTAGCCTGGAGGCAACCCCTTTCCCACCGGCCCCATCCCTGCACCCCCCTGCCCAGGGCCACCTCTGTCCCCATCCTGCCGGTCCCGCCTGCTTGGAAGCCTGTATCGAACCGTCCCAGTTCAAGGGAGCCAAGGCGCCGGGGGCGAGACTGCGGCCCCCCGCAAGCTGGAGGCTTTCCTGTAGGAGGACTAGCCCGGAGTGGGCCAACACAGCAGGTGCCTGTAGGTGCAGACACCGAAATCCCAGCTGGGGACCATCCACCGCCAGGATGCAGCTCCGTGCTGGCCCTTCCATCGGACACACTTCCCTTGGAAGGTGCGATGGTCTGGGTGCGAGCAGCCTTCCTGGGGACCTTCCTACCCCGTAGTCGCTGGGACCCACGTTTGCTCTCTGCACACTCCCCCCATCAGGGAGAGGGTGTCCTAGATCGGTCCTCGGACCCAGAGGCCCCCTGGCCAGAGCAGTACCAGCGCCAGGACCAAACACCCAAGAGCACAGCCCCAGGGGCCCAGGCAGGGGCGAGTTGCGCTAGGCCCTCGCAACACCCAGTCTGGCGCGCGTTCCCGGGCTCCCGCAGCCTCCGTGGCCAGGTCGGCAAGGAGCGAGGACCCTCAGGTGTCCCCGGGGTCCCCCTTCCCAGGCGCAGCCGCTCGGCCCGGCACCCACCTCGGCGCAGGTCCTCCCTCCGCGCCAGCAGCGCCAGCAGCAGGTCGCCGCCCGCCGACTCCCGGCTGGGACCCAGCTCCCCGCGCGCTTCCATGGGTCCCACCGCCCGGCGCCGCCGCTCTCGGTCCCTGAACTCTCCGGGGGGCCCGGCGAGACCACGACTTCGATGGCCCGAGGCCGGCGTCTGAACGGCTCCCGGCGCTGCTGGGCGCTGCGCCCGCCGGCCGCCCGGGGGCCCGGAGGCGCGGGCCGCGCGGGGGCGGGGCGGCCGGGGGGCGGGGCCGCGCGCGGGGCGGGGCCGGGGTCGCCGGGACGCGTCGGGGGCGTGTGCGGGCTTCGCGCGCCGGTGCGCCGAAGACCGCGGGGCTCAGACGCTGCCCCGAGGGCCCGGCCCGCAGGGGGAGGAGCCGGCCCGGAGCTGCCCGAGGGCGCTTCGCCGGGTCGCGCAAGTTCCTGGCCCCGCGCCGGCTTCGGGCGGAGGCCCGGGCTGGGGGCCCTGGGGGCGGGAGGGAGGGGGCCGGCTCCCACCGCCACTGAGGCTCAGACTCGAGGGCCGGAGCTGGGAGGCTTGGTCACAAAGTCGGGTCGCCCGAGCGCAGCCCGACCCCAAGAGGGTGGGTGTGACGCCCTAGGGCTCAGCGAAGCCACCAGGAGCCGGGCCGACCTCGGACTTTCCAGCTCTGAGCAGCTTCTGGGCCCCACCCATGAAACTACCGCCCGGAGCGGGTGCAGGGGAGGAGGGGAGTCTCCGGAGAAAAACCCGGCGTTCTCGGCTCCGACTCCAGAATGCAGCCAAGACGGACTCCAGGTCAGGAGGGAAGAAGCCGGGAGAGCCAGGGTCCGCTCTCGCTGCCCCCCACCGCAGCGCAGGAGGAAGGCTCCGTGCCCGATTTTCCCACACCCTGCCCCCAGTCCCAACAGGTGAGCTTGCAGGAACCCACCGTCCTCATCATGCGTGTAGGGACTGGCCTGTCCCGGAGGGCACACACCCAGGCCAGGTCAGCCCCTGCAGTCGCCCACAGTCAGGACACAGCGGTGGCGGGCGGTGGCGAGGGCAAGCGGCCCCAGGAAGTGCTGGGGACCAGAGGTTGGTGCCATCCCCTCCGGAGGCTCCGCCTGGAGTCCAGCGATGCCCCAGCAACACCCTGCCCGCTCGCGGCCTCCGGTCGCCTTGCCTGGTCTGCACGCTTTAACTAACAGGCCGGCCTGGAAGGACCGCGGCAGGAGAAGCCCGGCTCCTCTTGGCTCCGAGCGGACCCCGGGTCTCATTTGCAGCAGGGCATGTGTCTGCCCTTCGCTTTGCCCTAAGCGTGCTCCCCAGAAGGACAGGGCAAGGGGGTACAAGCCGGGAGCTGAGCGGGCGCAGGGTGTGCCGGGCGGTCGGCGGCCGTTGAGTGTCAGCTGCTGCAGAGGCCTGCCCGAGACGAGCCATGTGTGGGCCGACTGCAGAAGGGGCGGGCGGGCCCATGCGCTCGGCATCTGGCCGGCCCGCCAACAAAGCCTCCATTATTTCCCAGCGTCCTTGCCATCGATCGAATGGCCCCTGGGGAGGGCGGTTTAGGCAGGAGGCTCGACCCAGGGGTCTCTGTGCTGCCTCTCAGAGCGGGGCAGTAGGGTTGCTGGAGGAGGGCCGGGCTGCGTGTGGGAGCTGGGAGGCGTGGGGTCCCTGGATTTAGGCGGGGCTTTCTCTGCCCCCCCTTCACGGTTCCTTCTGTTCTCGGGGCACCACACAGAAAGTCACGGACCTTCAGGCCAAGGTCCAGGCTTCCCAAACCGTCGCATGGAGCTCCGGGCCCTCTTCCCAGCGCGGGTTCCGCCGGCCTCGCCTCCCCTGCCTCTCAGTTCTTTCCAGACTCCTTCCCTCGGTGCCCTGGGCGCGCAGCACCCCTTCCTTCCAGCCGTCCCTCCGGCCACCGCTGCCGCCCCCGCCCCGGCTGGAGGCTGCTGGAACGAGAGGGCTCTTACCCTGAGTCCCGCCGAAGGTGCAGACAGCGGCGGCTGCGGGGGCCCCGGGCCGATCTCGGTCGCCCTCGATATCCGTTTCCAGCAGCATCGCGGCGGAGGGGCCGGGTCGGGCCCAAGCGGGACGGGCAGCGCTCCCCCCTCCTCCTTGGCGACCCCCCGGAGGGCTTGGCGCTCCCCGAGGCCCTGGGCGCGTCGGAGCCGCTCGTCCGGGCCCGCGCAGCGTGTCGGAGGCGGGAGCCTGTGTGCCCGGAGCTGTCCGCGGTGCTGAAGGAGGCGCGCGGCCGCCCACCTCCTCCTCGCCCGACCCCGCCCGCCGCCCTGGCTCCCCGCGGCCTCCGCACGTCCCGCCGCCCGCCGCCCACCTCCGCCCCCCTCGCCCCCACGGCCGGGCGGCGTCAGCCGGCTCCGCCCTGAGCTCCCAATGCTGCTGATTCGCCCCAAGCGGGTGCTCCACGCTGCCGGCTCCTGCTCTCTGCTGCTCACAGCTGCCTGGAAGGGCCGCGTCCAGGCTGCAGGTGCTCTGGTCCCGGTGGCCTCCAGCCCATGCTTCTGCTCTCTCGGCCTCCAGGCGCTGCCCCGTTCAGCTGCTGCTTTAGGCCTGAGAAACTTTCTGCACGCAACCCCCAACCCGCAATGCCCTCCAGGCCCCGGCCCCAGCCCACTCCCCCAGGACAGCGGGAGCAGGGGCACCTGGGCGCCCCCAGCACAGCTCCTCAGAAGGACCCAAGGACTGTGAGCACCAAGACCCTGGGTGACCGGTTACGGGATGGTAAGCCTGCACCAGCACCACACAGACCTAGGCTGGCAGGAGGGTGCCCACTGGCCACTCGCACCCTGGCCGGTTTGCACAGCAGGGGCTGCCTGGGAAGGTGAAAGTGCAGCCAAGAGGTCTCCCTAAAAGGCACACACACGACTACTGGAGGTCCCCCACTGCAAAACGGGGAGGGCAGGGGGGAGAAGAAGTCACAATAGTCCAGAACCTGAGGTGGCAAACGTGTCAGGGCAAGGCCGTGGGCACGAGGCTCGCTGCTCAGGTCTGGTGGCAGAGGGGCTGCCTAGGAGAGCTGTGCCCAGGAAGAGCGGATGTCTGGGGGCGCCCTTTGGGGCAGATTCACATGCACCTTGGCCCCGTCACCTCCCTTCCGCTCCCTGCGGGGACCAAGGGTGCTGTCCTGCGCGCTCAGGCCAGCTCAGCCCCAAGACCCGCTGACTTCCCATCTCTCACCTCCCACTGACTCTTGGGCTGTCTTCAAAAAGCCTCTGGTTCAGCCTAAGAAACCTTAGAATTTCAGGAGTTCCCACTGTGGTGCAGTGGGTTAAGAATTTTGACTGCAGCAGGTCAGGTTGCTGCAGAGGCATGGGTTCGAGCCTTGGCCCGGCACAAAGGGTTAAAGGATCTGGTGTTGCTACGGCTGCAGCTTGGATTCAAGCCCTGGCCTGAGAACTTCCATACGTCGTGGTGTGGCCGTAAAATTAAAAAAAAAAAGGCCAGTCTACAGTTTCAGATGTCCAGTCCCTACGCTGGAGGCGAGACCTTGGCGGGCAGCCTGCCCCATGCCCGGTCACTAGCTCTCATTCCAAAAGAATTACAGTGTTTTCAAACATCAGATTTCTTTATTTTTAAAATGTGCACACTGTAATTTTACACAAATACAAAATGTTCACGTCCCTCGCAGGTAAGAAATTTCACTGACATTTCCGTGTCACTTAGCTTTTTAATCAAAATCCTTCCATTAAAAATAAATACACATTTAAATTATCGAACTATTATATTCATTAGTCTCAATATTCACAACCTTAGGAACAGAACTTAACCCTTTCCTAAAGGTAGCGTCTGGTTCTGAGCAGCATGGGAGGCTGTGTTCTCGCTTCCCGCACACAGGACGTGGTGCCCGGGGCCGCCTTGCCCACCCTCCCCCAACAGCAACAGGCCCGTGCAAGCCCTGTCCCTCAAACTGCAATGTTGTTATGCATCTTGAAAGTCAACATCACCCTTCAAATGGATTCTGTAAAGTAACAAGGTGGGCGCCATCCCAGTTCCGTCAAAAGAAACTTACTTGCAGGGAGAAGACACTGGCTACGAACCAAAAGGCAGTTTAAGGAACGGTTCTAAGCATTTGCCTTTGGAGCCTGTGTCAGTCTGCCCAGGAGACCTCAGCAGCCCAGGCACACAACCGCAGAAGCCCAGCTGGGCTTTAAGACACAAAGGCTCCCAGGGCTTAAAAAGTGTCAAACGAGGAACCGCTGGGAGCTCAGGAGCCAGGTCCCACTCTGAGGGCCTGCAGACCGCGCTCCCAGGTGCAGGGACCAGAAGCTGACAGTCACCCCACGCTGCTACCGTCACAGCAGCATCAGTGTCGCATGCCACACCACGTGTCGGCCGCACTTGGGGAACAACTAAGTAGGGGGGACAGGCAGAGTGCAAACACTGGTACAGCCATCGTGGTCTCTCTCTCTCTCACCCTCACACACACATACTCTCACACACACACACACCTGAGCTTGTGACACAAGCCAGCAGCCACACAGGATCCGGTGAGGTGTCCCCACCAGTTTGTTCCACTTCTTTGTGTACTGTTGCAGGGCAGATTCACTTCTAAATGTTTCGGGTTTTACAAATAATGTGTTAAAACCATTAAATGTTAGAAAACCAGTCCTTAAAGCCTGGGGGGCCGGGCCCGGCACTAGGACACTTGGTAAAACAGTTCAGGCAAACAAAGTTTGGCCTTAGGGTGCCGCCGTCTCCCTCTCACTGAGCCCTGGGTTCCTGCTGTGACTGGTGGGTGCTGGAGATGAAAGACATGGGCCGTCAGAGACCCCTCCTTGTCCCCGTACGTGGGGGACCTCTGCTCCCAGGGCCTGCAGCAGGTCTGCCCAGCCGACGGCAGATGGGGGCTCAGAGCCACCTGTCACCACATGAACAAGGACGCCGCCTCTGGAGCCCAACGGCAGCGCCCGCCCCACAACCCCACCCCCTGCACACTCCCACGGCATCTGGAGGAGGCGCTGGTGGGACACGGGAGGAGGGGGCGTCCCTTCTCGGGTCCCAAGCTGCCTCGACGTCCAGGGCGATCTCTCTTGCTTCGAGCAGGAACAACCACGCGGCGGAAAAGCACAAACACATGTGAACCACTGGGAACCACTGGCTTTGAGGAGCAGCTGGGCCGGGGAGGCGACCGGAGGCCTGGGTGGGGTGGGCTGGGCGCGGCTCTCAAGTCCCAAAGCGAGGCTGCAGGGCAGGCGGGAAGGGCCCCACGCCCGTTCTAAGACCTGGACGAGAGAAAATGGAGAGGCCCCTGCTGCAGGGTCTGGGAAAGGCGCCCACTGAGGGGCCGGGAGCGCCGACGGTCCCCCGCCACACGCAGGCGTGAGCCCTGTGGGAAGAGGCGGGCGCGGCGCAGGCACACCAGGGCCGACGCGTTGACAGATCCCTGATCTTAAGGTTAAAGCTGCAGGCTTTTCTGAAGGCGCTTCCGTGGTCTCGAAAAGTCCTACACGGACGGGTGGTGGTGCTTGACTCTCCAGCGCTTGGCCCGCACCCGGAAGAAAAAGTACATCACCATCAGAAACAGGGACGAGGCCACGTACAGCAGGACGCAGAGGCTCATGTCCAGGCTGGAGAAGCCCATCCCCAGAAAGGCGGCGGCCGCCTCGGCCCCCCCGCGGCCCTCGGCGCCGCTCGGACCCCCGAGCTCCACGTCCAGGCCCTGGCGCCACCGCTCCGACAGGCGAGGCCCAGGCGGCAGCGCGCTGGGCAGACGGAGGCTCCCGGCACCCTGGTCCGCGCGGGGCTGCTCCTCGCCCGCGGCCGGGGCGCCCTGGCCGCCGTCTCCCAGGTCCTCGGCATACGTGTCCACAAGGCTGTCGCTGCCGTAGTGCCGCTTCAGGAACAGCAGCACCTGGCCTTCGTTCCAGCTGGCCAGGCCCTTGACTTCCTCGTGGCAGGCGGGGCAGAGGTCCGGCGTGGGCCACGGAACCTTGGGAAACCGGGGGTCCTCGCTCGGATGGCCTGGGGGGTGGGGGCGACAGTGAAGAGGCCTTCCGGCAGCTGACCGCCCTGTCCTGGCGCTGCAGGCCCCCCGCCACCCAGGCTGCCCGGCAGCCTGCCCACCCTCCCCCTGCCCTCTCTCCCCACCTCGCACCCCCACACCCCCTCTCAGCCCCCACCTCCCCCGACACCTCCCACCCCACCTGCTTGGGCGGGCGGGACGCTTCTGGCCACGCGTGCTGGCCATCAGCCAACATTAGGGGCGAGACCTCATGCAGAGCCAGGAAGCGCCCCCAGGCTGGCGGCTGCACTTTTTCTGGCCACGCCCCCAGCACAGGCAAGTCCTGGGCCTGGGACTGAATCCGAACCACAGCAGTGACAACACCGGATCCTCAGCCCGCTGAGCCGCCAGGGAGCTCCATGGCTGTACTTCTCAGCAGCCACCACCCTTCCTTCCATTGGTGCAGGCCCCGCCCCAGCAAGTGCGGCCGGGGTGCCCAGGGCCCCGGAACCCCCGGGACTGCCTCTGGGAGTGAGGGAAGCGGAGCAGCGCGTCTGCGGGCCTCTGACGGCCTGAACACGGCGGGACGCCCTCCTCCGACCCACACGCCTGCGCCCTGCAGGCCGCGTCTGGGGTGGGGTTTGGACACGCACACCAAGACCAGGAAGAGCGGCCAGAGGCCATTCCCATGCAGCACCGTGTGGTCTGGCAGGACGGGCGGTGTCCAGGCCAGGTCTCGGGGCCTCCGAGGAGCCCTGGCCCCCATCCAGAGGCCAGAGGTGGGGCTGCGGGGCTGGGGGAATGGAGGCCGGGGAGGGCAGTCACAGGGCTACAGGCCCCCCGCCACAGCGGCCCCCAGGCCAGGCCCGAGTCTCCCCCACTGCTTCAGGGCCGAGTGCTGCCAGGGCGGGGTAACCCCGTGGACCTGTGCGGGGCGAGCAAGGTGGGGACGGTGGGGGGCGCTGACACCCTGACCTGGAGACATCTGTACCAAGGCCACGCGGAAGCACCCTAACCTGCAGCCTGAGGCAGGGGACAAATCCTGCCAACACAAGGCACTGCGGCCCCCTGACCAGAGCCAGGCCATTAGCTCCAAAGGCAAAGAAAAAGCAATTCTCTGTAGTGCTTCTGTTGTAACAGGTCTTTACAACACAGCGGATTAAATAAAAACCAGCAGTTTAGCCGTATTTTCTGTTCATCTCTATTAAGATTTTTTTGTCAGTGGATTATTTTTAAGCCTAATTTTAATCTGCTGCTGATTTAGGAACAGTTTGAATTACTTAACTCTGAGAAAATGCACGCGTCCTAGTTTTTTTTTTTTAAACAAAACCACCCTGAGGGTTGGTCTATGGTCTGAGAGCAGACCTCAACGGCACTAGGATCCCTTACTGAAAATGGATTACACTCCCAGTCTTCCCCTGTCAGAGGCACGCGGGGACCAGCGGGCTGCTGAGGGCGGAGAGAGCCGCCTCCGTTTCCTCGCAGCCTGGGAGCTCTGAAGTGAGAGAAGACGCTGGAAAGCCAAGGACGGCAGCTCCCTGGCCAGGGTCCCCGTGGACCCACATCTGGTCTCAGCAGACGACCGGGCTGTGGGCCTCATGGGCAGCCTGGCGCGTGGAGGGCGGTGTGGCGGCCAAGTGCAGGTGCGGTCCCCGCCAGCCCAGCTCGGGCCCCCCGGCGTGGCTGCTGCTCACCTGCTAAGCGGCTGTTGACCAGGTTATGCTTCTTCCAAAGCCAGAGCACTGCTTGGTCTGCGGTTTTCACAGAGTCCATCGAGTCGTGTGCCATCTCCTCAAAGTGCTCGGCGCACTGCCTGCAGCCAAAGAAGGCGCGGACGTACCTCCTGACAGCCTGCAGCACGGCCTGCGGGGCGCCTGCGAAGCCTGCAGAGGGGCCACGGTGGTCAGACGGTCTCCGCCAGAGGCGCGGGGCTGGCGTGGCGTCGGGGGAGCCAGGAATGAGCCTAGGGCCAGCCCCCTGCATCGCCAGCCGCGCCGGCCGCGCCAGGAGCTGGCTGCTGACTCCCTCGGAAATTGTGCCGAACATGCACAGCCCGCGAGCAGACGCCGCCTGGGTCCGGCTGCAGGACCGGTGCCAGGAGGTGGCTGGTCCCCAGGAGCTGGAGCCAGAGGCCCGGTGCTGCACGAGCAGAGGCCAGGGCCTCCCGGCTCTGCCCCGTGCGCACCTCCCTGGCCTTACAAGCAACCCCAACGCTGGTGCCGGGGCCACCATGCGTTCTACATGGATGGTTGTTTTACTTTGGAATCCTCGCAAAACACAAGCCTCGGTGTGAACACGGCCTTGAGAAGCGCCTCTGGGCCTGCTGCCAGCCGCTCGCTGCGGCTGGTCCTCCTTGAGGGTCTGCGACAGTCACGGCAGATCGGTGGCCAGGCCCCTTCTGGGAACGGCAGGGCAGCAGGCTGGGGAAGGCCTGCACATGCCCGCAGCACACAGGGCTTCCCAGGCCAGGGATCGAACCTGCACCACAGCAGTGACAATGCTGGATCCTTAGCCACGAGGCCCGCACCCTGCACCCTTTTAAATAAAATGCAGCCTCCCCACGGGAGGCCGCCCTCGGGCACGTGCCAGGCACACAGACCTGACAGGACCCGCGGTGAGGAGCAGGCAGCTGAAGAACGTGACCTCCCACCGCCCCCGCCAGCAGGACGCAGCCAGCCTCCTGCTAAAAGGAGGACCCCGAGCAAACCAAGGGGCGGCAGCACGGGGTGGGGCCCGAGTCCGGTCAGACGGCTAATACGCGGATGAGCGTACAAATGAGACCGTGAGATTAGAACAGATTAAACGTCAGCCTTAAAAGAAATGCAGCAGAATAATTAGAAAAAAAAAAGACGTTGTTCTGAGACCGAAGCCGTGCCAACAGCAGCCCTAGCGAGCTCCTGTCCGGAACCAGGCGGCCCTAAAGCCCGTCCCTGCCCCGGGAGCCAGCGCTGCCGCGGTGTCCTAGTCGGTCACCGGCCTGGGCAGCCCGCTTCCTCCCTTGCGAGAAGACTGGGACCCAGCAGGTGCCGCCTTCCCAGGCTGGGGACAGGCCCCGGCCGACAGCTGCCCGCGCGGCTGGTAATCCGCCTTCCTCATCCCGGGTGCCGCGCGGGCGCCTTAATCTTTAAAGTGGACAAGGAGCACAAAGCTCCACCTGAGGGGATTAGGGGACGGCGGCTTTGCAGGCGATGGGCTTTAGCGGGCACTAAGGAGGGAAAACCTTCCAAGACATAATCCGGGTCTCAGCCTGACCCAATTCTGTGGCGGGAGACGGACTCCTCCTCGGACGCCGCTGCCATGTGCGCCGACGGCGGAGGACGGCTGGAGGCCTGCGACGGCAGCCTGGCGCCCGCCTGCCCGCCCGCATCGGTGCCGTGGTCTCAGGGAACAGCCGGCCCGACCGCCGACCACGTGCTCTCCGCCTAAACTCGGGGCCCCAGGGCTGAGGCGCGCGTGTCGGACGCGGGCCCAACGCTCCAGCTCGCGGTCGGTCCGGCGGTGCTGGGCTTCTGACTCACCCCGCTTTCTATGGAAGCCCCGCGGGCTCTCCTGCAAACACGCTACACTGTTCTGGTTCTTAAAAGAACTTTCTCTTGAAGGCCCACCTCTGGCCACAAAACCCTGGGAGCAGGAACCAGGGCGGTAACGCCCGGCGCTGCCACGCGGCTCTGCGATGAGGGCGTTGCTGCTACCTCCCCCCGAGTCGGGGCTGGACGAGAACTACCCAGGAGGCCTATCTGAGCAGCGGGGTGTGGCCACAGTGGGCCTCCCTCGGGGCTGTGGCGTTCCTGTGGGCAAGCTGGGCTGGCGCCGGGCCCGAGTTGCGGGGGCCGGCCCGCCCGCCTAGAACCCAGAGCAGGCTGTCCTAGGCCATGGCACCTGCCTTCGCTCGCTACACAGCCAAAGGCAACTGGGACGAGTTTTACAATTTTACTGGAAAGGATACTGGACTGTGTGGGTCCCGAGTCCGCTTCTGACTTAGTAGAGACCCTCGTGACCCCACGCGATTTAAGGCACAAAACTCAAAGGCAAGCCAGTGTTCCCGGGTTGCAGGGACCTGCTTAACTGGGACACACACGCGCCACATGGTTCAGAGGGGACCAAAACCCCAACATGGGTTTTCGTGTTCTGCGCAGGACACAAAACGCAGGCCCGCGGTCCCATGTGGCGCACTCACGGCCGCCACGCCCGCCCCGTGGGCCTGGGGCTCACTTCTGATGGACAGAATGCGGCAGAAGGCCGGCGCCCGTCCCGGGAAGGGCTCTGACAAAGCCGAGGGCCGACGGAGAGGCCGCCCGGTGAGGACCGGCAGCGGGCACAGACCGAACCCGCGCCGCCCCACGTGGCGGGGGCCCACGTCCCGTGGCCTGCGGAGCAGACTCGCCCACTGGCCTCCAGCAGGTCAGCCCGGCGCGGAGCAAGGTGGCGGGAGTCTGTGCTGCGGCGCTCACCTCCACCTGCCCGCGGGCAGCTCACCTGTGCCATCCAGCGCTTCCGGACGGGTCCCGGCTCGAACGGTCAAAGTGTGGAACAGCTTCCAGAGGGAGCAGGGGTAGCCCCTCAGCTCTGCTCGGCTTCCCTGGCATCCGACCCACTTTACGTGGTTAGTGAGGAATATTCCAGAAATCTGAAAAAGGAAAAAAAGGGAATAAGAGATCACTGAGTTGCTGAGTTAAAAACAGCCGGTCAGCATCCTCTGTCCGGACTGGCGGGTGGCGGCCACACGGGGCACAATTTCAAAACTCCGTCAGCCGTGCGTGTCGCCGTGGCTCAGTTTACATCCGATGGCAGACCAGCGCGAGGGAAAAGTCGGGCTGCGAGGGGTCCTCAGAGCACGGAGACGCAGGGACAGGAGGCGCGAGCATGAGTGAGCGCGAGGGACAGCGCCTCCTCCTTCAGTTACCGTGAGGTCCCCGGAGACTAAGAAGGCCCAGCCGCCCGACACCGCGGGCAGAACAAGCAGGACCCTGACTTCGCCAGTGAGCCCGCGGCCTGACGAGGCCAGAACAGCCCCGGCGGGCGTCCTGGCCTCTCGGCCCCGAAGGTGACCGCAGGGGCCCACCTTCCCGCCACACGGCTCAGGTGCCGGGGAGGACAGGGCAAGGCCGGAACTGGCAGAACACGCGGGACGCCGGGCTGGCGAGCCTGTGGCCTCAGATGCCAGGCCCGCGACCCTTGCCGCTGGCACAGCCCCCGCGGCAGCCTGGCCGGAGCACCCCCTCCCCGAACACGTCTGGACCTGCTGGTTTTCCAGGTGGGAAACCTAGGTGAGTTTGCCCAAAACGAAAAACAGAAACAAACCCCACCAAGCCCCACCCCGCGTGGGACGGCTGCGGGCAGAGGGCCCGGCGCGTCGCGGAGGCGGGGACACCCGGGCGCGGGCCAGGCCGCGCCGCTGCAGAGGAAGCAGGTCAGGGCCGGGGACACGGCCCGGCTCCACGAAGGGGCCGCCTCACCCGCATCTTGTTGTCGACCAGGTCGAGGACGGCGTTGTAGGGGATCCTGTCCAGGGGAAGGCTGGCCAGCCACTCCCGCAGCGTCTCCAGCAGCTTCCTGACCGGCGGCCGCCCGGGGAAGAGCTGGCGGAAGGACCACACTCAGGCGCGGGAAGGGGCCCGCGGCCTCCCCGCTGGACCCGCCTGCGGGGCAGGAAGCATCTCCCACCCGTCCGGGGCCTAACGGAGGACGAGCTGGGGTCTCCGGAGGCACCAGAGTCTCCCTGACAGCGGCCGCTGGGCCTCACGCCTGGCCGCCAGTTCGCAAGGACAGGCCACCCCGTGCCCTGCCTGTCACGTCGTCACGGGCTTTGTGGTCCCTCCGGAAACTCATCCCTCGCTCCTCACGACGGTTTCCGCTGGCCCCGCCCCCGGCTCTGTGTCCCCGTCTGGGACAGGCCACAGGGCTCTCCGTGCAAAGGGCGGGCGGCTGCCTGACTGCGTGTGGACACAGCTGCTGTGCCAGCCGGGTGCTGGGGGGGGCCTTGGGCTCAAGGAGCCGCGGTCCTTCTCTTAGGAACCTCCACTGGATGATGCCCGTTGAAGGCGCTTAGAGACCTGAGCTGAAGACCCGCCACAGCAGCTGCTGAGACGAGCGGGGGGAGCAGAAACGTCTAATTCCCACCCTGCAGGGTGTCTAGTTCCCAGAAAGGGAAGTCGAAGTAACCCTGCGCAGCTGTGGGTCACGCGATCTGACCCAGGCTCTGCCCGAGTGTGGAGCCCTCCAGTGGCATCAGACTGAAACAAGGACAAAGACCTCGAGGCTCGGAGACCCCACACGGTGCGCTGACGGCCGGGCGCCCGGGTGCAGGGGCGGCCGCAGCCCGAGGGCTCACGTGCTGGGCAGCGGGCAGGCGCGGGCTCGAGGGAGCGGGCAGCTGAGGGCACCAACGGGAGGGGCGCGGCGGGGGAGGACTCCCGGAGGAGCCGCATTTGTTCATCTGAAACGTATCACGCAGCCCTGTGTTTTTCTGTCTTTTTTTTTTCTGTCTTTTTGTCCTTTTATGACCGCAGCCGCAGCATATGGAGGCTCCCAGGCTAGGGGTCTAATCGGAGCTGCAGCTGCCGGCCTACACCACAGCCACAGCCACACGGGATCCGAGCCGCATCTGCAACCTACACCACAGCGCGCAGCAACGCCGGATCCTTAATCCACTGAGCGAGGCCAGGGATCGAACCCGCAACCTCATGGTTCCTAGTCGGATTCGTCTCAGCTGTGCCATGAGGGGAACTCCCCTGTATTCTTTAAAATATAAATTCTACCTCCTTAATTTTTCCACAACTCTTACTACGTGAGTAAAGCCTGACCGGCCAGAGTGTGGCATGAATCACTGGGTCAGGGAGGAACGTATGGCAAAGGGACCTCCTCAGACTAAGTCCCCGTCACCCGGATGACAGGTCACTCAGGTCTGCCCTCGGGCAGCAGACCTCTCTGGAGGCGACCGGAGCAAAGGGGGACCAGGAGGTGGCCTGGGCCGTCTCAGGTCGGCAGGCAGACGGCTGCCGGGCCAGGGGAACCGGGGCTCGGGCCCACCCCGGGAAAGGCAGGACCCCTCCCCGAAGCAGCCCCGGGCCAAGAGGGCCACAAGCCCCGGATTTTCGGCTCTGGAGCTGAGAGCGCTGTGCAGGCAGGAGGCTGCGGTGAGCCCTGACTTCCCCACACCGCCCCCACCGCTCCACCCGCCACCAGGGCGGGAGCCCCACTCCCGCCCGCCCCCTCCTCGGGCCCCCCACCTCTCATCCCGCCAGGTCTCTCCTTGGCCTCCCACTCACCCCTGACCAAGGCACTGGCCCCTCCAGACCAGCCCCCCCCCCAAGGTCCCTCCACAGCCCGGCCGGCCCCAGAGGTCCCTCCAGACCCTCCCCAACCCTGAGGTCCCTGCCCAGCCTGAGGACAGCGCTGCCTCCCGCCCCGCTCAGCACCCCACCCTGCACAGGTGCAGGTGACCCGTGCGTGGCCGGTCGAGCCGAGCGATGGGAAATGGGGGGCTGTGTCCCCATAGCCAGCGGGGGCAAACATCCCCGAGTCCCCACCCCTGGGGCCCCGCAGCCCAGATCTGACGCCCGGGCACCTTGGCGAGGATGGTGACAAAGTCCTTGAGCGTCTGCAGCTCGGCGCCGGCCAGGGACTTGTGGGCGGCCAGCTCCACCCTCAGGAGCAGGTGCAGCCCCGACTCCAGGTCCGCCGTGTAGAGCTTTGACCTGGGGTGGACGTCGCGGTCAGGCGGACACCCCTTTCCAAACCCCAGCGCTCCCCACCTCTGACCCCCACCCCACAGGGCCCCCTCTGCAGGAGACCACAGGGAGGGTTCCTAGGGGCGGTGGCGGTCGGGGGTCCCGCGCCCACACCCGCACCCACTTACTGCAGGAGGAACACTTGCCTGTCAAACTCCCTCCAAACCACGGCTTCAGGGCCCTCCTCTATGGTCGCTTTTTCAGGCAACGAAAGCGATTTCTTCCTCACATCCGGCAGCGACTTCAAATAAGAGGAAAAAAATGACCGGAGAGGTTTCCCGCTGTGAGAAAGGGGGGCAGGGCGTGGGCTCAGAGCCGGGCTTGGCCGGCCCGGCCTGCGTTTGCAGGAGCCTGGACCAGGCGTGCCACCCAGCTGCCTTGTGTCACGAGGTTCAGAACAAGGCCCCTCCATAACTGGGGGTGACTGGGACCTCCCAGCCCAGGTATCTGGGGCTGGGCAGCAGGACGGTGACAAGGTCTGGGCCCCTGGAACTGGTCCCCTCTGAGAACGTAGGCAAACCCAGAAACAGCACCGAGCTGCAGGCGCACCGAGCTGCAGGCGCACTGAGCGCTGCGGCTCGTTTTGCTCAGAGGGGACGTTAAGACAGTTTGTAAAGCTGGTTTGAGCACCTGCCAACATCAGCTCTATTCAAACTGTGGTTTTCAACCTAAGAGCTTCTGTCCAGCCTGCCCGCTCCACATGTGGCATCTGGAGTCGGGCCGGGAGGGCCGGTGGGCACTCAGGGGCACGTGAAGGCTACATGTCTACACCACCAGGGAGCGGGTCACCCAGAGAGCCCAGAGCTCAGCTTCGTTCCCAAAGAGAGGACGCAGCAAGGTCACTGCTGACAACGCCAATGCCGTTTCACAACGAGGCTGCACAGAAGACGCATTTATTGCTATTGTTTTCCTTTTTCCTTTTTTTAGGGCTGCACCTGCAGCATAAGGAGCTAGGGGTCAAATCGGAGCTATAGCCGCCGGCCTACGCCACAGCCACAGCAGTGTGGGATCCCAGCCACGTCTGCAACCTGCACCACAGCTCACAGCAACGCTGGATCCTTAACCCACTGAGCGAGGCCAGGGGTCGAACGCGTGTCCTCATGGATACTAGTCAGGTTCGTTTCTGCTGAGCCACGACGGGAACTCCAGGAGACACTTAATGTAAAGGAGCATTTTTCTTCAAAACAAGATGGTAGTTTGCTCTGGACACCGTCAGGGCTGGCGCGCTGGCCAGGGCTCTGAGCACGGCGCTCGGCGCACCGAGGGCCCAGCGCCACCGAGGCCTCCTTGCTAACCCCGAATTCCTGTCTGCTTCTTTCTAAGTATTACTTTCAAGAACTAGAAAGTCGACCCAAGGTACTAGGTGTGGGGGAGGCGCCCGCAGCACCCTCGACGGGGCGAAGGCATCCAGGCCCTGGTCCCCCCCCAACCCCATTCTGGAGCCAGAGGAGCGAGGCCCGAGCGCAGGTGCCCGGGGCTGCCAGGCGGCGTCGGGAACGGAACTTACACGGTGACCATGCCGCGGGAGCCGTTGGGGTAAATAAGGTAACACGCGGGCAGAGAAGAGACGCCAAGCTTCTCCAGAAGGGCCCCGTCTGGGCTCAGGGCCCGCTTCACTGAGACGTTCTCGTACGGAATCAGGTCTAGGACAACCTGGACGGGGGAAGGGGCGGTCACCTCCCCCGCTGACGGCACTGTTCTCAGGAAGCCGCCAGAGCAGCGTCGCGGAGCAGCAGACGGGGCCCGAGCGCAGCCCCGCCCAGCCCGTCCCACTCTGGGGCCGGGGGACCCGCTCACGTGGCCGCCCCTGACCCGCACGCCTGGGTGTCCCCAGCGCCCACGCCCAAAGCAGGGCCACTCGGCACCGCGCGTGGGGGCCGCACCCCAGCCTCCGCTTCCCCTCGACCCCCGCGGCCTGTGTCTGGGAAGCTGACGGCACCCCGGTGACCGGGCTCCCCAGGCGGCCAGCCCAAGGGCCGTGGGCTCGGAGCGGGCCGTCCCCTCCCCCGGAGCTGCCAAGCCTGGGGGCGCGGAGGTGGGGTCGCCAGGGCAGGGGGCCCGGGGTGGCCTCTAGGAGCTAGAACGGTGCGAAAGGAGAGCGGCAGGCCCGTGGGTACCGGCGGATAGCCAGGCGCAGAACCGCCTCTCTCAGAAGCAGCTCACGGGCACCGGCCGGGCTCACCGAGGCGCCAGGTCGGAAGCGCCCTGTGAGCCGAGGGCGCCGCCGCCACGCCCGGCGCGGGTCTGCGTGCGCAGGGGCCGTGGGGGCAACGGTCAGCCCCTGGGGGCAGAGGCCGGGCCCCAGCGCCCCCGGGAACCGGGAAGCAGTGGGGAGGTCAGGGTAGAGAGGCGGCGGGAGGGCGCCGGGGTCCCCAGAACGTGCCGGGGCAGGAGCCCTGCCTGCAGCCTGCTGCCGAAGGCTGGGGCTTCAGACCCACACGTGTGGCTGACAGGGCAGCACGGCTTCACAGCAGAAACAAGGCTTTACAGGGTCTTGGACTCAGCACGAAAAGCCGGGAGTTCAGAATAGAGCCAAGATCAAGTCCTGCCAACGAGGCCTGCAGGCCCCTCTGGGCTCCCCCGGCCCCACCCCGCAGTCGTCTCTGAACCTGGGGCACCGAGCCCAGACCGCCGTCCCGGGACCAAGGAGAGTGGAACACGGGACCCAACGAGCCAGGCGAAGGCGCCACAGCCACCGGCCGCCACAGGCGACGAGACAGTACCTCGCGTCCCAGGTAGGAGCCTTCGCTTTCAAACAAAACAGCCACGTAACGGCCGCCGCGGGTGTCAAGGAGGGAGCGGAGGTCACTGGGCCTTTGAAAACGAGAAGAGCCTTCAGCCCGTCTGCGCTTCACGAACCGAGTCCGGCTCGGACCGCGCCGCCCTTCCCGGACTACGCACCGGACGGGGTCCAAAGACGGGCAGGCAGGAGGCCTGTTCTCGTCCGTGTGGTTCTGCAGGAAGTCGATCATTGCCCGCCTCACCGTCTGCAGCTCACGGTCCGGCCCTGCGAGGAGGCACCCGGTCGCGGCCCGGGCTGAGCCGGCACCCCCGCCCCGGGCCGCGATGGGCGCGCCCTTAACGCAGGGCACACTCGGCCCTGGATTTGTGGGCCGGGAGGCCTCACGGTGCCGGCGTGGGGACCCAGGGACACAGTGGCTCCGGGCTGGGCCTCACACACAGCGCGGAGACAGAGGCCACTCGCACGTGTCCGTCTACACACGTTCAGAGACTGGCGGGCCCACCTCACCTATGGGCAGGGTGGGGGCTCATTCACCAAAATTCCCGGGGTGCGCTGTGACATGTGCACGTCTCCAAAGGTTTCTTCCAACAGAAACGCTGACTTTAGAAAAGAAATCTCAGAGTGCTTGTTGTGGCTTAGCGGGGTAAGACCCTGAGAAGTGTCTGTGAGGATGTAGGCTCGATCCCTGGTCTCACTCAGTGGGTTTGGATCTGGCATGGCTGTGGCTGTGGTGTAGACCGGCAGCTGTAGCTCCGATTCGACCCGCAGCCTGGGAACCTCCATGTGCCGTAGGTGCAGCCCTTAAAAAAAGGAAAAGAGAAATCCCACCACTGTATCTGCCAAGGCAGGCAAAGCACAAAATATCAAATTCTTGCTGGAGCCACGGCTGTTTAAAGGCGAGGTAGGGAGGCTGGGGCTGCTGCGGACACGCTGCGCCAGGCGAGCGCAGGCCGCCCGGTCTTCCTGCCTCACTGCCACGCCCCGCTTACGGCCTTACCTTTGTAATTTTCTCCAGTTGTAAAGTCCTTTGTAAAGGCTTTAAAATACTGGGAAGAAAACAGAGGATGGGTGAGAAACGGCCCCGCGCCGGTGTGGGTGCAGACTCCGGGCAGCAGAGTGCTCAGCATCTCAGAGCTGTGCTCTCCCGAAGTTCACACGAATCGACAACGAGCCGCATTCCTGCGGGTCCCTGTGGGTCTTCGTGTTTCCCAGCGGCTTCTCGGGCAGCGCTGGGGCGGCCGGAGCCCGGCACCCGGAGGCCTGAAACAGTGGCCGGCGCCTCCCCTGACAGCGCTGAAGTGCTTCTGGCGCGTCGGCTCAGCCCCCACGGTGTCCAGCAGGAAGGCGGACGTGGCCGTGGGTCTGGGCGGAAGGGAGGGCGTCTACAGTAAAGGTAAAACCTTCTCCACTAAAGACACGTTAAAGTCGCGGAGAAAGCGGCCCTCGGGGCGCAGACGCCCCGGTCGCACCCCTGAGGGATGGAGTGTGGAGAATACCCGGGACCCGGCAAACGTCAGAAAAGCACGAGCGAGCCGAGAGGGAAACAGCAGATGACACGAGCAGAGGGGGCGACACACACGACGTGCCCACAACGGCGGGGGTCAGCAAACCATGCTGCCGGCGCTGGGGACACTCAGGGACCCCAGCCACCCCTACACGCAGGCGACTCTTGTCCCCCGCGGTGAAAGGGGAGGCTGAGCCCCAGGGCTGAGCGCCCTCGATGGGAGCCATTCCGGTCTCACGGGACTTGGGCTCTGAGATGTGCTGTCATGGTGACACGCCCGCGTGCGTGTGGTGGCCTCACACCCGGGCACACGCAGGCCTGGGTGCGCTTCTCAGAGCCCAGCCTGCCCCTCGGGAAAGACGGGCCCGCCCATCACACCCGTGGGGCATCGGGGCGAGCGGGAGCCGACCCTCGGCGGAGGCCCCGGCCGTGGGGGACAGGGGCCGCGCTCACCCGGAAGGTGGGGTAGAAGCGGACGTCATAGGCGCGGCACACCTCGTGGTTCCTCTCCTCGGCGCAGTCCAGGGCGGCGACCCGGATGGCGGCAGCCCAGTCTGAAAGGGGAGCAGACCCCCGTGAGCCCCCAACAGCCCTGACTCGCGGGATGGAGGCCTCCGGGGTGGGGCCCGGGCGCCGGCGTCTACCGGCAACTGTCCCCATGCGGTCCGCCGGCTGGGCCGGGACATCCCCGTCGCTCAGGAGGCAGGGTCGGTGCCGGCCGCGTCTGGCCACCAGTCTCTCAGGTCAGGGACACGGCCAAGACAGAGCCCAGAGGAAGGGACCCCAGCGCGTCCCCAAGGCCCTTCCCGCGTGCGAACTTGGCTGCCGTCTTGGGAGTGGCAGCGGCAGCTTTAGACGCACATGTTATTCTGCCGTTAACAGCAAGGCTGCGGCTCACGGCCCATCCCGTCCCATCGGGCCCGCGGCCGCCCCCGCACGCCGTCATCTCAGCGGCAGCTCCAGCACGCGCCCCGGAGACCTGCCCGGCAGCCAAGTCACCAGCGTGGGGTCAGACAGGCACACGACGACACAACAGGATCTGCTGAGGGTCAAATCTCCCAGCTGACTGCTGTGTCCTCCTGTTTGCCTCGGGTCCAAACACGGCCCAGTCTCTGCCGCTGGGGGGCCTCTTCCCCCACGGCCCCCACCGCCTGGGTTTCCTGGCTGCACACCGCCCGGGGTTTCTGTGAACTTGCGGGGAGACCGGCTCCCAGGTGTGGGCGGCCGAGCCCCCCGCTTCTGACTCCCCCATCCCCGGGCTGCAGGGAGGCGCAGCAGGCTGGGGCAAGGGCTCAGCTCGGCCTGTTCGGTCACCAGCGTGACACCCCCGGGTGACAAGTGAGGCTTGCTCCTCACAAGCTTTACCCCCTTCCTGCCGGGGGGTGAGACCCCAGCGCCCCCGGCTCCCCGTCCCGCAGGGGAAGGGGCCGAGCTGGCGGCCTCTGCAGGCACGCCAAGGGGCAGGGAAGGACCTGCGGGGACAGCGAATCCGGCTCCGTCCTTGGCAGCCGCGTGACTTCAGAGGGAACTCACGACCGCCATCCCCGCGACACTGACGATGCTGACGGCCGCAGCGGACACGGGGCTCTGCACTGCTCATGGAGAGACGCCCTCTGAGCGCTGCGGGGGTCTAAGACTTCAGAGCCTATGTTATAAACCTGCCCGGGCGCTCCCATCACGGCTCAGCGGTAACGAATCCAACTTGCATCCATGAGGCTGTGGGTTTGATCCCTGGCCTCACTCAGTGGTCACGGATCCGGCGCTGCCGTGAGATGTGGTGTAGGCTGGTAGCTGTAGCTCCAATTCGACCCCTAGCTTGGGAACCTCCATGTGCCACAGGTGCAGCCCTAAAAAACAAAACAAAACAAAAAAAAACCTGACTGAAAGGAGATGCTGACCATCACTAAATACTATACAACGTGAAAGCTTGTGTATATTAGCAATTCAATAATGTAACACCTTTGCTTAAAAATACCTGCCTTTGGCTACAGCTCCGATTCAACCCCTAGCCTGGGAACGTCCCTATGCTGCAGGTGCGGCCCTAAAAAGACCAAAAAAAAAGTGCATTTTTCTTCAGTAATTATCAGAAAGATTTACCAATGTTAATATAATGCAAAGGATTAAGTGAAAGAAGAAAAGCCGGGCTCCACCTTTCGCAGTCGATGAAGAGTTCCACTTACTGGCCTCAGGGAATCAGATTCCTGTCTTGAGGCCAGTTTAAGAGGATGGGAAAAAGAAATCACAGAATCCTCCCAACACAGGCCCCATCTTTCTGGCGACTCAGATTACAGGGCACGAAGGAAGCACAGTTAATGCCCTCACCCAATTAGTGCAGCAGAGGCGGCCAGCGGGAGCGGGTCCTGTGTGCTGGGGTGGCCCCTCCCGCCGCCTGGCGGCCGCCCCCGCCCTCCCCACCCAGGCCCCATCGCAGCTTCCCGGGCCCCTCCGTCTCGTCCACCCCTCTCTTCCCTGGCTCACAAACACAGGCTCTGAGGCTCGCGGAGAACTTCCAGGGGGCCCTGCTGCCCAGAGGAGAGCATGAGAAAAGACAAAACCGTTCCGGGAGCCGACACTGCACCCAGGGAGCCTGCCCAAAACAGGAAATGGTGGGAAGAAAACGCTCAAACACGGTCCCCACGGAACCTCGGCAGGCTCGCGGGGACCGCGTGCTGTGCGCCCGTGCACCGTGGGCCCCGGGTCCCGTTTCCTGGTCTCCCTTCCCAGAGGGCCCGGCACAGCGGCCGTGTGGAGCCCAGGCTGCAGGTGAGATGAGGCTGGACGGAGCAGACCCCGACCAGTAACGGCGCTGGGACACAGGCCGTAGGGAGGGCACCGGCCGGCTCTGCAGTCCGCCCCGAGGCGCATGGCACCGCGCTCAAGAGGGGTCCAGGGGAACCGCGGGCTGTGGCGCTCCCCCGCCCCAAGGGCCGGGATCGGGGCGAGGCCTCCGATCTGCCCCCTGGGCCGGGCCCCCACCCAGCACCCTGGGCACCGGGACACTCCGCAGTCAGGGAGGACGACACCAGCCCCACGACGAGCCACTCCCTGGGTGGACGGACACTCTCCTCTGGCCAGTGTGGGGCCGCCCCTTTCAATCTCGCAGCAACGCCGCAGCCCTGGGGAGGCCCCCCCGACCTGCCCGGGCACAGCCCGAGGGCAAGGCCGCCCGTCTCGCTTCCAAAGCGAGGCAGGCTTACAAGCTCGCCCACAGGCGCCTGCCCCATGGACAGCAGGGCGATGAAGCCGACCGAGGCCCGTGTCCAGGCCCACTGAGCAGCCGCTGCCATCCAAGGCTCGAGCTTCACCAGGTCAGGCCCTCCTCGAACTCAGTGCAGCCAGCGCATCCGCCCCCTACACCCTGCTGGTCACGCACGGAGCGAGCCAGCAGCTTCATCGCACGACGTCCCGAGACAGCCTCGGCCACCGCGTGCCCTCAGCACACGGAACAGCAGGTCTTCGGGAGAAGGCACGGCCCTCGGACCACCAGCCCCTCTTACACCGCCTCTCTGCAGGCCGAGGGCCACCCCAGGGCGGAGCCCACTTGCGAGCACGCCCCACCCTCCACGCAGGATCCCCCACTCCTGCACCCACACCCCGGCGACCGGCCCTGAGCCCGCAAGGAGCCCGCGAGGCCGTCTGCTCTGCGAGGCCCATCCTGCTGCTCGTTCCCTGGTGGCAGGAGCTTCGCGCCCAAGCCTGGGGCGTGATCACACGGCTCCTACTTCTCAGGCCAGGAAACAGCCCAGAGTCCCCGGGGCCGAGGGCCGGCGGGCTGCGGGCTGCGGGCACTTCGGGCAGCAGCCGGGGGCCCAGGGGACGGGGCAGGTAACGGCCTCGCCTCCTGTTACGGGATGTGCTGACGTGAGCCCGTTTTCCTAAGTGGCCACACGTGGGGCAGGTCACACGGGGGCCACTCAGCACTGACACGCACCTGCCCAGGGGAGCGGCGGAAATCCTTTCCCGCCGTGTCCCCCTGAGCGCGGCCCCGAGGGAGGGCAGGGACCGGCGTGACCAGCAGGGCAGAGAGCCCAGGAGGGTTCTCATCTCTGTCCCAAGAGCCAAGGCCAATGCTCCCAAAACACAGTCCAGGAGGACGCAGGTCCTCGCTCCCTGCACCCACCCTGCCCTCAGAACTGGGGGCGAGGGGGACCCTACCCTTCAAAAGGGGGCACAGACGAGTTCCTGCTGTGGCACAGCAGGTGAAGGATCCGGCATTGCTGCCACTGTGACATAGGTCGCAGCTGTGGCTCAGATTCGATCCCAGGCCCAGAACTTCCATATGTTGTGGGTGTAGTCATAAGAACAAACAAAAACATAGGGCACAACTGCTGATGGCTTAAAAATGAAAGAGAAAAAGAAAAACCTTGGTTTCCTCAGGTTTTTAACCACTTGCTTATTTTCAGCATGACGATGAAAACGCGCGGTGTCACCTGCAAAAGAGCAAGGGCGCCTCAGCGGGCTGACCGCCGCGGAAGGGCTTTGTGGGTGCTGAGGAAAAACTCACACGGGGCTAACGGTTCCTTGGACAGCTGTAATACACAAATTACCTGGTAAACTCACCAGCATGAGGGTTCCTACACTGAGTCCAGCCTAAGCCAGTACTGGGGTCTAATTTTCATGACACCTAAGGCACCACTCACGCAGGTGCAGAAGGAACAGGTGTCACAGATGGCCCCGGCCTGGTCACGGACGGACCCGGTCAGGGGAGTGAGAGGACACGGCCACCAGGGCCAGCCCAGATGGGAACTCTGCCCTCTGCTGCCTTTTCCCACTGGGCAGAAGCAACCCGCACCTCTGCTGTCAAGGTCTGTGAGTTCGTTGCAGCCGGAGTCTGAACCCCTGACGAATAGAATTAACAAGGTCACACACGGGAATGGCCCCTAGAGAATCAACCCTCGGGAGAATGTGAAATGCAGCCCAAATCTGACACTGAGAGGACACAAGCCCCACCTTCCTATTACGTGTCCAAGTTTGAAATAACATTGCCTTTTTTTTTTTTAAGGGCCACACATGTGGCACATGGAGGTCCCCAGGCTGGGGGGGCCGGATGGGAATTAGAGCTGTAGCCGCCGGCCTAATCACAGCCACAGCAACGCCAGATCCGAGCTGCATCTGTGACCTACACCACAGCTCGCAGCAACACTGGATCCTTAACCCACTGAGCGAGGCCAGGGATTGAACCCGCGTCTTCATGGATACCAGTCAGATTCATTCCCACTGAGCTACAAAGGGAACTCGGAAATAACTTTTTTTTTTGCCTTTTTGCCTTTTATGTAGAGCCGCACCCGCGGCATACGGAGGTTCCCAGGCTAGGGGTCTACAGGAGCTGTAGCTGCCAGTCTACACCACAGTCACAGCAACGCAGGATCCGAGCCGCATCTGTGACCTACACCACAGCTCATGGCAACGCCGGATCCTTAACCCACTGAGCGAGGCCAGGGATCGAACCTGCAACCTCATGGATACTAGTCAGATTCATTCCCACTGAGCTACGAAGGGAACTCGGAAATAACATTTCTTAACAGCAGGACAGAGAAGAAAACCAGTGACTGGCCAGCATGGGGACGGGTGCAACGGCAGTGCGCTGGCCCCCTGGGAGCCGAGGCACTGAACTTGCCAATAAGGCTGGGCCAAAACCACGTGCTCAGAAGTGCCACGTGGCTGCCAGGCAGCCTCTTCCTGGTTGTGAACCTGAGGTCACGTCCAAACCCTGACTTCTCTGAGAATACCTGCTACTCCCTCGACCGCCTCCGCCCACCCCAGCCCGGCGGCCCCTCCCGCAGCGCCCCGTGCCGGCCCCTGGGGGCCCGCGGCCCTCAGTTTTCCGGGGGCAGCTGCGGATTCTCCCACAAACCTGATCCTGACGCCTGCCGAGGGCTGCCCTTCTCCCTGCTGGCCAGGCCTAAGGACAGCCCGACCTGCCTGGCTGCCAATCCACACCCCGGGAGCGACGGTGGCCCCCAGCAGGGGTGGGCCCTCTGGACGTGAAACAGGCCTGCCAGGCTCAGGCTGTCACACCCGCCGTCCCCTCCAGGTGGCGGGCCCCTCACCCCATCCCCAGCCCTTCCGGCACTGCCCTGTGCAAGCCGGCCGTCCTGGTCCCTTCCTGGACGCGCCACCAGCATTCATCTGCTCACATGTTTGTTTCTGTCTGCTGTCCGGGCCTCCCCTGGGACGTACAGGCTCCGGCAGGGAGGGGGTGTGGGGGACAGGGACCGTCCCTGCCTCATTCACAGGGCCGGGGGTAGGGAACGCACCCAGAACACGTTAACGCGAGCAGAGGGTAGATCCTGCTTTCCTGGGGCGCACGCTGCCGGGAGGACAGCGAGTGGCCGGCGTGTGCACGGAGGCAGCCCCTGCCTGGTCCGGGGGCTCCCGAGGCCACAGGCCCACCCAGGGCTACACTCCAGACAGCGCGGCCCGCGGAGCGCCAACGCTGCCAGGCACGTGACACTCACGTGGCAGCTGAAGGAGCATTGGCTCCAGGGCGCCAGCAGTCACCCTGTGCGCTGGCAGATGGGCGGCATTCACCGCGACACAAAAGGGAACCGTCTATCTCATGGAATAAAATGCGACCATTTCAAAGGTTTGGCTTCAGGGGACCTGCTCGTTCAACGGGTGCCAGGACCCCCCCACAAAGCAGAGAAGCGCTCTGAGCTGAATGCAAATGGCCTGCTTTCAGGACAGGGCCGGCCTCAGCCAAGGGCTCCCCCCAAACAGGGGACGGGGCGCGGAGGGCCAGCTGGGAGGCAGGGCGGCCGAGGCACCGCAGGCTGGAGTCAGGCCGCAGCCACTGCTCACTCGCTCACATGCCCAGGCGCAGCGCACGGGCTTACACGCCTGTGAAGCAACCAAGCTCCCACACTGTGCACTGCAATTGATTTCACGCTTCCCGATCTTAACCTAACCGGAGCAAAGTCTTCGTCGTTACCTGTCAAGTTCTAACAAAACACCTAGAAAGGGCTGCTTTCCGGTCCTGCGTCTGTCAGTTCTAGAAGACGCTCACAGGACAGATGAATGAATCTCTCGGGCTTACAGGAACGCAGGTGGGTGCTGGGCTTAAGGCACAGAGCCCCACTCTGCCTCCTCACCCTCCCGGGCTCAGGGGAGCCTGGGGTCTCAGACCCAACATGCCAGCCCCGTGCAGGCCCCTGCCTGGCTGAACAAAGATCTTTCTAGGCAAGCTCCAGGTTCAAGCCGCAGTTTAGGATACATGTGTGTGGGCAGAAACCAAGCCACATGCTAAGCAGCAGAGGTCAGCCCCCGTTTCCACAAGCCGCCCGAGTCGCCAGAGCAGGTGTTCTCTGCCTCGGCCTCGTGGCAGGCGGAGGGCCCAGGACTGGGCTTGGCGGGTCCTCCCAGCCCCACGTTCGCCCCACACGGTTACACCAACACTGTGTGTGGTCCCGTGGGTTCCGGGGGCGGACTGGTAACCAGCAAGCTGGCCGCTAGCCGTGTCTCGCTGGCTGGAGGCCCGGGGTCACCGCGCCACAGCACGAGGCAGGAAGACCCCTTCGCCCACACAGCACGGGCAGGGCCGGCGGCACCACGACCGGGGCTCCTGCACTCACGCCGACCGAGCTCTACTCAGCAGTGGGGTCCCTCAGGAGCCTGGGTCTCACAGACAAGTCTCGGGGGGCGAGGCGGGGGGGGGCGAGCCCACAGCAGGCTCTTCTGGGCCTCTAACGGGAATGCACCTGCCTGCCTGCCTCGCGCCCTCTTCCCGCCTCTCCAGGGTCCAGCAGAGCGCCCGCTGCGGCAGCACCTCTCCCGCAGGCCCCTCCCGCTTCCAGGGAACAGGGAACCACCTGCGGTCTAGTTCGCCTCCACGAGCCCCGCGGCCACGCTGACCAGGACGCCGGGTGGTGACAACACGCTGGACGGGAGGCAAGACCGAGCCAACACTGCCGGCAGCCGGAACGGGCCCCGCCGCCCTGCACAGACCCCAGGAGCGGGCCACTGGCCCACGCGGCCTGTCGCTCAATGCCTTGACCACCCGTGGATGGCGAGGGGAGGGGCCTGCCTCTGCCTGTCAGCTCCCGGCCCCGCCCCGAGTGTCCCCTCCAGAGCCCCAGCGCAGGCCCGACACCCGCCCTGCTTCTGGGCGCTCCTCCCCGAGACAGAGCAGGTGAGAATGGGAGGGGGAGATGCCAGGACCCGGGACTCTGACAGGCCGCTCCCTACAGCGGGGAGCTCTCCTGGGCATTTCAGAGCCTTCACGGGGGCAGGGGCCACCCCTCGGTGCCTCAGCTCCCGGCACAGGAGGAGGTCGCACCGCAGACCCAGCCGACACCACAGCTCCCACACCATCGCTCCAGGCAAGAGGATTTTCAGGAACACAGCGGCGCTTTGTTTTGAAAAGGACTTAGAAGTGACAGGCCTGAGCCAGGTCTGCACCGATGCTGGAAGGACGTTTGCCTGCACCCAACAGTGGGTCTTTTGTTTGTTAGGCCACCTTCTAATAAGGGAAAAACAATTATTTTCAAAATCCTGAACACATCAGCAAAGAGCTAAGATTCAACCCAAATCTTGCAGGAGAACAAAGGTGTCCCCAGCGGGCGGAGGACGCGGCCCTCTGCAGCCCCTCCCTTGGGCCGCCCCGCAGAGCAGGTGGGAGAGCCGGAGGAGGTGGGTAGGGCGGAGGTGGGGGGGGGGCAGGTGAGCTAGAGAAGCAGCTGCCCCTGCCGGCTGGACACTGTGTTTCAGGAGGGGTAGAAAGAGGCACCAGTGACAAGCCCTGTCTGAAGTCTGCGTGCCCTGGGGGCTCAGGGGACATCCTGATTCACAAGTGACCGACCAGCCCAAGCGGTGGTAATGGGAGCAAAGACTGCTCTTCCCCTGCGGGGGCGGGAGGGCCCAGGGAAGCAGGGCGGGGCGGAGGAGTGAGGGGGGTCCCGGGGCGCTCCCAGGGAGTTCGCGGAAATGAGGCACAGAACGGTCCTGTGGGGAGGCGAGGGCTCCCGGTTGGGACGAGGGCAGGGGACTTGGTACGCCACGCTTCCCAGCCCTCTGGCCACGGGCGCTTTCCCACAGGGGTCTGTCTTGCAGGGTCAGTGCCCCGGGAACCGGGATCCTCCGCCTCCGGGCCTGTGCTGACAGCAGGCTCGGCCTCACACCCGGAGCTTCCGATCCGGCAGGCTCGGGCTGGGCCCACGAGGTCCCGGAGAGAGCCCTCTCTGGGGACCCCGCGGGGACACTCCCCAGGGTCAAGGGCTCTGGGCTCCAGTTAGCACCGGTGCCCGCCCTCCTCCTGTCTTTGGGGCCACAGCTGTCTCTCACTTTCAGCCACTTCTCCCTTCTCGCTCAGGCCCGCTCTTCCTGCTCTGACGGAGGACGCCCAGCTCTTTAAAAAGAACCTTATTTGACTAGTAGTCAAATCAATCACACCGTTAGGCATGGATTTTACCAGTTTCAGTTTCAAAAAGAAATTACTTTCTGAGTTCCAGGGACAATTTTCAAAGCTCCTCACCTTGCTGGGTCAACTACAAAACATTTTGCGATGTTCAAACCTAGCCGACAACTTTTACGTTTCAGACACTAAACTGAAAAAAATCGCAACATGCTCGAGATAGGTGATGGACATCTTGCCAGAGCTACCTGCGTTTTAACGTACATACCTTTGTTTCTGCCACCGAATACCGAGAGAGAACTGAAAAGTACTCTTTGCTTGGTATCAAAGTAAAGGCTTAAAAAAAAAACATGCCCGCTGAGGCGCTGACTGTCCACTTTGTCTCTGACTCCTGCTGTGACCAGTGTCGGGATACTAGGGACTGAAGGAAACATTAGATCAAAAAACAAACCCCGGGAGTTCCTATTGTGGCCCAGCGGTTAACGAATCCGACTAGGAACCATGCGGTTGCGGGTTCGATCCCTGGCCTTGCTCAGTGGGTTAAGGATCCGGCGTTGCTGTGAGCTGTGCTGTAGGTCGCAGACGCGGCTTGGATCTGGCGTTGCTGTGGCTGCGGTGTAGGCCAGCAGCTGTAGCTCCGATTCAACCCCTAGCCTGGGAACTTCCATATGCCATGGGTGCGGGCCTAAAAAAACAAAAAACAAAAACAAAACCCTTTAGAATCTAGAGGTCCCAACACCCTGAGGCAAGACGCAAAGCATCTAAAGATAATCATTAACAATCACACACAAAAGCTCTATTTAGACTTTTTAAAAGTTCTTTTACGAATCTGTCTAGATATGAGAAAATTACAACAGGACTGGATGTAGAAGCCAGGTGCAGGAAGCGAGGCCAGAAATTTGTTACTCCCTCACCCAGTGAAATATATAATTAGAGGTCAGCTCCACCCCAACAGGAGTTCTGCCAAACCCCGCTCTAGCTGGGGACCAGCTTCCCACTTCAGAGACCCAGTTCGCGTTCCGCTCGGCAGCGCCAGCGTGCAGGAAGCTGCTGGAAATCCCCCTCCCGCTACGACTCTGCCTTTTAGAGCAGGCAGATCACTTAGTGACCGATTCGCAATTTGCAACGCGAGGAAGGTGCCAATACCAATACAGCATGGGAACACCACCAGAAGTTTGGTGGATGATAGACTTATAAAAGGCTGTGTGTCTGTGTACAAGGAACCAACCAATGAAAGGCTTTGAAGATTTTTTTCTGCGTCTATAGAGAAGTCGGCACATTTGGACGTCTGAGTGGTGGATACTTTGAGTATCCACCACATGCTCAGCTAACGGAGCCAGAAGAGGACGAGGAAGGGCTTAACGGAGAAGGGGCCTGGGACAGAAATGGGGACCCCCAAAGGATGCGGACCCGAGCCACTGCGGTGAAACAGAGGGTCGGTGCACAGCCACGACAAAGGCCCGGGGGCTTGCCGGAGCTCTTAGGGACTCAAAACAAGGGGTCTGGAGAGCTAGGAGATACGGGAAGGCCTCCCGGTGCCCAACTGCGGACTCAGGGAGAAGGGCTCTCGTCATTCCGACCTGAGACGGCCAACTTCCCGGGAGCTCAGGGAGTCGTACGGGGTCCCCGGGGTGCAGGCCTGCGGCGGCCGTATTAGGGGAAAGGGGGGCGGGCGGAGGCCGCCGCGAGCCAGAGGGGAGAATCCGGGGGTCGCGGGAGCCAGGCCGAGCGGCCGGGGTCGGACCCGCGCGGGGGCGCGCCTCACCTCGCACGTCGCCAGCCAGGGCCCGCCAGGTGGGCGCGTAGCCGATGCAGTGGCCGCACCACGAGGAGTAGAACTGCACGAGCCACGCCGCTGAGCTGTTGGCCGTGGCCCCGCGCAAGCTGCCGCTGTCCAGCACCCACACGGCGTCCTCGCCCGCGCGGTACAGCTGCGCCGCGCCGCCCGCGCCCGGCCCCGCCGCCGCCGCCAGCAGCACGAGCAGCGGGGGCAGCTTCGCGGGTCGCGCCGCGGGCGGGCGCCGGACTCGCGCCGCCGTCCCCGCCGGGGCTCCCGGGCTGCGCGCCGCCGACGCCGCCGTCCCGGCCGCCGCCATGTTGGGAGTGCCGCGCCGCGCCTGACCTTTCACCCTGGCAACCGCCGTCACGTGCGCCGCGCGCGCCCGGCCCCGCCCCTGCCGCCAAGGCCAGGCCCCGCCCCAGCTCCGCC